>JAWZSL010000006.1:37309174-37709174 GCA_034769285.1 Lutjanus argentimaculatus
TTGTAATTTTACTGGTGTCAGCAGAGATGGCCATTTTAAAGAAAACACAGTAATGATCAGAAAAGGCAACATCAGTCACCACAACCTCAGAAATGTTGAGCCCTTGGGAAATAATAAGATCTAAAATATGTCCCTTATTGTGTGTTGGATCTGTTACATGCTGGGAAAGTCCAAAGTTGTCCAGGATGTAGAAAAGTTCTTTCGCACTGCCATCTTTGGGATTATCAATATGAATATTAAAATCCCCCACTATCACAACACAGTTAAAATCAATACACACAACAGACAATAGTTTCGAGAAGTCATCAACAAAGTGTGCACTATATTTTGGGGGCCTGTAAATGGTTACTAATACTGCTCGACAAGAGGATCTCAACTGCAGTGCAACATATTCAAAAGACTCAAACTTCCCATATGACAACTGTTTGCACTGATAAACATCCTTGAATAAAGTGGCTACTCCACCTCCTTTCCTAAGTTCTCTAATTGAGCTGATAAAATGGAAGTTTGGGGGTGCTGATTCATTAAGGACTGCTGCACTGTTGTTCTCATTTAACCAAGTTTCAGTTAAAAACATAAAATCAAGGTTTTTCTTGATAATAAAATCATTAATTAATAGTGACTTGCCAGCCAGAGACCTGATATTTAATAAAGCTAAGTTTAGCGTACTAACACTGTATGACACAGTCTGTGGCTGACGCATAACTGGAGTCAGATTAGATAACGTAGCTGTGCGTTTTGAGTACACATTGTTTTTCCTGATGCTAGTCAGAACAGGAATGACAGACCTTGGAGATAACTTAGGCTGATACTTTTCAATTTCAAGATGTGTTTGACCATGCCACCGGCTATTTAAGATTGCCGGTATGTATTCAGGGCAAGGAGTCTGGTAAAAGACTCAATTCCTTTCCCCAGGGTTGGAATGGGGCCAGAAATTAATACTCTTCTCGATATATATGTTGCCTTTGGGATCCATATTTAGAAAGTACAATATCTCTTTTCATTGCTTTGCTGATGATGTGCAGATCTATTTGCCTCTAAAAATGAATGAGCGAGCCTCTGTTCAGGTCTTACTAGACTGCCTCAAAGATATCCAAACTTGGATGGCAGTGAACTTTCTGTCTCTGAACAAAAATAAAACTGAGATAATTTTATTTGGTCACCAAAATCTGCTGGATGGATATGGCAGCGCCATTGGCACCCTTAAGTCCTACTGTCATCCTTATGCAAGGAACCTTGGTGTCTTTTTAGACAGTAACTTTAGGTTTGATAAGCAAATATCCTCCATAGTCAAAATGAGCTTGTTTCAATTAAGGCTGTTGGCAAAAGCGAAGGCATATCTTCCAAGAAATGATTTTGAAAGAGTGATTCATACCTTTATTACTTCACATTTAGATTATTGCAACTCATTGTTTGTTGGCCTTGACCAGACAGCACTGCGCCGTTTGCAGGTCGTCCAAAATGCTGGCGCCCGCCTGCTAACTGGAAAGAAAAGGCATGAGCACATTAGTCCTGTCCTTACATCTTTACACTGGCTGCCTGTCAATTTTAGGATCCAGTTCAAAGTCTTATTAATTGTTTTTAAATGTGTAAATGGTTTGGCACCACCTTATTTATCAGAGCTTGTACAGCTGCACACCACTGCTAGGGCGCTTAGGTCGACAAACCAGCTGCAGGCTCTCCACTCGAGGAGACAGAGCCTTCTCAGTAGCAGCCCCTAAGCTGTGGAACAGCCTACCTCTCCATGTTAGAGCTGCACAGTCCATTGAGCACTTTAAAACACTCCTAAAAACATATCTTTTCTCCTTGGCGTTCACTCCCAGCTAGGCGAGGAATCTTGGCTTTCTCTCTCTCTCTCTTTTTTATTCTCTTTTTTACTTCCTCTTATTCTAAATTGGTTCTTAAATTGACTTCTTATTATACTTTGTATTGTTTTATTTATTATAGTGTTGATATGACAAATGATATATTGTGGTTTTATTGTACAGCACTTTGGTCGACTGGGATCGTTCTTTAAATGTGCTTTATAAATAAATTGTGACTTGACTTGACTTGACATTTTGTGACTGACAATCGCTCAGTTTCTCCAGGAGCAGGGAAAAGTCTTTTTTCAAGATCTCAGAGCCAGTTTTCCTTCGTAGAATGTCAAAAGACCCAGCATGGATAATGATCCTCATGTTACTTGGGTGTGTAGAGAGGATCACTGGCAACAGCTCTGTTAGCTCCCTGACAGACGTGTCAGTCACTGTTAGATTTTCAGTCTTTGCCATTCTTACATGCTTGGTTATTGAGTCCCCAATCAGGATGGTGTCTGGCTGATTGGATGTGGGGTTGGGGATATTTCTCTTAGCTCTTGGTGAGTTAGCTATACTTCTCCTGGCCCTTGGCTTCTCAGGTGTGGAGTTAGCAAAGTTTTTTCTGGACCTTGGTCTAACAGTGGTTTTTGGGCTATTGTCTGGATTCTGGATGGCCTTAATACCACGGGTGTGATTGGCTTCCCTGGGCTCAGCATAGTTAGTATTGTCACACGTTTCATTTGGAGCCAGTGCATCATACCTGTTTTGCAGAGAGAGTTCAAGTTTAGGAGTGAGCGTTGGGGCTCTCTTGACTGATTTCCTGCTGGATTTGTCTTTGTGTCTAACAACATCAGCCCAAGTCCTGGCTGGAGTTGATGCTTTTGGTCGAGCACCAGTCCTGTGCCAGTAGCAAGGGTCATTAGGGAAGGCCAGTTTGGGAGCCTCTGCAGCTGATCCAGTGGTGTTAGGACATATCCATGGGATTGTGTCAGCAAAGTCAGCAATGGTATTCTCCACATTTGATGTATTTCCATATATAAAAGTTTGTCCATCAGCACCTTGTATACTAGCTGCCACAGAGTCAATGAATTGCTCACTCTCACGAATTTGCTGTAGTGTTTCATTCTTCCTTTGAAGCTGCCTTATTGTCTCGGTTAGTCACTCACACTCTGTGTAGCTCACAGATTTTGCCATCTTGTCCTTGTCCTAATCACAAGTTTCCAGTCACAGACACAGCAAAAGGCTTACACTGTGCCTCAGCCCTGCTCGCACAGTACAAAAGAGGTGAAAAATATGGCAGTAGTCCTCTGTATCTTTCACAAATTAAAGTCCCAGTGATTTATAAGTATCCAGGATCTACTTTCTGTAGCTTTTAGCAGGAAAAAACAAGTATATCCACAAAAGAATGTAAGCAAAGCAGAGTGCAAGCAGCAGAGCGTCTGCACTGTAAGAAAGCCGGAAGCAGAAAGATCTCAAAGACTGTGAGATGACTCTTAGATTTGTTTAGTCCACTGTAGCATCACATTTGGGGTTATTCTGTCTGCAGTGAAATCAGAGTTAAATGCGTGCAGTCCAATGTGACATCACAAAGCGCTGTGATCTGTCCACTGTGACATGACAATTGGCTGTGATCTGTCCACTGTGACATTACAAAGCGCTTTGATTTGTCCAGTGTGACATCACAAAGCACTGTGATCTGTCCACTGTGACCTCAAATTTGGCATTGATCTGTCCACTGTGACATCACAATTGGCTTTGATCTGTCCACTGTGACATTACAAAGCACTGTGTTCTGTGCACTGTGACATCACAATCGGCTGTGTTCTGTCAATTGGCTGTGATCTGTCCACTGTGACATCACAATTGGTTGTGATCTGTCCACTGTGACATCACAATTGGCTTTGATCTGTCCATTGTGACATCACAAAGCACTGTGTTCTGTGCACTGTGACATCACAATCGGCTGTATTCTGTCAATTGGCTGTGATCTGTCCACTGTGACATCACAATTGGTTGTGATCTGTCCACTGTGACATCACAATTGGCTTTGATCTGTCCACTGTGACATCACAATTGGCTGTGATCTGTGCAGTGTCACATCACAATTAGATGTGTCCAGTCTGCTGTGTTCATTCCTCAATTGGACACCTTCAGTCACCTTCAGTCTTCAGTCAGAACTGGATACCTCCAGCCAATTGTGACACCACAGATGAATCTGGTTAGTCCACGATGGGATGTGTTCCGTCCACTGTGACATCACATTTGGATGTGTTTGATCCACAATTTCACATGTTCAGTCCACAATCAGATGTGTTCTGTCCACTCTAAATACAATAGGATGTGGTCACACTATTGTGACATCACTATTGCAACTTTACTTCCACAGTTGGACGTCTTCAGTGCCGATGGAGAGATCGGTAGATTGAAAAAAAAAAAAAGCTGCAAGCCCGTCATGTATGGAGTTGTTGTGGCCGAGTGGTTAAGGCGATGGACTAGAAATCCATTGGGGTCTCCCCGCGCAGGTTGGAATCCTGTCAACAACGCTTGTGTCAGCTGAACTGATGAAGCCTTGCCGTCAATCTGCTGTGACATCGTAAGTGGCCATCTCCAGTCCATTGTGATGTCACAATTGCACATGTTTAGATCTCAAAGACTGTGAGATGACTCTTAGATTTGTTTAGTCCACTCTAGCATCAGATTTGGGGTTATTCTGTCTGCAGTGAAATCAGAGTTAAATGCGTGCAGTCCAATGTGACATCACAAAGCGCTGTGATCTGTCCACTGTGACATGACAATTGGCTGTGATCTGTCCACTGTGACATTACAAAGCGCTTTGATTTGTCCAGTGTGACATCACAAAGCACTGTGATCTGTCCACTGTGACCTCAAATTTGGCTTTGATCTCTCCACTGTGACATCACAATTGGCTTTGATCTGTCCACTGTGACATCACAATTGGCTTTGATCTGTCCACTGTGACATCACAAAGCACTGTGTTCTGTGCACTGTGACATCACAATCGGCTGTGTTCTGTCAATTGGCTGTGATCTGTCCACTGTGACATCACAATTGGCTTTGATCTGTCCATTGTGACATCACAAAGCACTGTGTTCTGTGCACTGTGACATCACAATCGGCTGTGTTCTGTCAATTGGCTGTGATCTGTCCACTGTGACATCACAATTGGTTGTGATCTGTCCACTGTGACATCACAATTGGCTTTGATCTGTCCACTGTGACATCACAATTGGCTGTGATCTGTGCAGTGTCACATCACAATTGGATGTGTCCAGTCTGCTGTGTTCATTCCTCAATTGGACACCTTCAGTCTTCAGTCAGAACTGGATACCTCCAGCCAATTGTGACACCACAGATGAATCTGGTTAGTCCATGATGGGATGTGTTCCGTCCACTGTGACATCACATTTGGATGTGTTTGATCCACAATTTCACATGTTCAGTCCACAATCAGATGTGTTCCGTCCACTCTCAATACAATAGGATGTGGTCACACTATTGTGACATCACTATTGCAACTTTACTTCCACAGTTGGACGTCTTCAGTGCTGATGGAGAGATCGGTAGATTGAAAAAAAAAAAAGCTGCAAGCCCGTCATGTATGGACTTGTTGTGGCCGAGTGGTTAAGGCGATGGACTAGAAATCCATTGGGGTCTCCCCGCGCAGGTTGGAATCCTGCCAACAACGCTTGTGTTAGCTGAACTGATGGAGCCTTGCCGTCAATCTGTCGTGACGTCGCAAGTGGCCATCTCCAGTCCATTGTGATGTCACTGTTGCACATGTTTAGATCTCAAAGACTGTGAGATGACTCTTAGATTTGTTTAGTCCACTCTAGCATCAGATTTGGGGTTATTCTGTCTGCAGTGAAATCAGAGTTAAATGCGTGCAGTCCAATGTGACATCACAAAGCGCTGTGATCTGTCCACTGTGACATGACAATTGGCTGTGATCTGTCCACTGTGACATTACAAAGCGCTTTGATTTGTCCAGGGTGACATCACAAAGCACTGTGATCTGTCCACTGTGACCTCAAATTTGGCTTTGATCTGTCCACTGTGACATCACAATTGGCTTTGATCTGTCCACTGTGACATCACAAAGCACTGTGTTCTGTGCACTGTGACATCACAATCGGCTGTGTTCTGTCAATTGGCTGTGATCTGTCCACTGTGACATCACAATTGGCTTTGATCTGTCCATTGTGACATCACAAAGCACTGTGTTCTGTCCACTGTGACATCACAATTGCTTTGATCTGTCCATTGTGACATGACAAAGCACTGTGTTCTGTGCACTGTGACATCACAATTGGTTGTGATCTGTCCACTGTGACATCACAATTGGCTTTGATCTGTCCACTGTGACATCACAATTGGCTGTGATCTGTGCAGTGTCACATCACAATTCGATGTGTCCAGTCTGCTGTGTTCATTCCTCAATTGGACACCTTCAGTCACCTTCAGTCTTCAGTCAGAACTGGATACCTCCAGCCAATTGTGACACCACAGATGAATCTGGTTAGTCCACGATGGGATGTGTTCCGTCCACTGTGACATCACATTTGGATGTGTTTGATCCACAATTTCACATGTTCAGTCCACAATCAGATGTGTTCCGTCCACTCTCAATACAATAGGATGTGGTCACACTATTGTGACATCACTATTGCAACTTTACTTCCACAATTGGACTTCTTCAGTGCCAATGGAGAGATCGGTAGATTGAAAAAAAAAAAAAGAAAGCTGCAAGCCCGTAATGTATGGAGTTGTTGTGGCCGAGTGGTTAAGGCGATGGACTAGAAATCCATTGGGGTCTCCCCGCGCAGGTTCGAATCCTGCCAACAACGCTTGTGTCAGCTGAACTGATGAAGCCTTGCCGTCAATCTGCCGTGACGTCGCAAGTGGCCATCTCCAGTCCATTGTGATGTCACAATTGCACATGTTTAGATCTCAAAGACTGTGAGATGACTCTTAGATTTGTTTAGTCCACTCTAGCATCAGATTTGGGGTTATTCTGTCTGCAGTGAAATCAGAGTTAAATGCGTGCAGTCCAATGTGACATGACAAAGCGCTGTGATCTGTCCACTGTGACATGACAATTGGCTGTGATCTGTCCACTGTGACATTACAAAGCGCTTTGATTTGTCCAGGGTGACATCACAAAGCACTGTGATCTGTCCACTGTGACCTCAAATTTGGCTTTGATCTGTCCACTGTGACATCACAATTGGCTTTGATCTGTCCACTGTGACCTCAAATTTGGCTTTGATCTGTCCACTGTGACATCACAATTGGCTTTGATCTGTCCACTGTGACATTACAAAGCACTGTGTTCTGTGCACTGTGACATCACAATCGGCTGTGTTCTGTCAATTGGCTGTGATCTGTCCACTGTGACATCACAATTGGCTTTGATCTGTCCACTGTGACATCACAATTGGCTTTGATCTGTCCACTGTGACATCACAAAGCACTGTGTTCTGTGCACTGTGACATCACAATCGGCTGTGTTCTGTCAATTGGCTGTGATCTGTCCACTGTGACATCACAAAGCACTGTGTTCTGTGCACTGTGACATCACAATCGGCTGTGTTCTGTCAATTGGCTGTGATCTGTCCACTGTGACATCACAATTGGCTGTGATCTGTCCACTGTGACATCACAATTGGCTTTGATCTGTCCACTGTGACATCACAATTGGCTGTGATCTGTGCAGTGTCACATCACAATCGGCTGTGTTCTGTCAATTGGCTGTGATCTGTCCACTGTGACATCACAAAGCACTGTGTTCTGTGCACTGTGACATCACAATCGGCTGTGTTCTGTCAATTGGCTGTGATCTGTCCACTGTGACATCACAATTGGCTGTGATCTGTCCACTGTGACATCACAATTGGCTGTGATCTGTGCAGTGTCACATCACAATTGGATGTGTCCAGTCTGCTGTGTTCATTCCTCAATTGGACACCTTCAGTCACCTTCAGTCTTCAGTCAGAACTGGATACCTCCAGCCAATTGTGACAACACAGATGAATCTGGTTAGTCCACGATGGGATGTGTTCCGTCCACTGTGACATCACATTTGGATGTGTTTGATCCACAATTTCACATGTTCAGTCCACAATCAGATGTGTTCCGTCCACTCTCAATACAATAGGATGTGGTCACACAACTTTTAAATAAGTTCAACAGATCTCCACCGCTCCCGGCTGCCCCGGTGATCATACCAGGACGAACCCCTCGCCCCACACCTCGCCGTGCACAGCCGAATTTCACCCCGGCTCCGCGGCGCTCCTTTTCTGCCCGTCCTCCGTCATCCGCTCCTGTACAAAGCGCACAGCCTCATCCTCCACCACAAGCTGCGTCTCCTGCCACCCTGGTCATCGGTGACTCAATTATGAGGCACGTCAGAAGACGATCGGCGGAGACATTATTTTTTCCTGGTGCTAAAGTGGCTGACATCCAGGCGAAAATTCCCGGTCTCCTGGCGGAGTATCCCAGTGCTAGGAACGTTGTTATTCATGTGGGATGCAATGACGTCTCCAGGCAGACTTCTGAAATTTTAAAGCAGGATTTTAGCAGGCTCCTTCACATGCTGAAAGACTGTGGAAAGCGTATCTTCATTTCCGGACCCCTGCCTCCGCTGGGCCAAAGCGTTGGCCGTTTTAGCCGGATCCTCAGCCTCCATACATGGCTCCAGTCTGCCAGTGCAGCTCACGGGATGGATTTTATTGACAATTTTAACCTCTTCTGGAAGCGTTCTTCCTTTTATCTGAGGGATGGTATCCATCCTAGCAGGCTGGGTGCACGAGTTTTAACGGACAACATATTTTACTCTGTTTTAAAAGTTCCTGCAGTCTGACTGTCTGCAACATGCTCAGATGACCAGGTGTGTTCGTCACAGGTCATTTCCGGTCACCAACCGATGACCGACTTCTTCTCTGCTCCACTGTCATCATCCCAGTCAGGTTTTGGCTCATCAGCTCCCCCTTGTGTTCAGGTGGTTCCAAGACCAATACGACCAATAGACTCTCCTGTACTGGTATGTGCATCAAGGCCTTCCTCAGCTTCACAGGCTTTAAAGTCTGACCTCAGTGCTACTTTAAAGTCTGAATCTGTTCCACATCTGACCCTTACTCCTTTGGATTTTAAGAATAGGAGAGGGCTGGGTTTAATTCACTTGAATATCAGGAGCATTACTCAGCATGAGAAACTGGATCAGCTGAAAATTTTAATGGGCCATACAGACTCTGATATTGTGGTTTTATCTGAAACTTGGCTAAGATGCACTGTAGGGGATTCTGAGGTAGCCTTGGATGACTATAACCTGTTCAGAGTAGACAGAAAGACTAGAGGAGGAGGTGTGGCCATTTACTCAAAAGCTTGTCTTAACTGTACTGTTCTGAAAGCAGTCTCGGTGGACAAATCTTTTGAGTTCCTGGCACTGAAAGTGTCTATAGCGCAAAATAATTCTCTCATTGTGGTTGGAATTTACAGACCACCTGCTGCGCCCCCCTCTGCTATCAATGAAATAGCTGATCTTTTAGCTCCTTTTACAGAGTCAGAACTGATTGTTTTAGGTGATTTTAACCTAAACTGGTTGAGTTCGGCCTCACAGTTTTTAAAGGAGGTTTGTGGTAATTTTAATCTTTCTCAGATAATTACTGCTCCTACTAGGCCAAATTTAAAGGACCCCTCAAAGTCATCTCTTCTTGACTTAATTTTATCGAACAGAAAAGAAAAAATTTCTGACTCAGGAGTTTTTGAACTTGGTTTTAGTGACCATTGTCCAGTAGCTTGCATCAGAATAAGAAGGCAATGTTCCCGTATGGTATCCAGAGGGAATTTAAAAAATTTTAATGAGCAAACTTTTTTGAATGATCTTCTGGCAAGCAACATTCATGATACTGCTAAAATCTCAGATGTTGAATTAGCTCTTGACCACTTCTGTAAATCATTCAACTCAGTAGTCAATAAGCATGCACCTTTTAAAAATTATAGAATACAGAATAGGTCAAGCCCCTGGTTCTCGTCAGAAATTTCTTCCTTAATTAAAGAGAGAAATAAAGCTTGGACTCTGGCTAGACGTACTGGAGACCCTGGTCACTTACTTGCTTTCAGACAGCTCAGAAACAAATGTACATCTGTGATAAGAAAGGCTAAATCTGATCACTATTTAAATCTAATTCCAAAATCATATTCCAACCCGGCAAATTTCTGGAAGGCAGTAAATTCGTTGAACCGCAAGTCCTCCATGTCATTTCCTCCTCTCACCACAGAAAATGGGTGTCCTATTTCAGACCATAAGGAGATTTGTGTTGCTTTTAATGATCATTTTGCTTCAGCTGGTAACCTGTTTGATGAAACTTATACAGGACCACCACTGTCTGCTATTGATCCCATCACCCATATTATGCCAACTCCTTGTTTTTCATTGCGGCCCTTCTCTATTGATGAAGTGGCCAATGCACTCCTGTCTATGGATTCTAAAATGTCTCTGGGAGAGGACAAACTTGACCCTTACTTTTTAAAGCTTGCTGCACCAATTGTGGTCAGCTACATTGCACATATTTTTAACCTTTCTGTTTCAAATGGCATGGTCCCTAAGGTCTGGAAGGTTGCTTGTGTAACACCTTTGCATAAAGGTGGTGGAACAGCCAACCTTAATAACTACAGGCCAATTTCTAAATTATCATGCTTAGCAAAAGTACTAGAATCTCTTGTTAATATTCAGCTTAGCAAAAGTACTAGAATCTCTTGTTAATATTCAGCTAAGATCATTCCTTTCAACACATTGCATTCTCAGTATGCATCAGTCAGGTTTTAGGGAAAGACATAGCACTATTACTGCTGCCACTCTTGTGTTGAACAACATCATAACTGCTTTAGATAAGAAAAAACACTGTGCAGCTCTTTTTATTGATCTTTCTAAAGCATTTGATACAGTGGATCATACGTTGCTCCTGAAAAGACTTCATAGTCTTGGATTTAATGAATTGGCTCTTAAATGGTTTCAGAGTTACCTCAGCGACAGGCAGCAGTGTGTTTCTATTGGTAATGTGAAATCTGAATTTATCCATATAGCAAAAGGTGTCCCACAAGGCTCAATTCTGGGGCCTATTCTGTTCTCGATTTACATCAATGATATTACCTCAGCTGTCACTGGGTGTAATATTCATCTTTATGCAGATGACACCGTTTTGTACAGTATTGCCAATGATGCACACTCAGCCATAAATTCCCTCCAACACTGCTTTTTTGATGTCCAAGTTGCTCTCAATAATCATAAACTGGTTCTCAATGCAGACAAAACCAAATTCATGTTGTTCACCAGATCAAAAAATAGTATTAATGACAACCTCATCATCTCTGCCATCAACAATACAGTTATTGAAAGGGTCACTGAGTATAAGTACCTTGGTGTGTGGTTAGATGATAAATTAACCTTTAAACATCATGTTTCTAAGCTGGTGACTTCCTTGCGGAGTAAAATTGGCTTCTATTATAGAAACAGGCTCTCCTTTCCGCCCCATTGCAGAAAGATGCTTGTTGAGGCAACTTTTTTATCAGTGTTGGATTATGGTGATATTTTGTATATGCATGCCTCTGCTGCGACTCTTAAGCCCCTGGACTCCATTTATCACTCTGCATTAAGATTCATCACTGGAGACAGTTATAACACCCATCATTGTGATCTGTACTCTGAGGTTGGGTGGCCCTCTCTTGGTATAAGACGTGAAAGGCACTGGGTTTTATTTATTTATAAAGCTCTTATTGGTCTTTTACCTTCTTATATCAGTTCCATGCTTTCTTTTAATGTGGGTTCTTATCAAACTCGGTCCAGTGACTGGATTACACTACAGGTGCCAACTGTTTTTACTGAACTTGGAAAATCCAGTTTTTCATATTGTGCACCTGCAACATGGAACAACATGCAGGACCATTTAAAGTTCTCATCATTTTTTTCCCTTGGGCAATTTAAATCTTTAATTGTGTCACATTTTACTTCTAGGGGTTCTTGTTTTACCTGATTAATGTGCTTTGTATTTTAACCATTTTATTCATTATTGATGCTTTTATTTGTTTTTATTTTTTTATTTATTATTGCAGTTTTATTGTGTTTCTTTTATTCTTGTCGCCACTTTTATGCAAGCTTCTCTTTGGCTTTCTCTGTGTCGAAGCTTTTATTGTTTCACTCGGCTACATTGTAAATGAGGTCTCTACCTCAATGTATTTCCGAGTTTAAATAAAGGTTGAATGAATGACTATTGTGACATCACTATTGCAACTTTACTTCCACAGTTGGACGTCTTCAGTGCCAATGGAGAGATCGGTAGATTGAAAAAAAAAAAAAAAAGCTGCAAGCCCGTCATGTATGGAGTTGTTGTGGCCGAGTGGTTAAGGCGATGGACTAGAAATCCATTGGGGTCTCCCCGTGCAGGTTGGAATCCTGCCAACAACGCTTGTGTCAGCTGAACTGATGAAGCCTTGCCGTCAATCTGCTGTGACATCGCAAGTGGCCATCTCCAGTCCATTGTGATGTCACAATTGCACATGTTTAGATCTCAAAGACTGTGAGATGACTCTTAGATTTGTTTAGTCCACTCTAGCAGCAGATTTGGGGTTATTCTGTCTGCAGTGAAATCAGAGTTAAATGCGTGCAGTCCAATGTGACATCACAAAGCGCTGTGATCTGTCCACTGTGACATGACAATTGGCTGTGATCTGTCCACTGTGACATTACAAAGCGCTTTGATTTGTCCAGTGTGACATCACAAAGCACTGTGATCTGTCCACTGTGACCTCAAATTTGGCTTTGATCTGTCCACTGTGA
The DNA here is from genome assembly GCA_034769285.1 of Lutjanus argentimaculatus. NCBI lineage: Eukaryota > Metazoa > Chordata > Actinopteri > Lutjaniformes > Lutjanidae > Lutjanus > Lutjanus argentimaculatus. Next base: position 37,321,823 of record JAWZSL010000006.1, read on the forward strand.
CATCACAATTGGCTTTGATCTGTCCACTGTGACATCACAATTGGCTTTGATCTGTCCACTGTGACATCACAAAGCACTGTGTTCTGTGCACTGTGACATCACAATCGGCTGTGTTCTGTCAAGTGGCTGTGATCTATCCACTGTGACATCACAATTGGTTGTGATCTGTCCACTGTGACATCACAATTGGCTTTGATCTGTCCACTGTGACATCACAAAGCACTGTGTTCTGTGCACTGTGACATCACAATCGGCTGTGTTCTGTCAATTGGCTGTGATCTGTCCACTGTGACATCACAGTTGGCTGTGATCTGTCCATTGTGACATCACAAAGCACTGTGTTATGTGCACTGTGACATCACAATCGGCTGTGTTCTGTCAATTGGCTGTGATCTGTCCACTGTGACATCACAATTGGTTGTGATCTGTCCACTGTGACATCACAATTGGCTTTGATCTGTCCACTGTGACATCACAATTGGCTGTGATCTGTGCAGTGTCACATCACAATTCGATGTGTCCAGTCTGCTGTGTTCATTCCTCAATTGGACACCTTCATCTTCAGTGAGAACTGGATACCTCCAGCCAATTGTGACACCACAGATGAATCTGGTTAGTCCACGATGGGATGTGTTCCGTCCACTGTGACATCACATTTGGATGTGTTTGATCCACAATTTCACACGTTCAGTCCACAATCAGATGTGTTCCGTCCACTCTCAATACAATAGGATGTGGTCACACTATTGTGACATCACTATTGCAACTTTACTTCCACAACTGGACGTCTTCAGTGCCAATGGAGAGATCGGTAGATTGAAAAAAAAAAAAAAAAAGCTGCAAGCCCATCAAGTATGGAGCTGTTGTGGCCGAGTGGTTAAGGCGATGGACTAGAAATCCATTGGGGTCTCCCCGCGCAGGTTGGAATCCTGCCAACAACGCTTGTGTCAGCTGAACTGATGAAGCCTTGCCGTCAATCTGCTGTGACATCGCAAGTGGCCATCTCCAGTCCATTGTGATGTCACAATTGCACATGTTTAGATCTCAAAGACTGTGAGATGACTCTTAGATTTGTTTAGTCCACTCTAGCAGCAGATTTGGGGTTATTCTGTCTGCAGTGAAATCAGAGTTAAATGCGTGCAGTCCAATGTGACATCACAAAGCGCTGTGATCTGTCCACTGTGACATGACAATTGGCTGTGATCTGTCCACTGTGACATTACAAAGCGCTTTGATTTGTCCAGTGTGACATCACAAAGCACTGTGATCTGTCCACTGTGACCTCAAATTTGGCTTTGATCTGTCCACTGTGACATCACAATTGGCTTTGATCTGTCCACTGTGACATCACAATTGGCTTTGATCTGTCCACTGTGACATCACAAAGCACTGTGTTCTATGCACTGTGACATCACAATCGGCTTTGTTCTGTCAATTGGCTGTGATCTGTCCACTGTGACATCACAGTTGGCTTTGATCTGTCCATAGTGACATCACAATTGGCTTTGATCTGTCCACTGTGACATCACAATTGGCTGTGATCTGTCCACTGTGACATCACAATCGGTTGTGTTCTGTCAATTGGCTGTTATCTGTCTACTGTGACATCACAATTGGCTTTGATCTGTCCACTGTGACATCACAAAGCACTGTGTTCTGTGCAGTGTGACATCACAATCGGCTGTGTTCTGTCAATTGGCTGTGATCTGTCCACTGTGACATCACAATTGGTTGTGATCTGTCCACTGTGACATCACAATTGGCTTTGATCTGTCCACTGTGACATCACAATTGGCTGTGATCTGTGCAGTGTCACATCACAATTCGATGTGTCCAGTCTGCTGTGTTCATTCCTCAATTGGACACCTTCAGTCACCTTCAGTCTTCAGTCAGAACTCGATACCTCCATTCATCTGTGACACCACAGATGAATCTGGTTAGTCCACGATGGGATGTGTTCCGTCCACTGTGACATCACATTTGGATGTGTTTGATCCACAATTTCACACGTTCAGTCCACAATCAGATGTGTTCCGTCCACTCTCAATACAATAGGATGTGGTCACACTATTGTGACATCACTATTGCAACTTTACTTCCACAACTGGACGTCTTCAGTGCCAATGGAGAGATCGGTAGATTGAAAAAAAAAAAAAAAAAGCTGCAAGCCCGTCATGTATGGAGTTGTTGTGGCCGAGTGGTTAAGGCGATGGACTAGAAATCCATTGGGGTCTCCCCGCGCAGGTTGGAATCCTGCCAACAACGCTTGTGTCAGCTGAACTGATGAAGCCTTGCCGTCAATCTGCTGTGACATCGCAAGTGGCCATCTCCAGTCCATTGTGATGTCACAATTGCACATGTTTAGATCTCAAAGACTGTGAGATGACTCTTAGATTTGTTTAGTCCACTCTAGCATCAGATTTGGGGTTATTCTGTCTGCAGTGAAATCAGAGTTAAATGCGTGCAGTCCAATGTGACATCACAAAGCGCTGTGATCTGTCCACTGTGACATGACAATTGGCTGTGATCTGTCCACTGTGACATTACAAAGCGCTTTGATTTGTCCAGTGTGACATCACAAAGCACTGTGATCTGTCCACTGTGACCTCAAATTTGGCTTTGATCTCTCCACTGTGACATCACAATTGGCTTTGATCTGTCCACTGTGACATCACAATTGGCTTTGATCTGTCCACTGTGACATCACAAAGCACTGTGTTCTGTGCACTGTGACATCACAATCGGCTGTGTTCTGTCAATTGGCTGTGATCTGTCCACTGTGACATCACAGTTGGCTTTGATCTGTCCATTGTGACATCACAAAGCACTGTGTTCTGTGCACTGTGACATCACAATCGGCTGTGTTCTGTCAATTGGCTGTGATCTGTCCACTGTGACATCACAATTGGCTGTGATCTGTCCACTGTGACATCACAATTAGTTGTGATCTGTCCACTGTGACATCACAATTTGTTGTGATCTGTGCAGTGTCACATCACAATTGGATGTGTCCAGTCTGCTGTGTTCATTCCTCAATTGGACATCTTCAGTCTTCAGTCAGAACTGGATACCTCCAGCCAATTGTGACACCACAGATGAATCTGGTTAGTCCACGATGGGATGTGTTCCGTCCACTGTGACATCACATTTGGATGTGTTTGATCCACAATTTCACATGTTCAGTCCACAATCAGATGTGTTCCGTCCACTCTCAATACAATAGGATGTGGTCACACTATTGTGACATCACTATTGCAACTTTACTTCCACAATTGGACGTCTTCAGTGCCAATGGAGAGATCGGTAGATTGAAAAAAAAAAAAAAGCTCCAAGCCCGTCATGTATGGAGTTGTTGTGGCCGAGTGGTTAAGGCGATGGACTAGAAATCCATTGGGATCTCCCCGCGCAGGTTCGAATCCTGCCAACAACGCTTGCGTCAGCTGAACTGATGAAGCCTTGCCGTCAATCTGCCGTGACATCGCAAGTGGCCATCTCCAGTCCATTGTGATGTCACAATTGCACATATTTAGATCTCAAAGACTGTGAGATGACTCTTAGATTTGTTTAGTCCACTCTAGCATCAGATTTGGGGTTATTCTGTCTGCAGTGAAATCAGAGTTAAATGCGTGCAGTCCAATGTGACATCACAAAGCACTCTGATCTGTCCACTGTGACATTACAAAGCGCTTTGATTTGTCCAGTGTGACATCACAAAGCACTGTGATCTGTCCACTGTGACCTCAAATTTGGCTTTGATCTGTCCACTGTGACATCACAATTGGCTTTGATCTGTCCACTGTGACATCACAATTGGCTTTGATCTGTCCACTGTGACATCACAAAGCACTGTGTTCTGTCCACTGTGACATCACAATCGGCTGTGTTCTGTCAATTGGCTGTGATCTGTCCACTGTGACATCACAATTGGCTTTGATCTGTCCACTGTGACATCACAGAGCACTGTGTTCTGTGCAGTGTGACATCACAATCGGCTGTGTTCTGTCAATTGGCTGTGATCTGTCCACTGTGACATCACAATTGGTTGTGATCTGTCCACTGTGACATCACAATTGGCTTTGATCTGTCCACTGTGACATCACAATTGGCTGTGATCTGTGCAGTGTCCCATCACAATTGGATGTGTCCAGTCTGCTGTGTTCATTCCTCAATTGGACACTTTCAGTCACCTTCAGTCTTCAGTCAGAACTGGATACCTCCAGCCAATTGTGACACCACAGATGAATCTGGTTAGTCCACGATGGGATGTGTTCCGTCCACTGTGACATCACATTTGGATGTGTTTGATCCACAATTTCACATGTTCAGTCCACAATCAGATGTGTTCCGTCCACTCTCAATACAATAGGATGTGGTCACACTATTGTGACATCACTATTGCAACTTTTCTTCCACAATTGGACGTCTTCAGTGCCAATGGAGAGATCGGTAGATTGAAAAAAAAAAAAAAAAATCTGCAAGCCCGTCATGTATGGAGTTGTTGTGGCCGAGTGGTTAAGGCGATGGACTAGAAATCCATTGGGGTCTCCCCGCGCAGGTTCGAATCCTGCCAACAACGCTTGTGTCAGCTGAACTGATGAAGCCTTGCCATCAATCTGCTGTGACATCGCAAGTGGCCATCTCCAGTCCATTGTGATGTCACAATTGCACATGTTTAGATCTCAAAGACTGTGAGATGACTCTTAGATTTGTTTAGTCCACTCTAGCATCAGATTTGGGGTTATTCTGTCTGCAGTAAAATCAGAGTTAAATGCGTGCAGTGAAATCAGAGTTAAATGCGTGCAGTCCAATGTGACATCACAAAGCGCTCTGATCTGTCCACTGTGACATTACAAAATGCTTTGATTTGTCCAGTGTGACATCACAAAGCACTGTGATCTGTCCACTGTGACCTCAAATTTGGCTTTGATCTGTCCACTGTGACATCACAATTGGCTTTGATCTGTCCACTGTGACATCACAATTGGCTTTGATCTGTCCATTGTGACATCACAAAGCACTGTGTTCTGTCCACTGTGACATCACAATCGGTTGTGTTCTGTCAATTGGCTGTTATCTGTCTACTGTGACATCACAATTGGCTTTGATCTGTCCACTGTGACATCACAAAGCACTGTGTTCTGTGCAGTGTGACATCACAATCGGCTGTGTTCTGTCAATTGGCTGTGATCTGTCCACTGTGACATCACAATTGGTTGTGATCTGTCCACTGTGACATCACAATTGGCTTTGATCTGTCCACTGTGACATCACAATTGGCTGTGATCTGTGCAGTGTCACATCACAATTCGATGTGTCCAGTCTGCTGTGTTCATTCCTCAATTGGACACCTTCAGTCACCTTCAGTCTTCAGTCAGAACTCGATACCTCCATTCATCTGTGACACCACAGATGAATCTGGTTAGTCCACGATGGGATGTGTTCCGTCCACTGTGACATCACATTTGGATGTTTGATCCACAATTTCACATGTTCAGTCCACAATCAGATGTGTTCCGTCCACTCTCAATACAATAGGATCAGATGGAGAGATCACAGTCGTTCACCAGAAAAAAAAAATCTGCAAACTACCAATTTATGGAGTTGTTGTGGTGGAGTGGGTGAGGTTATGAACTTGAAATCCATTGGGGTCTGGTTGAAATCCTGCCAACAACGTTTTTTCATATGTTGTATCACCTAAATTGTTAAAGCTTCACTGTTAGTCAGCTGTGGCATCACAACTGTCAATTTCCAGTCCTTTGTGACATCACAAGTGTAACTGTTCTGATCTAAACCACTATGAGATTATGATTGGATTTTTTCAGTCCTCTGTGACATCAGAATTGGACTTGTTCCGTCAGCTGTAACATCACAGTTGGACGTCTGCTCTGAGTGAACTGTTGAAGCTTTACTGTCATTTCACTGTGACATCACAACTGGACATCTCCAGTCAATTGGGACATGATATGGTGACAGGTTTCTGATTGTCAGTGTGCAGCTTGTACCTCCAATCAGTAGAGTTGGATTCAGAACTCAGTATTGTACGTCTTGGGATATTGATCAAATTACATAAAAAATCTTAAGTCTAAAATTAACTACTGAGCACTGATTCACATTAAACCATATGGTGCCACATACTTAATCACTTCTATCGACTAATCCTAACCAAGTAGTTTTGTTGTTTCAACTTAAGCAACCTGTGACCATTACAATGTAAACCATGCATGTAATGAAACATGAATTTTGTCATTCCCGATTACCCTGTCATTTCATTCAGTTATGAATACTGTTCAGTAATATATAATAAAGTGTATAACACATATAATTCAATACAAAGAGTTAACAGCTATTTGTCTCTTTTCTTGGAATATTCAAAATTGTATTTTTATGTGTTTTACATCTATTATGACATACCCTAATGCTGCATTAATGTTAAAAACATAAGAACATTATCTATGTTATATGTCATTTTCTGTGCACCTTTCCTGCTCTTCAATCTCAGAGATTTTACAGAAGTTTATATCTCATGAATGCCGCCAAACGAAGCTACAGTTGCCAACATCTGTATCTGTGAATGAAGAACTTTGTCGAAAAAAATTAAGAAATGTTTAAGAGAAATTCAACATTACTGTTATCGAAAAGCACACCAAAAAATTCTCCTCATGAACTGGAAATCATGAACTGGAAACCACACATACTGCACACAAAAGAGCAACCCAATCCCTCATTAATGTTTTACAAACCTGATTCCACCCATCCCATTTATTTTTAATTCAAATTTTGTTTTTCTTTTTCTTTCTCTTGTTTCTTCTATCCACACGCACATAGCCTACTCTTCAACAAAGGTGTATAAAAAAAGTTTTATAGGTATTTTCTTTCCAGCATGTGTAATTTATTTTTATTAATCCCACACTGTGTTCTTTAAAGACAGGTAACATAAAATTGATTGATAAAGCACACACAAAGAGATTATTGCTAGATTTTCATGTGTTGTTAATGGTGTTATTCATTCCTTTAAATATATATTGCAACATCTTGTAGACCAAATGATTCTTTGAGAAATTAAGTGCTAGAGATAAACTGAGAAAGAAAATAATTTTTTATTGCAGTCCTAGCCTCAGAGAGAGCCTCCTCCCCCTCGGCTGTTCAAATACGCCTGCACCCTGACTGATGATGATCTCTGAAAATAATGCAGATACCAAAGATTATGTAAAGAAATGGACACCTGTAACATTTATTGTTGTTAATCACCCTTTTGAATTTTGTTCTTCTCATCTTTTGAATCATTTCAGTATTTTACGGCAGCGTATTGCTGTCACGCCTGAAAAAGAAAAACAGATATGAAATGTTTATTGTTATAACATGTTTTTCAAGTTATTAAGATAAGATAAGATAAGATAAGATAAGATAAGATAAGATATTCCTTTATTAGTCCCACAGTGGGGGGAAATTTTCTATTACAAGATATTTTCATGTTATTGGGACAAATAAACACATCAACAGTATTAACAAGAAACAGGGAAATGTGTTGAGGTGTTGTACCAGTATATATTAATAACGAAAAGGCCTTTAATTGCATTTGCTGAGCTGAAGAATATTTTCTATACACCTATGGAACTTGCTTAGTTAAGGTACGTTAAAGTAAGGTACTTCAATTCATACAAATACTTTATAATAATTACCTTTTGTGCTACTTTTATTATGCTGACAGACTAAAGCAAAAAGTACATACAGTAAATAAGTGTGAAGAAATATTATAACACAAACCTTCAGACAATGGAAGAAAATTATAGACACACTAAACCTATTAGGAAAAAAATGAGAATAAATAAATAAAAATATGGAATTATGTTTGAAATTTGAAAACTGACATCTTGTGGCTTAAAACCTACTTTTGAATATTAATTCTCTTTGAGGGATGCACATTTTTCAGGTCTCCCTATTGGCCAGCTGCCCCTAAGCATTGTTACATCAACAAAAGTTCTTGCTATAACACTGTTATCATATTTACATTATATGCTTTAGCAATAAGTTATTATGTTGTAACATGAAAGTTTTCGCTATAACAAGATAAATGATGTAACAGGAAAGGTTTAGTTATGTTGTAATAACGTAAAAATATTTTGTTAGATTTTGGTTATTTTGTGTTTTCCTCATATAAAGTAATATTGGTCGTTTTTTTCTTTTTCTGGCGTAGAAGCAACTACCATACTGTTTCATATATTGTGTGACACTGTGTTCTAAGGTCACTGTTTCTACACCTAATGAATTCCAGTGGAGTTAAATGGAGAAGACTGCTCCCTGTTTTAAAGTTGCTCTTCTGTTGCTCTTTGTTTAGATATAGATTTCTCGCACATGCATTATGATATTATTATCATAGAGTTATACGCGCATACAATATCAATCATAAACAATACACTCGCTTTTCATGATACAGCAAGCATGTTCATTCAGCATCCCTGATGTAACACACGTGAAACCCTCGCGTACCCATCGTTACATCATGACCTTCACATGCCCACTACGTGTATGTGCCCTAATCGGTTCATGATCACAAAAGGACAAAAAATAGCAAATATATGTTTACTTCCCACATCAAAAACATTTAACATCTTACTTGTATCATAATAAAAATTAAATACATGTATTAATTTCGTAAAGATTTCTATATATTTTTTTAAACGTTAAAAGAAATTCAGGCAGTAAATGGGCAGCCCGATCAGAGGTCCTTCAGCGGTGCATGGTGCAACATGTGTTGGATAATTCCAGAAGAAGCTTCGCAGTTCCTTCGCTGTTGCGGGTTACGCTGGCAGTCAGTCACTGTCTTTACTCTGGACACACCGTGTGGACGCGTGAAGACACCCGGAGATTTGACCTCTTGTAGCCGTTCTTCGCTGTTTGACAGTTCGGGGAGTCTGTTTCGACCTTTACCGCTGCAGACGTATTATTTTTTTTTTTATTGCAGTAGCTTGTTAGCCTGTTAGCTCAGTTGTCAAAATGTTGAGTATCGCCAGAAGCGTTTCAAGGACTCTCCCGACCAGGAACTGTACAAGAAGTGTGTCCTCTTTAGTCAAGAAGGTGAGTTTCAAACACACTCGCACTACGTTATTGTTATGCTAACATCGAGCGCAGTTATTAAATTTGACAGGCAGCCGGCTAGCTTAGCATGCTAAAAGTGTTAGCATGAGGCCAGCTTACTTAATCGTGACTATGAAAATGTCCTCTGTAGTGAGTTATCAAGCTACCTGTGTTATTCAACTGGACTGATTAACTCGTACATTAAAATATAAAGTGTTTTTAGTCTGGACTAACATTACTGCTCTCTGTTCGTTAATGTTTACAAAGCATGAGTTCGCGTTTACAACGCTGGGGTGACAGCAGGTCCTTGTGGCTAACGTTAAGCTAACAGCCGACTTTCTCCCTGACGTCTTATCTGTTCACGCTGCTGAGTAAACTTCGCACAGCGTTGTGTTGAACTGAGAACTGCCTTTGTGTTTATTCACTTGGTTTGAGTGAGTTTTTGTGTTGTGAGGTAGTGTCTCGCTGTATCCGATGAGTGAACCGGTGACCTTCAGTGAGGCGTCCCCCTCCCAGCATGTTGCAACATTTCTCACATGTTGTTCTGACCTTTAATGAACACTTTATTATGACTGGGTTATTTTAATCAAGATCTTAATGGGTAACCTCGTGGACTAGGGCTGCACAATTAATTACAATGTTATCAATTTTGCAAAGTGCAATATCCAAATCACAGAACCGAACTGCATTATAATCAAGTACTGTAGTGCTGCATAGATGCCCTGGCCTAAGATGAATGAAAATGTTTTTTGTTGTTTTTTTTTTGGTACAAACCCCAACAAATGACTCATTATAATGATTTTAATGGGGTCTTTTTCATCAGTGAAAATGAAAATTGTAATGCAAAAATGATAATTCCCACTAATTGTATCATAATGTAACTTCAGTGAAAAATAATTGCAATGTGACTTAAACATGGCCCCAATTTTCCCATGTTTTTGTGTGTAAGTGACTACTGGGGACAGTGATTTTTGAAATTGGTCCAGCATAGAGGGACAGTGCAAAAGCAAAACTGAGCTACTGTTAATCCTCATGTGAAACTGTGTACTGACAAAGAATACTCACTAAAAGTGCTTGTTTTTGTCACTGACCGTTTCAGACTGTTATTCTAAGTGGCTGACAACATTATGGTAAGAATTGCTGCAGAGGTGGACATTTTTTCTCTTTAAAAGATAGTTCAGCCATTATCCACTCACCCCCATGCCAGTTGAAGGTTGGGCTTTTCACTGAAATTATTTGGGAGGTCCTGAGACACTGTTTTCCTGTGAAACTCCAGCAGTGTTTTGTGTACTAAAAAACTAAACCCGACCTTCAGTCGACATGAGGGTGAGCAGATAATGACAGAATTTTCATTTTTAGGTGAGTATCCTTTTAAAGAAAGATTGTTTTTTTTTTGTCCTGGAACAGCTGACTTATCACTCTCACCAGAGCCACCAGATTCCATTTACAGAAACAGTGATTTTTATCATTGCAAAACATACTTCATTCAAACTCAGCAGTTATAAAATAAAACTCATCAAAAATGTCTGGGTTCGTATTCCCACTGCTCCAACAATCACCAGCTCTGGTCTAATCAAAATAAATCCTTATTTAAAAGTTAGATGTGAGAGGAACAGAAGAGGTCAGACATCAAAGAAGCAGTGAGGAGAAACAGATGTAGATCCAGAATATTTTTACATCTAACACAGTGAATTAAGGGATTATTTCAGCCAGAGTTTGTGATTGTTGGAACAGTGGAAAGATGAGCTAAGATGTTTTCAGTTTTTTTTTGTTTGTTTCTACTGAGTTTGAATGAAGGGTGTTCATTGATGCTAAAATGGATGTTCCTGTAAGCGGAGTTCGGATGAGTTTGGCAAGATCAATAAAACAGCTGTTTCTGGTTAAACAAAAAGGATCTTACTCTTTAACAAATAAGTCTATTTCTGTAGGGATCTTTGCCATAACATTGTCAGACACTTAGAATAACAGTCTGAACTGGTCAGCACTTGTAGTGGATGCATTTCGACTGTGCACAGATTGCACAGATTGTGCTGTAGCTTAGCTTCTGACTGCTGCAGTGCTCTCCCCCAATACTGGAATGATTTAAAAAAAAAAAAAAATTGGCCCCATTAGTCACTTAAGTAGTATTAGACACAAAATTACGGCCTAGATGGAAAAATATCAAAGGTATCCTTTAAGTCAAATTACCTAGGTTGTAATATCATGTTATAAGTAATAGAATTCTTTTTGGCATTGAGGAGATATATGTGTGTGTGTGTATATATATATAATAATATATTATATAAATAAACAAAAAACTGACATTGACAGTTATATTCATATTGTATTAGTTATTCTTAAAAGCCAACATTAGGTGACATTGATGTCTTGTGATGTCTTCATAGGCATGCTGGAGTGGCTTCCAATCAGATGCTCTCAGAGCTCTGTCCAGGAGGGACTATGCGTGAGTATCAGCTCAAAACCTAAACCTCTACAATATGTCCTGTAAAACTCAGTTGGAAAATGGTTACTGGAGTCAACATCTAATAGATTTACAATAGCATAAGTATCGTATATAAGTGTAAGCTCCGATCCACATTAAAGGTTCTGGGAAAGTAATTTTTTATATAAAGTAAAAAAAATATCTTCAGAAGATGATGAAAGCTTCAGTTGACTATTAGAACATTGTAGTCAAACATGTGTCACACATCTGTAATAATGTGTATATGTGTTGTGTGCTGTAGGTCAGAAGCTGTGAAAGGTGCAGTCATCGGCATCGACCTGGGAACCACCAACTCATGTGTCGCAGTCATGGAGGGGAAACAGGCCAAGGTGAGGATGGACAAGACACTTCATGCATCTTTCATGGATCGTCAGAATGTGGTTAAACGTTATATGTTGAGAAATAAGGGACCATTAGATGGCCGAATAGATTTTTGGAACCCATCCACACCCTTGGAACCCTTTTTTCTATCTCATTGGGTGGGTCTGTGTCAGACCATTTTATGTAACTTTCTGAAACCATCAATCTGAAGTTCACACCCTTCATGCTGTGATTGGTCAGCAGTGTGGAGGTGAGAAATGGTGTGAACTTTTGGCCACCAAGTCCTATCCCCATTTTATGCTTCCTTTTAAAAAGGTATCTGTTTAGGCATTGTTTTAGCACCAGTATCAGAAAAAATCCAAACAATACCCAACCCAATGTACAATGTTACACAAATGTCCCAAATTCCTTTACACCTTTTAGCTCAACATTCTACGAAAATGGCAAACAGAACTCGCCAACATGTCAGGCCCACTGAAGGCTGGGGTTACCAAGCCTAGGCAAGGCAAGGCAAGGCATCTTTATTTATATAGCGCATTTCATACCAATAGGCAACTCAATGTGCTTTACATAAAGACAGAACATTTAACAGTAAGAGCAGAAAATGTAAAAAGAAAACATTAAAAAAAAATTTAAAAATTAGAAATTTAAAATATTAAAAATACAGTTAAAAGAAAGAAAGAGAAAAGAATATAGGAAGTACAAGAAAGAGTGCAAATCCAAAAATTATAACTCTTAAGAGCTCAGCCATACGCACATGAAAAGAGAAATGTTTTTAACCTGGATTTAAAAGTGCTTACAGTTGGGGCTGATTTCAGTTCTGCTGGTAGTTTATTCCAGTTGTGTGCAGCATAACAGCTAAATGCTGCTTCACCATGTCTAGTTTGTACTCTGTGCTCCACTATCTGACCTGAGTCAGTAGATCTCAGAGCTCTACTGGGTTTATACTCTACTAACATGTCCTTCATGTATTCTGGACCTAAACCATTTCGTGATTTGTAGACCAGTAGCAGAACTTTAAAATCTATTCTGTAGCTGACTGGGAGCCAGTGTAAAGACTTAAGAACAGGGGTGATGTGCTCTGATCTCTTTGTTCTGGTTAAAACTCGAGCGGCTGCGTTCTGAATGAGCTGCAGTTGTTTAATACTTTTTTGGGGGAGTCCAGTCAGAAGACCATTACAATAGTCAAGTCTGTTGGAGATGAAAGCATGAATCCGCTTCTCCTGATCTTTTTTGGACATGAAGCCCCTAATTCTTGCTATATTCTTCAGTTGGTAAAAGGCTGTTTTGGTGACTGATTTGATATGACTGTTAAAGGTTAGGTCTGAGTCTATCAACACGCCAAGGTTCCGGACCTGGTCTTTAGTTTCTAGTGACAGTGACTCAAGGTGTTTACTGACAGCAACCCTCTTCTCTTTATTGCCAAAAACAATTACCTCTGTTTTTTCTTGATTTAACTGAAGGAAATTTTGGTTCATCCAATTTTTAACTTGCTCTAAACAGTGACACAATGACTCTAAAGGACTGCAGTCATCTGGAGACAGTGCAAGATATATCTGTGTGTCATCTGCGTAACTATGATAGTTGATATTAGAATTCTGCAGAATTTGACCCAGAGGCAGCATATATAGGCTGAATAGAAGGGGTCCAAGAACTGACCCCTGAGGAACTCCACATGTCATAGCAACTTGATCAGATTGATAACTTCCAATGGTCACAAAGTAACTCCGCTCTTCCAAGTAGGACTTGAACCATTTTAGGACTGTTCCGCTGAGTCCTGCCCAGGTTTCCAACCTGTTCAGCAGTATACTGTGATCCACAGTGTCAAACGCCGCACTGAGATCCAACAGGACCAGAACTGACACCTTGCCTGAGTCAGTGTTCAACCTTATGTCATTTAACACTCTAATAAGAGCTGTTTCTGTACTATGGTGAGGTCGGAAGCCTGACTGAAATTTGTCAAAAAGACCACTGGAGTTCAAGAAGTTACTAAGTTGATTAAAAACCACTTTCTCAACGATCTTTGCTATAAAAGGAAGATTTGAGATAGGTCTGTAGTTGGTTAATATGGAAGTATCCAACGTTCTCTTTTTTAAGAGTGGCTTGATGGCAGCTACTTTTAGGGGTTTAGGAAACGTGCCTGATTGAAGTGAGCAATTTATTATTTGCTGCAGATCTGTTTGGACAGAGCTTACAACAGTTTTAAAAAAGTCAGATGGCATTGCCTACTCAAACTGCTAACGATCATTTCAGAAGAACCAGAAGCACAAAAGGTTGGTTATAAAGAAATAAAATGGCCATTAAAATGTAGGAATGAAAGGGAGCAGGAGTTTGAAGTGGCTAGACTGTGACCCATCAAAGGATGTAATGTACTGCAGCGTGTGCCCACCAATTTCCTTAACTAGAAGAGAAGTCTATCTCATTATTCATTTGAAACAGTACCTTCAGGAAACACTACAACATAGTTCATGGGGAAAGTGGACAACACAAGTGTCACAGTTTGCTCGTTTTAGTTTAGCCGAAGCATTTATGTGATAGTTTAAGCTAATGGATCGTATCAGATTATACCTTTTTTCTTCTCCGATATCCAGTTCAGTGATTTTGACCATTACTGAGTATCGGATCGACTCATTCCAAGTCTAAACATCATTTTTCAGTGTAACTGAACCGTAGCCCTCTCCATACTTGCTTTGAAGCACTTGGTTTTGTTGGCAAACTGAGGTGTTTGGAGAATGTTAGTCCAACAAGTTCTCACATGATGATTAAGCACATTTTTATCTAGTTTTAGTAGTTTTCAGTTAAGTTTCATGAAGATGACCATCTGTTCGTTAAACAAGGTGGTTTGTTTAACTATCATTGTTTTCATGATGCTTAGAAATCTGTTTGAGAAACTACTGTGCAGATAAAAGGCAGTATTTTGACAGTCAAATAGTCCATCAGTCAGGGTAGATGAACGTTGATGCTCTCAGTCTGAAGCAGCATGAAGCAGGTAAAGGATTTGTGTTTGCCTCTCAGGTGTTGGAGAACGCAGAGGGAGCCAGGACGACACCTTCAGTCATCGCCTTCACAGCAGATGGTGAGCGTCTGGTAGGAATGCCCGCTAAACGCCAGGCTGTCACCAACCCTGAGAACACACTGTACGCCACCAAGAGGCTGATCGGACGTCGCTATGACGACCCTGAGGTCCAGAAAGACCTGTGAGTCTATCTTAGGCTTTGTAATTTAAAACTTTTCGCATTATTGCGTGTTCTCACTTCAAAAGTAATGTGTGCTGATCACTTTGTGGTAACTGTTTTGTAGAAAAGGAAGTAGACTTTTAAAACATTGAGCAAATGGTTCAATTTTTAGACAAAATGACTGAAGTTAAATCTGTTACATTAACAGGAAGAATGTCCCCTACAAGATTGTGCGGGCATCTAACGGTGATGCTTGGGTGGAGGCTCATGGGAAAATGTACTCCCCCAGCCAGGCTGGAGCCTTTGTCCTGATGAAGATGAAGGAGACTGCAGGTTTGACCACAGCTGCTCTGGATAAATGTAGAGTCACCCATCTGTGAGCATCAGGTTTGGTAATGGTTTGATATTTGTGTTGCAGAGAGCTACCTGGGAACCAAAGTAAAGAACGCTGTGGTCACCGTACCAGCCTACTTCAATGACTCTCAGAGACAGGTACAAACATTTACTTCATGCCACTTTCACTTTAAAAAAAAACCCACAAACATCTAATGTAAGCAAGAACCTGCATTAGATGCTTGTTAGAACCTGTTCGGTTCTGTAATTCCCGTAACTTTACTAGAAGTGTGGACAAAATACACCTTGAAACATTCCCTAATGTTTGATGTGTTTCCAGGCTACCAAAGATGCTGGTCAGATCGCTGGTCTGAATGTCCTGCGTGTGATCAATGAGCCAACAGCTGCTGCTTTGGCCTACGGCCTGGACAAAACCCAGGATAAAATGTGAGTAGAAAGGACCAGCACCACCACGCTACAATCAGTCGTATCCGCTCTGACCGAAGCATGGAAACAGACAGCATAATAAGTAACTGACTCGTCTCTGTTTCCAGTATTGCTGTGTATGATCTGGGTGGAGGTACGTTTGATATCTCAGTCCTGGAGATCCAGAAGGGAGTTTTTGAGGTGAAGTCCACCAACGGCGACACCTTCCTGGGAGGAGAGGACTTCGACCAGCATCTCCTCAAACACATCGTCAAGGAGTTCAAGAGAGAGGTGAGTAATCCTCAGATCTGCCTCTAAGCTGTAGTTAAGTATGTCTTTTCAGGATTTCGTGACCGTCTTTGTTTTGTCTTAACAGTCCGGTGTGGATCTGATGAAAGACAACATGGCTGTTCAGAGAGTCCGAGAGGCTGCTGAGAAGGCCAAGTGTGAGCTGTCCTCTTCACTGCAGGTACACAGAACACTCTTAACTCTCCACATCTCTGACCACTTCAGATAGAAAATGATAATTATGATAAGCCTGAGGGTTTGTTACACAGAACTGTCTGAGAAGCCGTCCTTTGAAAGTGTTTGGAAAAGGGCAGGCACTGTCAAAAAAACACTTGGCAAGTGATTGGATGACCCATCTGTCTGTTACGTCTGACAATAAAAAGCTTTTGGCGCTGAATCTGTGTACTTTTCCCTGTCCCATATGGATCTGAGATCTTAAGCCTTGAAGCCACAGTCCAGCTCTCAGTCAGCTGTCCAGACAGTGTGTGTGTCTGGCTCAGTGTTACAGTGCTGGTAGAAAAGGTCCAGTGTCATACTTAACAGCAGCAGGCTCTGTTTTAGAGTCAGCTGCTGCTGAGCTGCTGCAGGACTCGGCCCAGTGAGAGTGGACTGTCCTGATACTGACACAGGGCAGGCCTAGTACAGAGCCATACAGACTATTACACAATACTGCACTACTATCTGTGGACCAAGACCAAAGATAAAATTTTCTTCTTCTTTTAGAAGATTTTGAGGCCAGTGGTAATTGCATAAATGCCTAAATGCCACTCACTCACTCCCTTTTGCCTGAAGGGGGCAAAAAACAAAACAGCTAAAACATAACAGCTGACAGTTAACCTAGTTTAGTTTAGTTAACCTTTTTTGCGATAGTTTAGGATATTGGATTGTGTCAGATTACATGTTTTCTTTTCCCCTGATATTCGATCCAGTGATTTTGGGCCAGTATTGGACCAATACAGATACTGAATATTGTATCTGCCCAGCCCTGCCTAAAATTGTTCTTTGGTTTAAACTTAAAATGTTTGTCACAATTTTCATTAGTGTTTGTCATAATCCTCTCAGACAGTTTCATGATAATGTAATGGATTTTGTTGAAGGATATTTCTCCTGGCTGTAAGAATTCCAAAGTAAACAAACCTTAAACTGTGTGTTAAGTCATCTAGGCTGAGAATGTGGTACTGACTTACTGTACTTCTGTAACATCACAAAAAAAATGAATGCATCAGTCATTATTGATGCGCCATCATTGGTTATTAGAAGCTAGTTTCCTCTGCAGGAACTTTCTTCAGGGACTTTTAGCCTTTGGAGGAAATCTGTGCATTTCAACCAGAGAGACCAGGGTCTAATTTAAGTTCCAGGAACAAGTACAAGGATTTTCGGGGCTTGTAGTGCTGAACATTTCTGATTGGTCAAGTACTCATAGCATTTTATGTCGGCCACCAGTTTCAAAACTCTGCAGCTACAAACCAGGTTGTTCTTTGTTCATTGTGCTTCAATACATCAACATGGAGTTACAGAGAACGAAGTCGACGGCTTTACTTTGAATTTACGCTGAGGATGAAATCCAGTGAGAATTGTCCTGATGCAGAAATAATAATAACTTTCCATCACTTTATCTGGTGTCATTGGTGTGTAGTCGTGTGCAAGAATGATGTGTAAAAACATCCACTGCTTTTCTAAAGGAACCTTTTAGATCCTTGAAAATAAGTCTCTTGGTTCTTTGGGTGGAAACGTAGCTTTAGCTCCTGGGACTAAAAGTTCTCGGTACTTTCAGCGGAAACTCATCTAGACACTCATAATGTTCATTACCTGACAAAAAGACTTTCTTAAATATTACTGATGTCTGTGTCTAGAAAATTTGGTGCCATGTTTCACTCAGTTGAATGTTGTTAAATAAATCAGCAGATAAAAATGTGTTAAACTGTTAAAGTCAGACAAGCATTATCTTGGTAACATTTTGTTTATTTACTCTACATTGAGCTAAAATACTGAATTATGTTAAATGTTAGTCAAAGTATTCAGTGTCTGTTAATGAGTCATAAGAAATCAAAAATGATCTTTTAGAAGGAGCAGATGTGTGCTGTAAGCTCGGCTCTGTTGTATTTAACAGTATTTTAATGGAGCATGGCAGCACGCCCACAATACACACAGAACCTAGAGCTAAATTTATGCAAACGTTACATTTAGCCCTTAAAGGGCATTAACATTTCATCAAATCAATCAATTTACATAAGTGATATTTACTTTAGCTGACACTGCGGTACTGTGTGTTTTCGGGGGTCTTTTCAAAGTCGTGTTTTTTCCACTTATCTTTAATCCACCAGCTGTTCCGTCCTCATTGAGCACGAGACAGCCTGTCTTTGATTTTGAATATAATAAAAAGTGTCCAGAGGTCATCTCTCCTCTTTCTTCCCACTGCTGCTGAAGATGAGGCACTCATTATTTGAGAGGCCCATGGTTTTGTGTGGCTTTTTAAGCTAGTTAGATTTATTAGTGCTTTGTGATGGCCAATTACTGTGATGTAACTCAGGTCGTCTGCCTGAACAGAGCAAACTGTTTCATCTCGTCTCCACTAGTCAGGGCATCATGAACAGAGATTTCGTCTTAATTTGTTGCCAGTATTTTAATTTATGTTGGTGTCATGAAATAAAAAGATTCGGCGAATAATTAAGGACAAAATTTTCATTGACAAAATGAACTCTGAGGCTGATATTTTGTGCAGATATTCATGGAGGGAAGAGGAGATTGATTTATGGTTTCTTTGTACTGATTTGTGAGCTCACTCATATAACAGTGCAGTCAACAGGAAACAAAACTGAATTACTAAAAGCATTTGTCTGTCATCAGTGACGCTCTCAGATGCAGTGTGATCACATTCTGCTTCTTCTTTCCTCCAGACTGACATCAACCTTCCCTACCTGACCATGGACGCCTCCGGTCCCAAACATCTCAACATGAAGCTAACCCGCGCTCAGTTTGAAGGCATCGTGGCCGACCTGATCCGCCGCACCGTGGCCCCCTGTCAGAAGGCCATGCAGGATGCCGAGGTGTCCAAGGGTGACATAGGGGAGGTGCTGCTGGTTGGAGGCATGTCCCGTATGCCCAAGGTACAGTATGAGCCTCGAGCTTACAGGTCCTAACAAGAGCTTTAAGTCTTATTTAGGTTTACTGAACATGATGCTGCAACAAAAATGTCAAGACTGACGCTAATTCAAGACTTATTTCCACTGTGGCCCTTCATGATTATAATGTAAATAAACTTTGTGAGGCACCTTTCATAGTAGAAATGCAGCCTAAAGTACTTCACAATAAAGAAAGTACATGTACCAAGTGCTTCACTTAAAAAGACATAGAATGAACTTAAAAACAGGGATAGATTAATGTAAAATGCTAGAGTTCAACACAACACCTTGAATGGGAAAACACGCAACATCGCAACAAAATAATTTTGCCTTTGAAATAAGTTGATTTCCATTCAGAGTCATTGTAGAAAAGGACATAATCAAGTCACTGTTGTTGAGTGTGACATCTGCTGGCCAAAAGTATGATTACAGTTATCGTGGATTATTTGTAAGATACATGTAACAGCTTAATCATTAATCATAATCATTTCGAGTATATGTGACCATAAGGTCCTTGAAAAGCTTGAAAGTGCTTTAATTTGACTTTTGCAAAGGTGTATGAACCCTGTATACTCGTATTGTGTCGAAAGTTTAAAATTCTGGTATCGCGACAACTCTACACAAGTGTAACAGTCAGTTTTTGTCTGTGCAGGTTCAGCAAACGGTTCAGGACCTGTTCGGTCGCGCTCCCAGCAAGTCTGTCAACCCCGATGAGGCCGTCGCCATCGGAGCAGCCATCCAGGGTGGCGTTTTGGCTGGTGATGTCACCGACGTGCTGCTGTTGGATGTGACACCACTGTCTCTGGGTATTGAGACTCTGGGGGAGTCTTCACCAAACTGATCAACAGGAACACCACAATCCCCACAAAGAAGAGTCAGGTACTGAAACCGACGGTGCAGGGTGGTGTGATTACTTAATAACCAGCCTTGAGCATGAATGTGCTCATATTTTTGCTGAACGGTAAACTGAATGAATCAGTTTGCAATTAATGAACGTGAGCGTTGTTCACTCTTATGAGAGATAACAGCGTTCACATCGTCAGCTGATTAAAAAAAGTGTGATCACAGCAGAGAGTGAATATGGACAGAAGTGCTGACCTGATATAAAAACTTAATTCGATCATGAAGCCTCATTTTTCTCCATAATTCTGGTGGTTTATCAGTGAAGTGTGTGAACTACACTGCAGGCTGGAGTCTGTTAGCAGTGAGAAACACACAGATGGATCCATGTTATACACTCGGCTCCAAACGTCCGTGGAAGCACATTTTTTCAAAATGACTTACATTTTGAGATATTAAGTCATTATTTTCACAGTTTCTCATTATTTTGAGATACTAACTCAATAATTTTAAGATGGGGGAGACCAGGAGCAAAAAAATGTTCTTTTATAAGTCACAGACGACTTCTTTTTATATAAGATTCATATATAAGTGCACTAATTAATAACACAGTTGATATATTTTCACCAATAAGAAGTCAGAGTGTTACCTTTGCCTCCTTGTTGGAGCAATGGCAACACTCTGACAGTGGTTGGAGGCAGCTGAAACACTGAAAAAAAATCAAATATTAAAAGTCAATTAACTCCACGATATGTCAAATAAAAGCACACTTCAAAGTAATCACGTTACTGCGGTATTATCTAATAATGGTTGAATTCTTTTAGATGTTAGGCATCGCCTTCATTCAAGCAAAAGTCTGTCTTTATATTTGCAGAAGCCAAGGCTGCTATTCTAAGATTTTAATCATTTGAATTAAGTTAAAAAACATGAATATTGTACAGCATCAAGTATAATGTCAATATATAGACTCCAGTGTCCTGGTAGGAGGAAGTCTATTACAAATTCTATTTAAAAAAGAAAATTTACCTTCATTTTCCTGACTGTGAACTTAGTTCAGAATTTAAAAAAATGTGAACTATGAATGTACACATGTCCTTATGTCCCTCTGTCTTCCCCTCCTCCTCCAGGTGTTCTCCACAGCGGCTGATGGACAGACTCAGGTGGAGATCAAGGTGTGTCAGGGCGAGCGAGAGATGGCGTTGGACAACAAGCTGCTGGGTCAGTTCACCCTGGTGGGAATCCCCCCCGCCCCCCGTGGCGTCCCTCAGATCGAGGTCACCTTTGACATCGACGCCAATGGCATCGTCCACGTCTCCGCCAAGGACAAGGGCACAGGCCGAGAGCAGCAGAGTGAGTGTCGGCAGGAGACACATTAACAAACATTCTGTTCACATGATTACTGAACATAATTTCAGGTTTCAGATTCATTTGTGATATTTCAGTCATCAGTAAGATTGAATTCTGAGCGCTAATGTTTATGCATGTTGCTGTAACCACTGAGGACTTTCGGTACTTTTATGTAGAATAGTCAATAAGCTTGGCAACAAAGTGCTATTCCAGGGAAAAAAAAACACTGAATATTTGAATTTAATTAAAAGTTTATCCATTTCATTTGTTTTGGAGCAGCATTTTGGAGATTTAGCTTTGTGTGTTCCACCTTCTTTTGACTGTCACTCTGTAGTTTTAATTAGCGGACACAAATGTCAAACTGCCCTCTGATGAGCGTCTTAACATCCTCTTATCTCTTCTCAGTTGTGATCCAGTCATCAGGAGGTCTCAGTAAAGACGACATCGAGAACATGATCAAGAACGCCGAGAGGTACGCAGAGGAGGACAGGAGGAAGAAGGTAAAAATAACGATTCTTTGCATTTGAAGTTCTGTTTCGAGTGGGTTCACAGCATTTCTGTCCTTCACTGATAAGTTTGGTCTGTGCCCTGCAAAGCTGCACCGTCATCCCCCTCTAACTCTCGTTTTGTCATGCACAGGACCGTGTGGAGGCCGTCAACATGGCGGAGGGCATCATCCACGACACAGAATCCAAGATGGAGGAGTTCAAGGACCAGCTTCCTGCTGATGAGGTAAAACTTGAATCTTTATTTTCAGTTTACTCCCATAAAATTTGTGCTGCAAGTTGTTCATTATAACTTTATGCCTTTAAGTCTTAAATTTGATCTAAAATTTGTCTTGTGGTTTTAAATATGATTGTGATAGGTCTTAAAAATATACCTTAACTGTATTTGTTAATGTGTTGGAGGGAAATGTCCAGGCTACAACATAAGCACTACAGTGACAGCCTGTCAGTTCCCCTCCAGTAATTACTTCATACTTTTTTGCCATGAAATAGGTCTTAAATTTTATCCAACGTGGTCTTAAAAAGTCTTAGATTTAGCCTTGTTGCAGCTGTAGCATGCTGTACTGTGAAGATGATGTTGCGATCCTCCAGTTTGTACTGCTCATGTCTTAATACATCCTGTTTCCTCTTCGATCCGTCCACTCACAGTGCACCAAGCTGAAGGAGGAGATCGGAAAGGTCAGGGATCTTCTGGCCAACAAGGACTCAGAAACAGGAGAGAACATCAAACAGGCAGCCACCACCCTGCAGCAGGCATCACTCAAACTCTTCGAAATGGCCTACAAGAAGGTAAGAACAGGCCTTTACGCAGCCAAAATGTGACCGTTTAAAAAGGAGAAGAAGCCATGAGCTTGTGGTTGAGATGTTTGTTAGCAACTCTCTCACAGATGTTTGTTAAATTAAGGACCTGTTTGGGTTTATTACATGGCTCTGTTAAATACTTTATTATGATTGGTCAATTACAGTATTCTGAGGTCTTATTTCTGCATAGCAGACAGTTGCTATGGACACAGTTCTGATCATAGATTCTGGAGAAACAATAAAATCATTGTTAAATCACTAAAATCATTTTAAAATGAATATTTTGTGTCAAATTGTTTATTTATTTTTTTGGTATATAACCGTGTAACAAGCAGGATAATGCACATTGAGCAGGTCAGTATTGTAAAATAAAGTCATCAAGTCATTTTAAAATTCATATTTTGTCATAAATGTGTGCCAAATATTTTTTGGGGAAGTAACCAGAAATAAGTGGGATAATGTTCAGTGAACAGGTTATTATTGTGAAATAACCCCCTTCAGGATGAGTTAAGACTGCTCAGCTTCGTGTCATGATCCTGCATCATCCTGTCAGGATTTATTGCACAATAATGACCTGCTCACTGTTCAACTGCTTATGAGAGATTTTGGGTTACACAAGCAACTGTTTGTAATGATTTAATTGGAAATGTACCAGTTGAACACTGTCTAGAAAATTAATGGTTTTTTTCAAACAAAAGAAAATCGAATTATGAGAAAATTAATTGCAGAGGTGTAAAATAAAGCGTTGTCATCTTCAGTCTGATCTGTGACATTCATTTTTACTCACCTGACATTATCCTTCTGTCCTGCAGATGGCAGCAGAGCGCGACAGCAGCAGCGGCAGCAGCAGCAGCAGCTCGGGCTCATCAGAGGGAGAGAAGAAAGAAGGCCAGCAGTAGAACCTTTGCACTTGGGTGGTGTCACGTGGTTTCCATGACAACAGAGGACTGTCGGGCTCGGGGGGAGGGAGGCGAGGGTGGGTTGACCGGGGTGGGGAGGGTGGCAGTCTTGAGTGACAAGCTGAATCTTAGTCATTCTCACGTAATATATTATTCTACTGTGTTTTGGCAGTAAAATACTCTAGTGAAAATATAAATGTCGATGTATGCTCCTCCATGTCCTACGATATCCCGTCTGTCTGTAATTTAAGTGTCTCAAAACAATGTCACGTATGTTTATTTTTACAAAGCTGTTAATTAACATTCTGAGGTAGTAAAAGTTCTTCTTTTTGTCTAAGACATCATGCAGGTTTCATGTTTCTTTCAGATTGTTTATGGCACCGAATCAGTTTCTGTTTGTTCCAAAGCTTGTACACCGTTCAGCAGCCCTACTCCGTCTACAGAATATAATATTGTACAGTGCTCTTCATCAATTCTAGCTTTCTTGTTTTAATAGTGCGCTCAACAACTCGGAGGTGGCAAGTTGTAGAGAAATATTTAAGTATATTTGACTTTTTATGTCAGGAGCGTGTCACTTCTTAGAGCGCACTCTAAAGATCAGTTTTATTCTTGAAGTCTGTAAAAATGCATCAGCATCGCTCAGAGAGGAATTATGATCCAATTTCCTCTCCTGTCCTCTGATATCTCAGACAGGCTTCTTTAGGACAGGAAACAAAATTTAAATAAATATGTCTGTCTGTGTGATTGTGAGGATGAGGTCAAGCTTTAGTTCATTTGTTTCATTTAAAGTTGAAGAATGGAAGGCCTTGATCTTGTCTTTTAGTTCTTTGCATCCTCTTTTGCAGCGTTCATCTTAAACAGAGCTGAGTTCTGACTGTAAAATATGTCTGAAGGTGTTGCTGACTCCAGGAAAAAAGTCAGGTGAATGTGGATGTTGAACTTGCACAATAGAGGATGAGGCCTTAGTTGACTCCTTAATTCAATCAGACAACAGGAGCAAGAGTCTGGATGCGACAAACCAGCGCAGGACTGTGGTGATTGAGTACGAGCCCGGCCGTGTCATTCCCCTCCAGATGGAAGTTAAATTGCTGCCATAAACTGCTCTGTGTAAAGTGATTGTTGCTGTGCGCCTGCCTGATAGTGATCCAGGGAGCAAAGAGGCAGGCAGGAGGCAGCCGATTGAATTGAAATCGCAGCGGAACTGTTCTGTTTTTTGGGGGGCGGTGGTTGTGATTATAATACTGGAGTGAAAATTGAGGGTTATGATAACTTGCTGTCTTTTGTAATAAAAATCTGAAATGTGACACTGTGTGTTGTGATAATCAGTGATAGAATAAGTACGTGTGGTAGTTTAAGACGGGAGGGGATCATGTAATCACGTCCGTCTGTGTGTGATCTTATCAGCCACTAATCTCAAATACTAGATGGATCAGCTATAATTTTATTATATGCACATTCATGACTGTATGCAGAGGAACCTCTGTCATTGAATTTTTTTTAGTTTTATGTTGTGTTTGTGTTTGTGTGTTTGTTGTGTTTTTATGGCTTAAGATTTTTACACTTTACTTGGACAGGCTACCCAGGTAAATCAACAGCCCCAGGTAGATTTGATGACCCATTTAGCATTTTTTTTTTTTTTTTTAATCAATTGAGAGAACGATGCCATCTGCGATAAAGTAACTTGGTTACACCAGTGTTGTTCTGGGGCAACTTTATAAAACATCTTGCTGATTAAAAGAGCAGACCGTGTGTGCAGTAAGAGTAACAGGGGGTGCAGGTGTGAGGAAGGAAAAGAGGAGGGAAAAGGAGAAAAGCAAGTTGAGCAGATTTAAGTATTATAACATGAATGCAGCTGCATGCCCATTCACCAATGGGCCTGGGCCTTTAGCTGAATGGATACTGCAGCTGACTGTATCACAAAATGTCCCTGGTCCAGTCCCAGTCTACAGTCTCTATCCCCTGAGGATTCAACCCTTGTCCCTTGGGGGGTGGGGGTGGGGGTGGGGGGCTCAAACCAAACTCAGGCATTATAGTATTTTGTGACTGAACACTAAAATAAAGGAGGAAAGTGAAATAAAAATGGCGAAATAAGAAATAACCTACCTCAAATAGGGTAATTCTAAAATAATGCTATAGTTATTATTTATAAAAAACACTGATGCAGCAGTCAGACCACATGAGCGCTCCCTCTGTCTGTGATACAGACTGAGTCACAGTAATCAGACAGACACTCATCAAAACTACTGAAAAGGACGCCTCTCACTCTGTCTGATCAAAGCCGTACACTTTTCGTGATGACAGGGTTTTCAGTTGCTTAAAAAATACATTATCATACAAACAGCAAATATTTTATGTCCTCACTGAGATTACTGCAGTGTGCTCCAGCAGCATACCTGTGCTTAACCAAACCATGTACAGGGTGGAAAATTAGGATCAACCTTTCAATATGAAAGTGACTGGTAGATAAATGTTCAAATTCACCATCATCATTATCATTATTTCATGTATGAAATCTGTCAGAGGCTGGTGGATGTTCACATTTTAATAAGTTAATTTCTCATCCTGCAACAGCGATCAGCTGTTCGCTCCAAATCAAACTGGAGATAAAACCACTCAAGTTAAACGTGGGTGAGTATGTGTTCCCACGTTTGCACTTTTTAAGCAGAAAACACAGGTTTTATATTGTGACATTTAGATATTTTACTACTGGAAATGACATACAGTATAAGCCAGCAGCAAGCGCCTGGTATCATCAGCGAGGGGCATTTACCTTGATAAGCAGCTCCCTGGTGATCTCCCCTCAGCCACCTGACTCTTTATTTAGGATTTTCTTGTTAGATAAGAAGGTATCGTGTGGATAACGTTTCATCTCAACTCCATGAAGCAGCTGTGATTGTTTTTATCATTCAGATTTGGCTGGGTGCTTAATAACACATGTTCCTGTGGTGTGAAAAACTAGAACACACATTTATTGTTGCTTTACACAAACTTTAATCGTGACAAAGTGTGCAGGAACCTACCTGTTTGGCTGATATATTGCTTGAGGGATGTGAATTTGGGGTAACTGTGGCGCTTCTTAGACAACATTTAGGAGTCACTGCATTCAGCACTTGACTTTCACACTTAGTTACTTTTGGCTTTTTATAAGTTCAAGAGCATTATTAAAAGCATTTCTTAAGTTGCAGGCCTGATCTCTTTGCGTCTTTGCAGCCCTACTTTTTGTCTCCAATCTGTCAACTAAACATCCAGCAGAGGGCAACAGAGCTTTATCTCACAGCTTTAGTTATTTTTTAACTGCAGAGAATTCCTTCAGTGCACCTGTAGTTGAATCGTGTTGTCATCCTCAGATCCTGTGTTGCTCTGTTGTGCAGTAATGTCATGGCATCGTGTGTCCTGTGTCAGAATATTACAGAAAATTATTAGAGATGTGGCAAATGAATGTTAAAATGAAAACTAACATGTATTCAGATTGCTCAGTGCATATACAAATAACAGTGATTACTAATGATGATTCTGGTTATGCTGAATGAAAAAATACATTCACACGCTCAAATCTGTGCAAAATCCTTTTAGTTAACAAGTTTTCAGTCAGCAAGGCAGGCAGCAAGGTTTCTTTTTCAGGCTCTCTGCAGAAGGTTTGGAAGGATTCAGACACAAGAGACTGGATTTCAGAGATACAAGGAAACAAGGATACAAGGCAATTTTATTTATCTTTGCCTCCTTTTTCCCCAAAAGTCAACAATCAGTTCCTTGGTTTTGCTGATGTTGAGCAGTAGGTTGCTTTCCGTGCACCACTCTGCCAGACTGTTGATTTCCTCCTCATATTAGGTCCCATTGTTGTTTGAAATCCGGTTGATGAGTAAGTCAGCCTTGAGTTGTCAACATTTTGTCCAGACATGAATGAAGATCTATGAATCACACGAGCTGTTTTGACTAATCAGACAAAATAAGAAAATATTAACATGCTACAAGACATTTCTTACAGTATGCTACATATTGAAATCCCCACAAAGATGCATGTCACATAGTGGCTGGATAAACTATTTTTTACTTTAAAACACATTCTGTACTGTGCATCTCGTCTCTGCAGCTTTAAGCAACAGACAAAAACAGTGAAAGTTGGAGATGAAGAAAAGCTTGCATTGCAATGAATCTTTCAGCAGCATACAGCAGATTGTGCTCTGTAGTGATACAGTTTCCTCGCTGCGTATAATGAACTTAAAGGTAAACAGAAATATACACTGCCTTGCCAAAAAAAAAAAAGTCACCACCTGGATTTAACTAAGCAAATAGGCAAGAGCCTTCTATTGGATAATTACTGCAGTGATTAATATGTTTCAGCTGGTAACAAGTTATTTAACCCTCACTGATGCAGTGAGTAGCTTCTCATTTCTTAAATAACCATGTCAGAAGACACATCCTGTGGTCGTGAAAAAGATGTTTCTCTGTTTCAGAAGGGCCAAATTATTGGCCTGCATCAAGTAAAGAAAACAACTAAAGAGACTGATTTTAAGAACTGTCCAACGCATTATTTAAACCTGGAAGGATAGTGGTGAACTGTCATCTCCAAGGAAGAAATGTGGTCGGAAAAAATCTTTAAATCGTGATCAGAGATCACTTAAACGTTTGGTGAAAAGGAATCATAAAAAAAAAATCAACAGTAGAACTCACAGCTGTTTAATAGTGAAAGTAACAGCATTTCCACACACACAATGTGAAGAGAACTGGAGGGATTGGTACTAAACAGCTGTGTAGCCTTAAGAAAACCACTTATCAGTGAGGCTAATCAGAAAAAAAGGGTTCAATTAGCTAGGGAGCATAAAGATTGGACTCTGGAGTGATGGACAAAGGTCGTGTGGTCTGATGAGTCCAGATTGCCTGCTCCAGAGTGATGGGTGAATCAGGGTAAGAAGAGAGGCAGTGATGCACCCATCATGCCTAGTGCCTACCGTACAAGCCTGTGGGGGCAGTGCTATGATCTGGGGTTGCTTCAGTTGCTCAGGTCGAGGTTCAGCAACGTATGAGCCCAAAAACTGAGGTCAGCTCACTGCCTAAATATACTGAATGAGCAGGTTTTTCCATCAATGGATTTTTTTCTTCCCTGATGGCACGGGCATATTCCAAGATGACAATGCCAGGATTCATGGGCTCAAATTGTGAAAGAGTGGTTCAGGGAGCATGAAACATCATTTTCACACATGTATTGGCCACCACAGAGTCCAGACCTTAACCCCATTCAGAATCTTTGGGATGTGCTGGAGAAGGCTTTACGCAGCAGTCCGACTCTCCCATCATCAATACAAGATGTTGGGGAAAAATTAATGCAAGTCTGGACAGAAATAAATGTTGTGACATTGCATAAGCTTATTGAAATGATGCCATGGTGAATGCTGTAAACATAATTTAATAATAAAATAATTTAATTACAGACAGCAGTTCCCAAACTGGAGGGTGTAGAGCCACTGTGGAGGGGGTGTGGACGATAACGGGAGACATACAGGCGGGAACAAAGTTGAATGAATATGATTTATGAAGAGGAAATAAAGAAACAAGAATTTGCTGATGCAATCATACTTTTATTTCACTAAAATTTGACTTGGTTTTTATCAGTTGTTTCACCAATTATTGTGAATTATTGATATGATCCGTGTAGTGGGGGACATGAACTTTTTTAGTTTCTGAAGACGAGTGTGCCCGAAGAAGTTTGGAAACCACTACATTAAGATTACAGTGAGCTGGATTCCCAGTTAAAGAGCTTTTATTTTGACTCATTCGACTCATTGTGATTACCTTCTGATTTGCCCTGCGCATGTATGGAAGCCCATTACTGCCTATGTGATTAAATAAATAAATAAAGATCCTGTAAGTCAATTGTAATGAGAAACTTTCTCAAAGTCTCACTAAAATACTAAACAGATATTTGTTAATCTTTCTTTTTAAAAAAAAAAGCAGAATAAATACTTTTGATAAGTTTTGATTTCAAAAGAATCGACTGTGTCATGTGCGGAAAAAGCTTATAAATGTCATTTAAGAGTCATGATTTTGAGAAAGTTTCTCATTATTTCTCATTATTTTGAGAAAGGTACAAACTCATTTTAATTATTTTGAGAAAGTCTGTCATTATTTGAAGATACTAACTTGCCATTTTGAGAAAGTTTCTCATTATTTTGAGATACAAATCATTTTAAGAATAAGTGATTAATTCCAAGCTTTAACATTCAGTTCAGTTGTCTCCATTTCTTCACCTTTTACCTTTGGTAAATGTCTCTTTCCTAATATTTTTTCTTTTAACAACCCAACAGAGTAAACTTTTAGACACTCATAATGATTCATTATCACAGAGTTTGAGAGGTCACAGAGGTGTGGCCAACTAAGTAGTTATTATTTTTGATTGAGGACAAAAAATATATCTTTTAAATAGTTTTGCATGCAGACATTTGTATAAATTATGATTGAATTAACGTGCAAATATAATTTTGACAATCTCAGACCCCCTGTGATCTTTGGTGCCAACCTATTTTGAGATACTAACTCATTATTTACACAAAGTTTTTCATTCTAATAACTTAGAGGGTCTTTATTTTTTCATTGCAATTTGCAAAAATGGGCTTCCAAGCACATGCTCGATATGTAAATGGAAAAAAATGCAAATGTATGTTCTCTTGAGTGACAGGACTGTTTAAATGCTTTGCAATATGAAAGGTATCATCACTGGCCTGACGCAACACCTTTTGCTGCAGTCAGTCACTCAGAGAGACGGACAGGAAGGTGGATGCTGAGGACAGACAGGCAACAGCTTCACTCCACCTCAGATCTCCTCCACACGTCCCACCGAACATTGTTGTCAGAGCCACGGGACTCAGTGTAAACTGCACATGAATAACTGTGGGAGGGACCGCGTCTGCCAGCACAAAGGCTTATGATGTGCCATCACAAAGCCAATGGGTGATCCTCTGCTTAGACAGAGGCTTACCAAACTCCCTGCGTCCACAGCACAAAAACAAGTCAAACAGCACAAGAGGCTCAGACACTGCAACCTCCCCTCCTTCTCTCCTTCATGAGGTGCAAGATAAAAGCTGCGCACACACTTTCTCTGTTAGCCAAAGTCAAAGCAAGCAGCAGTTCCCTCATTCCCTCATTACAGAAAACAGACAGGAAAAACCTTCCGAATAACAATTTATTCCCAAATCCCTCAAAACAACAAAGAATTACAAATAAAAGGCTTGGATATGCTTGAAATGAACCATTTCATTTGATGTGTTATCCGACCACATCTAAAGCAGTAACGGTAAATATAGATGGATGACACATCTCCACTTCCTCCAAGGGGCAAAGCAAGGTGTAGAGCTATATGTAAGCCATTTGAGCAAGGTATTTTGCAAAAAAATAAAAATAAATAAATAAATAAATAATTTATTACCTCTTGCTGAGCATTTTATATTCTTTAAAACATGACTGGAGGTAGACTTAAAATGATTTGTGGATTTCCACTTTCTGAATAATGTTATCTTTGGGCTTGGGGGAAGGTAACAGGTATTATCAAGTCAAAAATCTGAAGTCAACGTGAAGTCACAAGTTGTTGTTAAACTCCAAGTTGAGTTGCAAGTCTTTCTTTTTCAAGTCTGAAGTAATTGAAATTGTGATGCGAGTCTAAGTCATGTAACTCAAGTCCACACCTTTCTGTGCTCTCAAATAATTCACAGAGTCACTTACTAGTTCAGTACAGTACTGTTCACTGTCTGAGTTTGGCTGAGAGAAGCTGAAACATCAGATAACACAGTGATATTTCTTTAATGAACATCTAGAGGAAGATTTAGATGGTTGACTGTCAACATTAATCTTGGAACTCTTTAATTCAACATGCTTTACAGGCATGAATGTCATATAAAAAATATTGCCAAAACATTACGGATTGAGGATCAAGGATATTCACTGCTTTCACCAACAGACAGCTGACTGAAAGTAAGGTTAAACAAACATCTGCGTTAGTTGAACATCTGCATTGCTGCCTGCATGTTTTCATAGTTTCTCTCAGCAGTTTTGTTTCTATTTGTAAATTCTCAGTGGATTGTAGATAAATTTAGTCCATAAATACCAAGAACCGTAACGTCATATAGAGATAACACAATTACTTTTAAAGGGACAATATGTAACAATGCATGTACAAAAATGAGTACAGCAGTCCAAATAGCGAATTAGAGCCACAGACACAGATAGTATATTAAATAGGTTGAAATCCTGGTTAATAAACGATCTATAGTTGAAGTGAGTTGTTTTCCCCTGCCTCCTCCTCCACAGACTCGAGGAAGCTCAGGCAGGCTGCAGGAATACTGCAGAGCGCAAGACAAGCACAACGTTGTAATTTGACAATAACAAGTGACGATGAGTCCTCCCCTGTAAGCTGATCAGCTGCCTGTTGTGCTGAAAACAAAAAGCCCACTGCTCTGAAAGTACACACTTTGGACTTTGAGTTCAGTGACTGCATGTCTTCCTGCCTGCCATACTCCATCAACATTTTGCTCAATTTAACGGTTACGAACATCTACACCTTCTAAAAGATTATTAATTATTTCCTAAATAAATACAGACTTACTCATTTGGTGAAAGTTCAGCATTAATTTGAACCCTAATTAACGTGAATCAAACAAACAATAACACAAGTTACGGGCTGAAATAGAAATTTCAGAGGACACTGTGGCTGTAGCATTGCTATCAGAGAAGCAAGTATTTTTACTTAATGTGTGTCCTTAAACTCTGTTGACATATCATAGCCATTTTATGTTTTATTACAGTACATATATTACAAATTTCTCCCTTAATACGACTCCTTATTAACAGTAATTTGTCCACTTGTCTGTCTTCAACATAATTATTTAGTTTTTATTTGTTGGCAAAAAATTAGATACATTTCATCACAGTTCTCATTATAGGTCACTATTTAGAGTGACACACTGATGATCTGACGAACACTGCTTTGAGAGCTTTAGACATATGCAGTCCTCTCACCTGGAGCTGCAGAGAAGAGAGTAAAGGGCTGATTGATGCTACTTTATTCCCCCCTGCCGCTGTAAACAAAACCATTTGGCCACATAGTTGCACTTATCGATGGCGCACAAGCACCTTAAATAGTGTACACAGCAGCTGTGTACAATCCTCAGTACGCACGGTCTGTAAGTCTCACTTTATCTCAGATTGCTTAAAGCCACCTGTGTACAAACAGTGTGTACCACCTGACTGTGTCTCCTGTCTCACCCTCGACACCAGGAGTCAAGGAAGCCCATCAACTGCACACAGCATGTAGGACTGAGGAAGCAGTGACAGGCGTACTGGACCTGAAGAACGTTAGGTAAGACATAAGTCACATGTGGTTATACACACAACGGTAAACACTGTGAAAGTGTTGCCATTAAGTTAAGTTTAGGCACCAAACTTACTTGGTTAGGTTTAGGAAATGATCATGGTTTGGGTTCAAATATCTTGCATTACATGACTTCCTTGATTCGCGTCCCCTCAAATTTAAAATAAGCCAACGTTGACTTCTGGTTTCACACGGGGCTACACCTGTCAACACTGGGATTTGAAAATAAGGGAGATTTTCCAGCCCCCAGTGCCACCAATCCCACCTCCCCTACAACTGTCTACATGGCCCTCACATTTCGACCACTCGCACGTCTCATGCAAAAAATCATCTCGTTGTTGACTTTTATCTCGTATTCCAACTTTTAACTCATGATTTTTTTGTTTTAAATCTCAGAATAACATTTTATGTCATAATTCAATCTCTTATTTATTTCAGAATTTCTACATTTTTAAATCTCATATCATAATTATTATTTCCAGCTTGGGATAACGGGTTAATTAATAGGATTACTAATCTGGATACAAAAAACAAACAAACAAATAAAAAAAAATTTCATCACAGTTACAGAAAAAGACATATTTCAATTACAGATGTTTTAGTAAAAAATACATTGATTTACAATGTCATTAGCTGTTAAGCTAATGTTAGCAAAGCATTAGCTAGCTAATTAAGTTAATGTTATCTTGGCTTACTGTATCTTTGCAACTTCAAATGTCAAACTAAGTTTAAAATAGTTTTAGCAAGTGAAAATTGTATTTGGTATCATTTTTTCTAGCTAGTGCTCAGTAACATAACTTAAGTTCTTCATGGTTCCCTCCTGCTACTTGATTGGATGAATTAAGTGTTGGCTGAGAATGAACAACATGCATCTTATATAACTGAGGAAATGAAGTGAAATGAACTCATTCGTAGAGTCAGACTTTTTTGCAAAAAAATTTTTTATGACTTTTGATGATCACAGAGGTTGTAGTTTATTCCTCTTTTTGTTTTGTCTGTTTAAAGTCTAACTTTGCACCAGATGTGCTGCTTTGCTGTCATCAATCTGCTTCTCTTTTTTTAAACCCTCTATCATCTTTGATTGACACCTTGGGTGTGTTATTTGGCTGTTTTCATTTTAGTGGGCGTTGGAAAGTTATTAGTTCTTAAGATTTTTATAATTTATTAAGTCTGACAGGCAAATATGTCAGATTTGATTCAGCTGTCATGACATGGTGTTCCAGCAGCTCAACACAGCGTTGATGTTTCAGATTTATTTTTGATGATCTGTGCATCTAAAAATATGTGGATGGGAGTCTGTGAGCATTTACCCTTCAAGCATGTTGCTTCCTCTTTGATTTCTTTATCTTTTTCTGCAGTCAGATAAACAGAAAGATAAGAACACAGACAGACTGAGGGGGCATGGAGGGGTGAAAGGCAGACACATGATGTGACTATGGTTATAGTCACTTTATGAGGACACACAAATATGAAGACAGACAGGAGGGGGGGACAAGCATTTCCAGTCCACCCAATCATTTACAGCGCTTTGACAAAACTATCTTTTCCCCTTACTACTACAAAAGACTGCTGCTCTAAACTGTAAATTATGTAAAGTACTAAATATAAGTTCAACACCATTTTAAAATACAGCACACAGGGCTGTCAACCAATGGCAGCACTTTTAACAGATTGTCTGTGAACGCACCAATCATCATCCGTTGTAATCAAAAGTCACGATGTGCATTCTGCTGTAACAGCCAATCACAATGATTGTTTGATCAAGCAACAACCCAGCTGAGCATGAGTACACGCTCTGAAATACTGGTGCTACCTAGAACCATAAAGGGTTCTTCTTCTTTTTCCTATGTCGGCATAGGAGAACACTTTTTGGTTCCTGTTAGGACCTTTATAAAGGTTCAACTTGGAGCCATTTTGGGGAGTTCTACATAGAACCCAGCATAACGGGTTATACCTAGAACCATCTGTGAAAGGTTCCACCCAGAACTCCCTATGAGAGGTTCTATTCAAAACCTTTTTATATTAAGACTTTACCAGACCACTCAGTTTCTACTGAGAACCTTTTTATTTCTCAAGGTTTAATCCAGAACCTTCAGGTCTGCAAGAATTTTTATTTCCAAGGCTCCTTATCTAGAACCAACCACTTCAGGAAGGAGATCTATCGAAACCCTTAATATTCTACGGTTTTCAAAAAAAACATTTTATATTGTGGTACAAAAATCCGTTCTTTCAACAATTCTTTCAGCATTTTAACAATCCTTGAGGAACTCTTTGTTCTAAAAATGGTTCTTTGGATGAAAAGGGTTCTCAATGGTGTCATATTCATCAGAGAAGAAAGTTCATCAGTGACAAACAGAATGTCTCCATGTGGTGAGTGTTGTTTTTTGGCCTGTGTGTGGAGGTGGTCACGGATCACTGCACAGTACGGTGGATGCAGTTGCTGAACTGGTGACAGTGTTGTCCTGTCCCCAACTAGCCAAAAATCAGTTACTGATAGGTTTAAACCTTAGATTGGGAAAATACTATCACAGATGTGCTGCAGAGTTTACAAATTCAGACATGGTTTCCCTTTCATGGGCAAGGCAGGAGCTGTAGGAATATGAAGGTGGTGCTGGAGATCAGCAGGGTCACTTGAGAGTATCCTCATCCTTCCTGTCTTTTATTCATTGTGTCTCAGTCTGCCATGTCCATCTGCCATCACAGTAATTAAACTGTTCTGTCACTACGACTCATTTCTGCCTTTTAGACTCCAGAGAGACAGAAGCCTACATGAGATTAGTGTGGAGCCACAAAAGGCGGCTTAGTTACAACTCAGACTTCTCTACAAATCACTTACTACCCCAAATGCCAAACCCTCCCTGTTTTTACTTGCAACTCATTCAGGCTGACTGAATGCCTCCCTGCCTTCGTTTGTCTCTAACAAACCTCTCACTGGCCTTCAACGACACAAGCCTACTCCAAAATTCATTGGGCCTAATCTCAGCACAGGTGGCAGAAATACACAGTCAGTTCTCAATAGAAGTACAGATACTTGTTTAAAAAAAATGACTCTGGTAGAAGTAGAAGTGCTGACTGAACTTCTTTACTCAAGTAAAAGTGAAAAAGTACAGGCTCTGCAAAGGTCTCAGTGTATAAAAGTAAAAAGTCATCCTCTGAAGGACATTTCTACCAGCTGTTTCTGTGCAACGCTAACTGAACCTCACCTTTTCTCCACAGTCGAGTCTCCATCTCTGTCTCTTTCATCTTGTTATGTCTTTTACATCCTTTGTTTATATTGTTACATCCTGTTACATCTTTATCTTGTTTTTGTATTGTTACTTTCTTTTCGTCTTGTTACCTCTTTTACGTCATTTTCATCTTGTTATATTGTTTTTGTCTTGTTTTGCGACAAACTGCAATTTTCTTGACTTGAAAAATTATCCCTTAAATTGATAAACATTATATGTGTAATTCATGACACAATTGAAACGGGATCAAAAATATAACTTGTCTTTCGAAAAACAATTATATATATATATATATATATATTTATATATATTTTTTCTGAAGTTAGCTCCCATCGTGGTCCGCCGGAAGGCACGTGATTTAAGCGCTCTATAAAAACACTTAAACATCGATTCTGACTTCATGGCAACTTTAAAGATGCCACACACACTTTTAATAACAAAAATTAATATCATCATCAACAACATTTTCAGTCTGTGTATACAAGCCCACAAAAAATGACTGCATGAGATTAAAAAGAAAACTATGTCATTATCTTTGGAGTGCCTTCCAGTTGAGAAAAGGCAGCGAAGTGCACTCTGTTGTTAAATTGGTAATAGTTCCCTGTGTGTAGTAGTTGACTTTAGGGGCACTGGTGCCCCACCACATACAGCTGGTGCCCTTTTTATTTTTTTCAGCCCTGCCCCTCAGAGTCCACCACTACTCTGGCACGTCATTATTAGCCATTAGTGCGTTAACATCAAAGAGAGAAAATATTTCCTGAATTTGTGCATTTATAAACCAGACTTGAGCTGACTGTCCGTGTTTATTTGTTCTGTGAGTTGGAGTTAAAGTATTGTCACCCAAATAAAGTCACCGTAGTCTCCAAACACCCACACACACACAATTACACACAGAGGCCAGCCCTGTCCTCTCACACACACTCACTCACACAAAATCTCTCTCACGTACAGACACGCAAAGGGCAACATCGTCAACCTTTTCCCTCAGATACAGTGAGTGTTGTTTACGCTTCTGTCAGTGGACACACACAATCACACACACAATCACACACACACACAGAGCGAGAGCTTGCGGACAGCAAGGTTGAAACTATGCATTATTGATCCGGCCCATCTTGGATTATTTAAAAGTGGAAGTGGGATAAACTGAAAATAAACTGCTCACTTTGTAGACTGAATTCTTTATGAAGTCTGCTGCTTTGTGCAAATTGAGCTCATGTACCTGCTCGTCTGGAAAAACAAAGTTCAGGCGAAACTTTGACATCTTGTTGTTGTTTCTGCCTGCTAAGCACCATCATGGAAAAACATTTCACATTTTTCTTCCAGCTATCATGATGCTACCTTCAAGTGTTTGCTGAAAATATTATTATTATGAGCAGAGAGCACCC
Source organism: Lutjanus argentimaculatus (assembly GCA_034769285.1). Classification (NCBI taxonomy): domain Eukaryota; kingdom Metazoa; phylum Chordata; class Actinopteri; order Lutjaniformes; family Lutjanidae; genus Lutjanus; species Lutjanus argentimaculatus. The sequence continues at coordinate 37,359,412 of JAWZSL010000006.1, forward strand.
ATAGGGAGAAGATAGCACTGAGAAAATGGGAATTTATAACAATCCCCTAGTTGCCAGATTAAAGGCTAAGCACATAAAAGCCCTGCCAGTGAGTGCTGCTAACAGTGATGAATACAACTTTTGGATAAAAAGGGTAAAAATAAAAACAAAAAAAACACGCTGTTTATGTTCATTGCTTCTTCTTCCTTCTGCTGCTGCAGCAAAATGTTGCTCTGTGCCCTTGATTTAAAAAATGACTTGTTACACAGTATATAAGTTTTTAGGTGATTATAGCAAACATTTGTCTAGAAAATGAGACCTGAGGCAAATTGACAGCGTTGTGCAAGTTCACATTTAAAGAGCCAGCTCAACTTTCAGTTCACAGAGATTAAAATGAACTAGTTCATCTTCATAGTCACTTTTTTTTTAAATTTTCAACTAAGTTCACAAAAATGAACTAGTTCGTGTTCATTTCTTCCAATTTTTTTTTCTTTAAATGTAATTCACAATATTCATGTCTTTGTATTATAATTTGTAATTTATTTGTATTTTATTTGTCAGTTAAAATAATCAAAATCTTAGAATAGTAGCCTAAAAACTATTTTTGGATACTACAGCAGTAATGTGATTACTTTGAGGTGTGCTTTTATTTGAGACACAGTGGGTTAATATGACTTTTTTGTGACCAAGTTTTTTTTTTTTTTTTTTTTTTTAGTGTTCTCCTTTTTCATTTAGTTTGAAGGTAACAATTCATGTGAACGTGCCATAACAGAATTTGACTTTACATTTACACATCTATTCAGTTGGGTAATCCCATAAACCTTATATACTTTGCTTTATATTCACATATTGACGTGAAAAGTGTGAAATAAAAAAATGTGGGAAAAGTACAAATAAACAGTACATACACCCATATACTTAGGATAAGACCCAAAATACAACCTCTTTTTCAGTATTTCAACTTCCCCCAACCACTAAAACAATTGCTTTGTCTTGTCTTTATTGGTGAAAAAAAATCTTATTATTAATTAGTGCACATATACACACATTTTCATATCAAAAGATGAATAGTGTATTTCAAATAGGCTGAGAGTTATGAGGAGGAAAAGAAGTTACAATTGAGCCCCTACCTTAAAATTATGACTTAATATCTCAAAATGATTTTTCAGTATCATCATACACTCGCATGCGACATATTTCAACCTTTACTCTGTCTCATTTCAAGACTTTGAAACTTATTTGAGTGAAAATTAAGCAGCAAAAATGATAAATAAATGACTGAAAATATTTTTTAAGGGAAAAGGGGGGAAAACTGCTAATTTCTCACGATTTTTTTATGACATAATTTTACTTATTTCATTGTTTTAATCATTGAAATTTGGCTGGGTTGTTAATAACATGTTTCTGTGGTGTGACAGAACACACATTTATTGTTGCTTTAGATGATCTTGAAAGCTCAGTCTTCACGTTTTCCACCCACCACTGCAGGGCTGAACTGAGCAGTAATGAAGATCAGATGAAAAAAAATCAAATAATCATTGAACTTCTACATACTTGAGATATTTGAAGAAGAAAAAAAAACCCTCTCTTTCATTCCTGCCACAGTTAAACCATCTTTCACACACACTCACACACAAACACCTGCTGCACGGCTTTTACCCACTCACAAGGAGGGATCATTACAACATGTCCCTGGGATAGATGTGTGCAATGGCTGATGTATATGTGTGTATAGTATGATTGACAGCTCTGCTCTGCCGCTCAGCTCGGCTCTCCTGTGACTCTGCCTGTGAATGAACTGTCAGGGAGTTGAAAGGCAGACAGAGTCCCAAGGCAAACACCGACTGCAAGGATTCCAGCAGAGAAATCGACAATTATATTTCATCACCGCCCTTTTTTTTTATCATTATAATTTTTCGCTTGCCCCCCAAAAATATTGTGTAACCAGTTCCGGTTGTTCCTGAGATTGCCTGTCACTGCTGTCATGTAACAAGTTTTATCACTCCCAGCTTTCTTTCATTAACTTTTCCGAAGAGATTCAGGACATATTTTGCAAGGAATGTGCCAACCGATCCATCTGCACATTTATTTTCTGATCACTCAAAGCACTGACGGATAGATGGAACATGTAAGAAAAAATAATGAGGCCCAGGTTTTGCAGTTAATCGCTCACTTTTGATGGGTGTGTGTGACATCTGCCGAAGTCGGAGGGAATTCTGGGAGAAGAAACCGAGTCTTGAGCAGCAGCACCGATCGTTCTCATTCTGGCCTAGAAACTGTATCCAGGAGGCCGTCCGTCCGTCATCACTCTGCCTCATTAACATAAAACACTTTAAATTATGCAGAAGGCAGTCACTTAATTAGCTCCACTGGTGCCCATCCAGCAGCCCACATCCAAACACGCTGAGGTCTCAGACTCTGGCTATCACTCCTTCAGAAGTAGAAACGTGCCTCTGCTCCGTCTCCCCCTCTGTATCCAACAACATAACTTCACTTCAATGAATTCTGATCAGCTCAGATATGGACATGACTGCTGATGATATTAAAGCACATTGATAACTCACTCATCTTAAGTGTTTCCCTGCACTGAATGGCACACTGCATACAACAGTATTTGTTATCCTTGGTGCCGAGAGTTTATTGTGTTATTCAAATAATTGACTGGACTGTAATGATAAAAAAAAAATAAATAATCCATGACAGACACTGTAGTAATTACTGTCATAATATCTAATTCATTTTGGCCAAAAAAAAAAAAAAAAAAAAAAAAAAAGAAAAGAAAAAAAAAAGAAAAGAAAAGAAAAGAAAGAAAGGAAAAAAATCTGGCTGGAGCTACAACAATTAAATTCTCTCTTTTCCTGGAAGACTAAAAAAAAGGCATCCACAGTGAGCTTATGGAGACTCAGGAAGACAAGCCACCACCAAAATTTAGAGGAAAAGGTACCGAGCCATAGACGTAGGCCATAACACACATTTTAAGTGACAAAATATTACAACTTAAAAAAAAATGGTGTACAGGCTGCATATTTTCACAGTTGGTGAATGTAAGAATCGTTTAGACAATATATAACAATAACAACTCTAACAATAATAAATGAAAATTAAAATGTTAAAAAAAAAAACTGTTTCCATATAATTTGTTGCCAAAGCCACAGCGAGCCACTGGAGAAGAGCTAAGGACCCTCATTGGGCTGCAGGTTGCATGCAGACCCCTGATGTAATCGCTTTGAATATTCCTCTTAATGGTTCTTGTGATTTCAAAGTTGACCTGTCAAAGGTCACTCCAAACAAACAGGGGACAGCATATCACCAGAGTAACCACTTGCTGCTTCTCTACTATGCTATGCTGGAGTAATCTAGAGCTGTAGCTGCAAGCTGCCATTAGTTAGCTCAGTTAGCTGTTCAGTTAATACATGTTCTCAGCAACATAGATTCTGAAAATGTGTGACAGACTGAGAACTATGTAGTACAGAATTCTGGAGTTAGACCGTTAAACCGTCCAGGAGTTTTTTGGTTGGACCTGAAACATGGCTCGGTGACATGCCAGAGCCATGGTCCACTTTATACGCCCCATGACCTGACACATGGACAACATCCCCTCCCTCTCCCTAACGGTTAGTGACAAACGTACCTTCAGTAACTCTCTCAGTCCAAATCAGCCCAGCGGTTCACTTCAGCTCACTTCAATTCCAAAAACCAGACACAGAAGAAAATTAAAAATACCATCCTGTCATCGTCCTCTAGCTCTGGTGGCTCAAACATGTCTGGACATGTCCAATAAAGCTGCTAGACAGTGCGTCCATGTTTCAGGTTCTTACAGGTCATAGTGGTGTTTGACACTGAGACAGCGGCGCAAACCCTCCCCAAGCATTTCAGAGCAGAGAAAAGTGCTCATACTTTCATGATTTTGAGACCTAATTTCATATACTTTTGTGATCACTCAAATTTGTCTGGGTGGTTAATAACACGTGTTCTGTCATGTGACAAACTCAGAACACATATTTATTGTTGCTTTACATGATGTTTAAAGCGATATTCCACGCTGAATAATAGTCCACTCAATATGTACTCACCTCTATGCCGATGTGAGGATGGCGTTGATCTCGCAACATTTTCACACGTGCATCCATTAAGAGATATACGAAGTCTCGCGAGATCGACGCCATGTTTACATGCTACCTGCTACAGTTGACATTTCGGCTAAAAACATGGCGTAAATGGCGTCTTTTGTGGTTAAATTTTAATGTCGCGGCTCACAGACACTTGGATTACACCACACGAGCAGGATGGAGACATTTTGTGTTTGTTTTGTGTTTTTTTTTTTACATTTACATTTAGTCTCCATTCACTGCCATTAGCCGCAACCCTGTTTTCAGCTGAAACTCCAGGATTGTTTTGTGACTGATGCCTTCACCCATCCTCACATCGGCATAGAGGTGAGTACATATTGAGTGGATTGTTATTCAGCGGTGGAATATCGCTTTAAGGAAAAGGGTTGTTCTGCAAGATTTTAAATCCCAGCTTCCAGTGTGGCTCACACCCCAATTTACCTTTTGGTTTATATTCTTTATGACAATAAATGACTGATATTTATTGCCATTTTGTGTCCCTTCCTGTATTTGTCCTGGCCTTCAGGCTGAGTTATGACAATAGCTGATAAAAACCAAATGGTAAAAGATAAAGTTACAGTGAGGAAGTAGCTTCACACCGATTTTTTTTTTTACTCACTTTCTCCCCCTGTCTCATGTTTGCAGGAGGTTGCATCAATCCCCTTTCATGCGTCCAAGTTAATACCATTTATCCCTAGGAGATGCTGAGAAGGACTGATCTATTTATATTGCTGATGTTCATCTTTGATCTGCCATGTAGGAAACTTTGATCTGTCATCTCCCTTTGTTATGTCGACACGTAACTTCCCTCTTCTCTGAGTGGTGAAACATTCCTCTGTCTCTGACTTGTCCTGGAAGCCTGGGAGGCAAACTGCAAATTGATTATTGGTCAAGATTCAAAATCAAAGCAAATGTGTTTCAGCTCCTTTGGTCTTTCTTGTTAATCACATTTGCAAACCAAATCTTAACTTTATGTTACCTGATATTCTATGCTCAGTACTTACAGGGTTCACTTACAAAAACAGATATCTCCTTTAGTATTTTCTCTTAAATCATGTTTTTCATTGTGCACTGCCAGGAATATAAATAAAACTGGTGTCAGTTTATTTAGTCACTTCAAGAATGGAGTTTAGCCATTTTTGCAAATTAACTCTTTTATACTTAAATTTTGCCATTAGTCTGTCACTGTGAAGAACATTATTTATTTCTCATGAGATCGCTCTCAAATGTTGGACAAATTTCAAGACGAGAAAAAATAGTAGTTACTGGATGTAAGCCCAGTTCTATTGTGTGCAAAAACATCTTTTCCACTGAGAAAAGCCTTCTTTGCTCTCCAGTTCTGATATAACTGATGCTATTGCAGTATCTACGCTAACCTCTTCAAGACACGCCATTGTTTGTTTGAGATGAGTTGCTTCCATGGACACAAATGGATTACTTCTTCGTGAGCCACCTTCCAACCTCTCAAAAATACTTGCAGAGTTATCAACACGATGGATGATGTACACTTACAAATTAACTTGCAACAAACTCGCTCCTCAACTGTTTCATGCCTCCTGTCCCTGAACCCACCACGTCTTCATTGTTCCCAGAGTCAGAGTCCTGGTTGAAGCTGCTGTATGCCCTGCCATCAAACTAGCCTCTGTTAGTCTTGGAGGCTATGTTTGGTCCTGGTCTGACTGTTGGACTCTTATTTACCCACTCATTTGGCTCTGGTTCTGGTGCTCATTATGGCGACGTACCCCTCCAGCATGGGCAGTTGGAATAAAGTGAGGTTGTGGAGAGGAATAAGGTGACCTGTCGTAGTGCCCCGAATCCTCCATTACACACTCACACAGTGTTGTAAGCATCCATTTGAACTTTACATTTTGTGCAGCGTGGTCAAATTCCCCTGTGATTAAAACCAGCAGCAAAAGCAATATTTAGGCAGCCACAGTGTGCGTGATTGGATGTGTGTATTACATTGTAGCTAGCTAACACTTGCTGAAAAATTTGCAAACATTTCGCATGCTTGCTAGGTAACGTTAGCTATTACATTATTTGCTAGCTAACATTAGCCTAAAAGTTAACAAAAATTACACTGTTTGGTATCTAAGGTTAGCTAAAAAGTTAAAACATGCAGATGTTTGGACCTATTTTTCAAGTGACAAGATTGTGACAAGATTAATTATGACTGATAGATTAATCGACAAACAAAATAATAATTAGTTGCAGCCCTAGTTTGTTATAATTGGACGTGGATGCACTTTCTTGCTACATATTTAGACAGTGCAGGGTGGCAGAAGCCCAAACGTGGAACTGTATAAAAGAAGCATATTAACACACCAAAGCTAATAATTTATAGATGAGAGTGAGGGTGGACAGAAAAAGAGGGAGGAATGAAAGAAGAAAGTGAAGAGGATTCAAAGATCACTTCACCCATGCAGTGAGTGTTCAAGACACCACAGTTCAACCTCCAGCTTTACATGACAGATGATGTGTCATAAGAAGGAAAAGTGTGAGATTTAAATTTAAAAAATGTTGAGAATGTTTTATATTATAACTGAGAAATACACCTACCATTTTAACATGACATAGGTAGTTTCTAGCACAATAGAGGACGTTTTAACTTTCATTTTGGCTTTATATTCACTCTGGTTTTTAGTGTTGGTGCAGTCTGTCAAGTCAACATCTCTTCAACGTCAGAATGTTTGCTGGGTGGACAAAGAATGTTTGGACTGTTTCAGGCAGGGTCACTTTGTCTTTTTGCATATTCAAGGCCGAGGACAGAGAGAACAGTACAAATCAAAGTCAAGTTTACTCAGTCTCTGAATGATAGGAAAGTTTATTCATTCATTCCATTTGTTTAATTATTTAAGATAAATTGGATGCAATCAACTTTTGCCATGAAGCTGTAAATGTCTTTGCTATGACAACTTGACATCAACCAAGATAACAATGTCTTTGTTATGACAACCAAGACAAAATTGTCCTTGTTATGACAACAAGACATTAACAACACAACATAACCTGTAAGTTTCTTTGTTATGACAACTTGACATAAACCATGATAACATAACCTGTCATAAATATGCCATGGCAGGTCTAATCATCAAACTTTAACAAACTGTTTAGCTTTATGTGTTAACATCTCGTTGTTAACATAAAACCATGACATTTTAGGCATAAATCTTAACAACAAGGTAGAGAAAAAGTACAAAAGGCTAAAGTGACACTTCAAATATTTAACATAATAGCAGCTAAGTCAGCGGAAACAACATTAGAGTGACTTTTACGAAGCATTATTTGTACGCTGTCGGCTTAAGGTGAGCCCATGTACTCCTGATGAAAAGCTGACAACAATATTTCCTCCTTGTTGCCTCGTAATCAAGTCTCACCTCAGTGTCCCTCATGGTTCCACTGTTGAATGTTGTTGAGAGTTCCAGCACACGTTAATAAAAGCTGACCGCTGTGACTGCTGTGTTTGTCTCTTCAGAGAGTATTTACCTACAGTCTGGGCCTTGGCTCCAGGTGGAAGGAAGAGGGATTTAGAAACTTTGTGTAAAGTCAGAGAGGAACAGAGTGAAGAAACAGCTTCTGACAGAACAGACTAACACTTCAGAAAATACTCAGGTGGGCTGACAAGTGGCTGTCATTGTCCCGACTTATGTTGCATTCACAGAGACTCGGGCAGACGGTTGACAGCAAACTGGATTTCATTTTAGTGGATGAGAGAAAGACGGTAAAATTAGATGAAGCCAGCAGAGAATATGTTGTCTGTAATGGTAGATGGTATTGCCACCCGATTTTAAAATATTTTTTTTACTGTCCTGTGCAACTAACTTAAGTCTCTGCTGATTGGGTAGCACATCTCAAAGCCCGTTGCTCACCAGTTTGAGGAAACAGGTCATTTAATCTAGAAACCACTGCAAAATAGTGCTGATCATTTTCAGATTAAATGTGCCTGACAAGAAGCTAATCATTTTGGTGCAACAACTTCCATAATTAGATGACCAGAGCTTAAAATCATATAAGATGTTACAAGAAAAGGCTGCCTTAGAGACGGGATACACAAAGTGCAGTTTTCCTTTCACTATCCATGTTGGAAATGAATGAATGCCCTTACAATTTGGAAGGAATTTAACAATAAGTCTAAGTTTGCAATATAATATGTAGAGAAAGTAGCATTTCATAGCCACATACATTGCTATAAATACAAAATAATTTTATTCAGTGCATTTATTATTATTCGTATAAACAACACAAAGTCACACTGACTTTAATATGGCAGTGTATTTTGGCAGGTGTAGCAATAGTCAGGTAACCTTTGTTGTCATGGTAACAATAATAAACACATGGTTAACACTGACATTATTATTTGACTAAATTCCATTATTAGATTGTTAGATCATACCTTAGTAACTATTCACATTTTGGTGTGTCATTGTAGTGTTACTGTCATCTCTACTCCTTGAAGTCACAAGTTACACAGTCACAAACAAACAAACAAAAAAACAAAAAACATACAGAAAAACACCAAAATTGCTATCTTTGTCGGGCATTTGAACCAGTGACCTTTTGAACCAGCATTTCTGTCTCTGATGTGACACAGTTTGCTGACTCTGTTAATGACAGAAACCATAACTGCCCCACTTTGTCTCTGCTGTCAAACATCAGACCAGGTCAGTCTGAATGTGTGAAAACAACTCTGTTTTTGACATTCACACACACACACACACTCTCTCTCTCCCCACACACACACACACACACAGAATGTAATTACCCGCTTGCTTTTTGCCATTTCTCGCTGTTTTTGTGTTCCCACTTTCCCCTCTTCTCATTATTGTTTCTAAACAATCTATCGATCAATTAGAAGACAGGGTATTCTTTACTTTTATTTCCCCTCATTCTCTCTCCTTTTTAAAATTGTTTGTTGCAGTATCACTTTGTTTTTTCTTATCTTTCTTGTTATCTTCTTCCTCAGCAGCCTGTGAGGAAAAATTAGAATCATTTTGAGAAAGTCTTTTGTAATTTGATGTTTTCAATGCAACAAAAATCAAAAGTTTTTCTTGTTTGTGCTTTGTTTGTTTATGCTTTTCAAATGATGCAGCAATGGGTCGGTCAAACGTTTTGGTCCAGAATATAATATTTTAATACCTATTGAGTGAATTGCCATGACATTTTAATGGTCCCCAGGTGATATTTCATAATGACTTTGGTGATGATGTTTCCTGTAGTGCCACCATGATGTTTTTTTTGTTTGCTTGTTTGTTTGTTTTCTGAATGAGATGTCTTTATAATGGATGGATTGCCATGAAATGTGGTTCAAACATTCATGTTCGTGCTAGATGAACTGGTTATTCCTTAACTTTTCATCTAGCGTTACTATCAGGTCAAAGTACTTTGGTTTATGACCAAATAAATCACTGCAGGAATGAGTCCTTCAAGCATGTTTGGACTTCTGTTCCCTCGTCTCAAAAGTCAGTGGGTTTTTTGGATGGGTGGTGGTTAGATGGCTGAAATAGGGTCTGTGGTTAACACATGCTGAAGAGATGTCCACATTTTATTCTCAAATGTCTTGTTTTGTCCAGAACTCAAAAATATTGAGTTTACTGTCAGAGAAGAATAAAGGAGCCAGAAAATATTCCCAATTAAGAAGCTGAAATCAGAGAATTTTACTTTTTTTTTTTTTTTATTATGAAATGACTCAAAATGATTAATCAATTAATTAATCCTGGCATAGTGATTATTTTCATTACTGATTAATCTGTTGACCATTTTCTCCATTAATCAATTAGTTATCTGGTCAATAAATTGTCAGAAAAAGCTGAAAAATGTTGATCAGTGTTTCCCAGCATCCAAATTGTCATCCTTAAATGTCTTGCTTTGTTTACAACTTAAAAATACTCAGTTTACTGTCAAAAATCAGTAAAGAAACCAGAAAATATTCACATGCATGAGCTGAAATCAGCATCATCTGGACATTTTTAATTAAAAAATGACTAAAAATTATTAATTAATTAGGAAAATAGATGCAGATTAATTTAATAGTTGATTAACTAGAGATTAATCATTGCAGCTCTAAGTGTTTTATGTTTGTTTGAGTTTGGCAATCTGTTCCTTTGTTGTCCACAATTTATTTATTTATTGATTGATTGATTTAAAGATGAAAAATGTTGAAATTTCCACCCAGTGAATTGGCAGCTGTCTGTGCACTGTACATGGTAGTATATCGTTCTTTATCTAAAAATTGTAATCCTTCTTTTTTGATCTGTAACTGTAATGGAATTTTTTATTGTATCCAAAAACGTAATCCCATTACATGTAATCAGTTACTCCCCGAACCTGCCTGACACACTGCATTGCTGCCATCATAATCACAGCAGCTGCTCATCATTTTGGGGCTGAAACAATCTGTCGATCGTATTCAGCAGGAAGTCTTTACATAACTGGAGACTTAAAATAAATACGGAAAACACTGACCACAAATTACATTCCTGTATTCATGCAGAATCATCAGTTGCGGCTGTTCACCCAGACACCCCCACTGAACAGGTGCCAGTAAGCGCAACAGAAAGAAGGACACGACCCCTCCGGCTTCCAACCCACCAAACAACACCAACTGTGCTCACCGGAGCGTCGAGCCAAGCTGGAGGCTGCCAGGATCAAGAAATCAAGAAAACAGACGAGAACACGTGCGTTGACTGTAGAGGAGAGACTTTCTGAAAAATTTTGAGAATCCACCTCGTGTGTGTGTGTGTGTGTGTGTTGCCAGAGCAGAGGGATGGAATCTAACGTTTCACCTTTGGGCTGCTGCTCAGTCTAAACAGGTTTGAGAGCAGATCGAGGCCTGGCATGAGCAAATATTAGAGCTGAGAATTAGAACTGAGTGTGCTGAATGAAATTGAACATCAGACTGAATTTACATCAGCCACCACCTTGACTAGAGCGGGTGAAAAAGACCCCATCATGCACACAATTCCAATAAAATTCTGTCAATTTCAAGATATTTTCACCAAAAAAGATGCCCAGGTATGTCTGAAATGGTTATCTCAAGTCTTTGTTTTGGTTTAATGGCCTCTGTTTCTGTCAAGACATGATTTATTCTCAGCCTATCTTTGAAAAACGTTTCCTTTCTCTTGTTACACAGATGGCGCATCTCGCTACAAACACGCTGGCAACAGAATTGACTAAATACGACTAGTCAACAATGAAACTCACTGCAGCAGCAGTTTCAGCTGCCGCTGGCGGTTCTGTCTTATTGTCCCAACAGTCAGTGAGCGTCTGCCTCTGAGTAAACTCTGGCTCACATACAGAACTCGACATTGTTATAAACTCTGATGACTTCTCTGTGTATATAACAGAAAGTCATTTGTAGATTGGAGGAGAGTTTGTTGTACTACAGTCTTGCTTTGTGTTGTAAGTGAGGCCCCTGTGCTCAAATTTGCAATAGTTGGACTCAGCAGAAAAAAAGAAACAGGCTGTAGCTATAGGAGCTATAGGAGGGTGTTTCTGCAACTACAGCATTTTAAACTCTCCAAAATTAAAAAAAAATCACCCCCTATGAATTTTAAACATAAAGTCAGAAAAACATGTAACAGGTACACACAATTGCATAATGGTCATTCAAATTTTAATCTGGAACATGTTTATTTTTATGTTTTTCACCATTTGTTCTTATTTGGATTGTTTATTACATGTTTCTCTTTAATATATTGTTAATTAATATTTAATATTTTTCAAATAAAAAATATGATTTTCTCTACTTAGTGGAAAATTTAGACAGTAACCTTAGATGCCAATATGCGCAAAAGAAAATATGTTGCTTTTTATGACAGATATTCAATTCTAACCTGTAAATCATCTCTGCTAAAGTAATGTTTGCAATAAAAATGATAAAACTAAAATTAAGCAGTAATGACATCTCGTGTGTTGGTCAGTGGTAATAATGTGACCTACTTTTTCTCAAGTCAAGTCTGTCTTTGTCTCTTTTATCTTTGTTGTATCTCACGTTATTAGTTTGTTTCTTGTTAGCTTTTTTTGTCTTGTTGCATCATTTATAAACAATATTCTTTTTTTTTACTTATGTCTTTATTGTTTTTGTTACATCTCTTCATCTTGTTACGTCTTTTGTTTTGTTACATCTTATTTATCTTCACAAGTCTTTTTTGTCTTATGTCATTCATATCGTTTTTTTATCTCTCTTTTCGTCTCTTCTGTCTTGTTATGTCTTTTATGCTGTTTTTGTCTCGTTACCTCTTTTTTGTTTTGTTGCATGTTTTATGTTGCTTTTCATCCTGTGAAGTCTTTTTCATTTATGTTAAGTCCTTTTCATTTTGTTACGTCTTTCTTGCATGATATGCACTTGATGGATACACCAAGGAATCATATTTTCCATGTGTTATTGTTCCATCCATTTAGGTTGAAATCAGTCTTATTGTTGGGACGGCAGTGCACAACAACAACAAATCAATGAAAACAATCAATAATTCCATTCAAATGCATTAAAACTAAAGTAACAAGTCAGTTTTGAAAATGTAAGGAGTAGAAAGTACAGATATTTGTGTCCAGCTGTAGGGATTAAAAGTTATCATAAAATGAATATTCATGTAAAGTACAGATACCTGAAAAATCTATTTAAGTACAGTAACAAAGTATTTGTACTTAGTTACCTCCCACCTCTGGTTAAATGTCCTAAAGAGGAGCCATCTTTCTGTTCAAAGGGTTTAACGGTCAGTAAATTTATCCTGGGTGGAGGATCACTTTTAAGGCTCATGTTGCAGTGTCTGTAGTGTGATTAAATGCCTTCTGTCTGGGACATTTCCTCCTCTCTCAGCTCATCCATATATCTGTCTGTCTGCCCTCTCGTCTGCTCTCCTGCTGATACTCGCTGTGTGTCTCTGTCTCTTTCTCCGCCCGTCTGTCCGTCTCTCTCAGGACCGAACGGTGACAAGTTGAGATGTTGAGATTGTCAGACGAGGATGTCCTTAAAGACGGAATGACAACACACTGCTGGGCATTGAACACATCAGTCAAACTCAGGCAGGAGACAGACGCATGCATGCACGCACACTCACACACACTCTGTCAATCAATCTATGAATAATTGTTAACTGGCGAATTAATGACTTTAAATAAATGAATGTAGTTAAGCAAGGTGACACTGTTGTCATGATAACGTGTGTGTGTTTGGTGCACAATGGCTGACAATTCCCACTTGAGGAAATGTTGTTTTTCTATGACAGGCTCTCCCTGTGAGCCACTCTCCTTTCAATCTTTTCCTCCTCCTTTCTGCCAATCACAACTTTGAAAAAAAAAAAAGTTATTCGGCCTAGTAACTCCTTGCAAAATCTGATTTTTAATGTTTATTTTAAAGGGACAGTTCATTCCAAAATTAAAAATACATAATTTTCTCCCCACCTGTAGTGCTATTTATCCTTCTAGATTGTTAATGTGAGTTGCAGAGTTTTGGAGACATCGACTACAGAGATGTCTGCCTTCTCTCCAATATAATGGAACTAAAAAGCCTCAGTTTGTGGTGCTCAAAGCGCCAAAGAAATACATTTGAAAAACTCAACAGCTGTGTCTCTTGCCCGAAATCATGACCTGGTTACTCAAGATAGTCCACACACCTTGTTGTTTCACATAGGAACTATTTACTCTCTACCAAACTACACCTGCCAACTGAATCAAACAGAGGGAAGTGTGCATCCACTCATGAACGAGAGGTCACAGCCAAAGAGGATATCATTCATGTTTAATAGTGTTATGACCCCAAAATTTGGGGGAGGGGATGAGAGGTGTGACAACAGTTAAAAGTAACCAGGAAAAAGGAGGAAGGGAAAACTGAGACAAATGTGCAACAAAAGTTTTTTTTATTAATAAATCAGGTACAAATTAAATTATCTTCAAATTAAGTAAAGCAAACATAACAGCAATAAATGTTAACTTAAAATACTGAATCAGATTACTCTAGAACACACAAAAGGCAGTGAGTGCCTTTGCAAGCCCGTGAAGCTAGCAAAGCACATGAGAAGACAAGACTGTCCTTGGTAACCCAGGAGGCTAGAAAGACGCATAATACATAGAGACACCAAGTGACTTTGCCAGCTGGGGAAGCTGGCAAAACACATGATACACAAAAAGAGAACAAGAAGTCTAGTCTGCCACTGCAGGACTAGACTACAGACATGCTGACCAAAGTCTGCTGAATGGCCCACTGGCCCTGTTCTGCTGCACACTCCCAGTTTTAAAGCACCAGACCTGATTGCAGATTGACAGCAGCTGCTGCCAATCACTGTGGCTGCAAAGGGGAAGGGGGCGGCAGTAACTGAGCACAAAAAACACACACACTGTGGCATGTAACAAACTGTTTAAGTATACTTAAATATAATCATTCTTGAGAATAGGTACAAGTCATGTCTTATAAAACAAATAAATAAATAAATATTATAATATTATAAACAGCCTTGTCTCAGACAAGAATTCACAACTTAAAACAATTTAAAATAAAGCCTTCAAAATCTAAACCTAACAATGATCACTGATAACATTGGTATAAACATAAAATTGTGTCCCAGATTTCCATCAACTTTTTTTTTTTTTTTTTTTTTCAAAAATATGATTTATGAGGTATTCATGGGCTATATCCTCAGGACCCCCTGTTTCACTTCCTGGTTTAAAAAAAAGGTGGGAAATATGCACTGATATAGTTTCTACTTTTAGACAAATTCATTAAATAATATTGCTATTTATGTGTCTCAACCACAACATGTCAACTCTGTAGCCCTTCTAAATCAAAGTGAAATAAGAATAAGGGTTTAAAATATATTTTGATTAGCAGTATGAGAACTCTGAGCAACTTTAAAAAAATAAAATTGCTGCTCACTATGAGTACGTAACAAGACAAAACACGACATAACAAGATGAAAAAAGACCAACAAGACTGAAAATGACATAAAAGACATAACAAGATGGAAAAGACGTTACAGGATTACAAATAATGTAAAAAGACAAAATGAAATTAAAGACTAAAGACAAAACAGACAGAGAGGGAGACTCAACCGTGGAGGTTAGAACAGATTCAGTTAGTTTTGTAGAGAAACAGATGGATGACTTATTACTTTTAGACTTTGAGTACATTTTAGAACCTGTACTTTTTCACTTTTACTGGAGTAAAGAAGTTAAATTAGTAGTTCTTGTCTTTTTTAAATAAGTGCCTTTACTTATACTTAAGTAACACAATGTTTGTACTTTGCCACCTCTGCCCAATTGTTTTTAAACGTTTGTTGCACATCCCGCCCACAGTTGGAAAAGAAATATGAGTGCAATACAGCCACACTTTAGACCATTTAGCGTGGTATTTTAACCATGTTTTTATGGTAGCTTATAGCTGATGGTAAGGTAATGTTACCTACAGTGATGTTGAGTGTAATGTCCGGACCAGATAGTCGGGTCAATTGACAGCTCAAGTGGCAAATCTGCATTGCAAGTTCATCCAGTGCCAAACATATGGGAACCAGTGCTATATTGGCACTGGGTAAAATACTGGTCTGTGAATTATCTTGACTAACTGGGTCATGATTTCTGGAAGATGGCATGGCTGTTGAGCATTTTAAAAAGAAAAAATATATATTTTTGATTTTATAGTGAACTGTCCCTTTAAGGTTTCATCTTGTAAAAAAGCTCCACAGGCTCATTGGGGTTCTATTCTAAGATAAATCAGGCCACCTCATCATTAAAGTTATAGTCCTGAAAGGCCCACTCGCACAGCTGCTTGCAGTTATTCTGCCTGGTTAGATCACTGCTCAGGTTGTAAATGGGCAGAGTCATGCTAGGAGTTACATGAGGTCATGTGTCAATAATAATGGTAGGTGTAACTACCCCGCCGATGAAAGAAAAGGAGGATGAGTGAGAATGTTAATTAAACACAGTTTGTGTGCACACACAGTCCTGAGAGGTCTAATTGGGAAACATGTATGAAAACACCTGTTTATGTGGACCAAGAGTGGGTAGAGGCTTTAAAATTTTCATCACATTTACCCTGTTTTTTTTACATAATTTTTTGTAACATTAGTCATTCAATGTATTTATATCATCTTATTGCTTCTCAGTTTAGCAGATTTCATTGCGATGTACATTGCCCACACACACACAGAGGCGTTCATGGAATTGAGGATCTCAGGACAGACGGTGTCGTACACTTACAGATTGTAAAGCCCTTTGAGGCAAATTTTTGATTTGGAGCCACTCAAATAAAATTCACTTGAAGTGATGCATGCATGTAGAGGATGGTGTTGATAAGAACAGCTGGTGCAGGCACTTATTTAACATTCAAGTGGGTTCAGTCCAGCTCTATCCTGCACTGACTGTATATGAAAATGGACATGACAGCTCCCTCTGGCTGGCTGCAGACTGGGTCATAAACCCTCACCCCATCCATGTTTGGGGATTGGACTTAGGCCAAACTAAAACATCAAAGAACACCGCAAATATTTTTTTCCCAATGACGGTTTCTGTAATTTTAGCAGAGATGGAAAGTAACTAAGAACAAATACTTAAAATAATAGTTGCTGTACATAAGTAGATTTTTCAGGTTTACATTTTAATACAAATATCTGTACTTTCAACGTCTTACATTTTCAAAACAGGCCATTACTTTGTTTTTCATACATTTGGGGAAATTATTGATTATATTATTTTGCAGTATTTCACGCAGCCTTCTGAACATCAAAACAGATTTCAACCTAAATGTATGGGAAAATAACACTTTGAAGAGATGATCCCTTGATGTATCCATCAAGGCGTAACAAAATAAAAAAACAACATAAAAGATGTAACAAGATGAAACAGACATGAGAGGGAGATTTGAGCATTGGAATCTGGTTTGGTTTAGGCACCAAAACTGCTTGATTGGGATTAGGAAATGATCATTCCGTGGGATAAAATAAGTATGTTCGTTACGTAAGCTAGTTGCGTACATAATTTGAGTTATGTTACAAACATGATGTAAGTTGTAAGATATGTAAGTTAAGACTAGTCAACCTTCACTTAGGGTTTCAACTGGACCTAAACAGCAGCCTCTTGGATGAAAGTCTGGGTGTGTTTGACTCATCCATATACCTCAACCTCCTCCATACATGGACTTTGTCGCTCTTATACTATGTCACCTGACGCCCTCCTTTGTTCCCGTCATCATTACTACAACAGCTACAGGTAACCTAACAATAAACATAAATATGGATAGTAATAAGCTTCTTGCACAGACGATCTATGCGGTCATTTTTCTGGTGAGGACGGGCTGGTACAGATTTGAGAGTGGTTTATTTAAGCAGAATCTAAAGGATCAGTGTGTAGGCTTTAGGGGGTTCTATTAGCAGAAATGGAACATACTATTCTTAACTTATGAATCATAAGTATGTCTTAATTATTCTACAATCACCTGAAATTACGTTCAGTGTGTTTTCGTTACCTTAGAATGACCCCTTCATATCTACAAAGGCAGAAGGCCCTCTTCCACGGATCCTGCCCAAGCAGCAACCTCAGGTGCTCAAAAATGAAGCTGGTGCAAAGTGCTAAACACTGCAGGTCCTCGAATGGCCACTTGAGGCTGGCTCCAAAAGCGAACATCAATCCCCACAGAGTCAAAGCCATTCCCTTTCCTGCGGACCACCATGGGATCTAACTTCAGAAAAAACATGAACTGTAGTCTATGACAACAGCCAATTTTTTGATCCACAGTCTGATAGTTAAACAGTTTTACAACAAACTTCGACTGTCTTGACTTGAAAAAGAATCTTTTAAATTGACAAACATCATATGTGTGATTCGTAGCACAATTCAAGCAGGATCAAAAAATAATTTGTCTCTCACTATTGACTACAGTTCATATTTTTTTCCAAAGTTAGGTCCCATGGTAGTCTACTGGAAGGACTGTGGCTTAGGCGGGTGGTCGCAACCTCCACACTAGATGCCACTGAATCCTACACACATGTCCGTATCACCAATTGTTGAGACAAAGGAAAAGCATTAAATGACTTCAGTGAATGCAAGTATCATCAGTCCACCTCATTCTGTCTCTTCCTCCCTCCTGCACCTTCTTCTCTCCTTCATCTTCACCCTTGAAACTAAATCAATTTGTAATGCTGATCTGTTCCGAGCTGCAAAGCAGAATCATAAACACCAGAATATTTCCTCTGAGATGATTCTCCTTCCAGAACAGGTGATAAATTTATCACCCTGTAAAGTTGGGCAGGCCCACTGACATTTGCAGATACCTTTTACAGGAGCAACAGAAAGTCAAATATAAATGTTACAGAGAATTTATACGAATGCAAAGATAGAGCACAAAGTGATCCAATAGAGATTGCTTTAGTGTTGAATGGTCTCGTGGTCAAACTACAAAACTGCTTAAGAGTTTTTCCTTTTCCAGAACAAAGAAACGTGTAAATAAATTCACTGGGCTGAAAGGAACACTTGGTCTTTATTTAGTGATCACTCAGTGCTTTAGATTTATTATTTTGTATTATATTTCACCTCCCAGACCACCTTTTTCCCTCCACTGTTAATTCTAATCCAGACAGTGAAAATGCCAATCTGTTTAGAGCTGCCATTTTTATCTGCAAAGAAGGATCATAAAACTATGATATCCTCCCAGATAATATTCTGTTGTCTGGGTCCCAAAACACAGCCAAGCTGTTAGACGGCAGCTGGCTCAGAATTAGAACAGATAGAGGGGGAACTTCCCTGTCTAGAATATAAAGTATCATTGATGTTGTCTTGGAAATCAGCTCTGTTGTATGTGTGGAAAGTCCTTGCCAAAAGTGGCTGGAGTATGGCAGGGTGGTCCACTGATTCCAGAGAAGTGTTGGCAACTCCCTGCCCACTCAAATGCCCTTGAACAACCATTAAGGTTACTTTTGCTACAGAGGTACTGCCCTGTAGCTGATCCTAACCTCTCTAAACGTGAGCTCACTCAATTTATTCCCATGAGCACAAGGTCTGATGCACATTATGTGTTGTCATCATATAATACATGTGAAGATTAGGTCCAATGAAAGTGAGAATCCATTAGAGTTTATGTAAAGCAACAATAAATGTGTGTTCTGAGTTTGTCAGACCACAGAAACATGTGTTATTAACCACCCAGCCAAATTTGACTGATTAAACAATTCACTAACTATATAAAATTAGGTCTCAAAATCGTAAAAAAAAAATGTTCTCTGTTCTGAAGCTCTGGGGGTGTGTCCACTCCACTGTCTCAGTGCCAAAGACCACTGCAACCTGAAATGGATGCCACCAGCCACCAGAGCCAGAGGACGGTGACAGGGTGGTATTTATTTATTTATTTTTTTGTCTTCTGTGTCGGGTTGTTGGAACTGAAGTGAGCTGAAGTGAACCACTGAGCTGATTTAGACTGAGAGAGTCGCTGAGGGTAGGTTTGTAACTGACCGTTGGGGAGGGGTGGTGTTGCTCATGTGTCAGTTTGCAGGGCTTAGATAATGTTGGGTGACCATGGCTCCAGCACCCAAAAAATCCTGAAGACAGAAATCATGAACAACAGTTTCATGATCTAACTTCACAATTCAGTATTACATAGAACTCAGTCTTTTCACGTTTTCAGCAACTCTTTTTCCTTTACATAGACTTTTAGTGGGTAAGTCATCAGACCTCATGCAAGAACCCCTCACTACAAACAGATTTATTGTGAAGTTCTTGATGTACTACTAAATTTGTCACATTGCCCAATTTTCTGAAATTTATAATTTCTTTTAAGTACAGATAGAGACCTTTAGTATATGTTGTCTATAGTGCTGTTTGGGACTGTCTCATCTCCCTGATGATTCCCATAGCAAACCTCAGGGAAACACTTATCAGAGTTGGGGAAGTTAAACGGAAAATTTGACACTTTTCAAGTGGATGTCCTGTCAATGTCGATGGTAAATGTAGTCAATTGAAGCAGTTCCTCAGTGATGCTGTATTGACTGAGAAAGCTGAGTTCTCCTGCTGGAAAAGCCGTTTTTCTTGTTGTGTCTAATGATGTCACAGTGATTTAGTTGGTGTTAAGGAAGAACTACAGATTTGGTTCGGCTTGGATTTCTAGTCTCCATCACTGGGCAGCCAGTGGGCCTGCTAGATGAGTATTTTATTACCTAATGCTTTGTTCAGGCCAACAAAGTAACAGCTTTAGACCAGGGTGACGATACATGGTGCACATTCATAGAGAAGTGGACTTGCTTGAGGTTCAACGTTTCACCCTTCATTTGAAAAGCTACTTCAGTTCTCAGACTGAAGAAGACTCAAATCCCAGTGTCCTGTGTGAAAGTTAACCATCCGTCCACTCTGGACTTTGTTGATCCTTGTACTTTTCCTCTCATACTTACAACGTCCACCAGGGGGCGCCACCTAACAGTAAACAACATATCAGTCAGAATAAGCTGGCTGCACTTTTTTTTTTTTTTTTTTTTTGGTGAGGACGGGATGATGAATTTTTTCATTATTCTACTAATACATCCCTGTGAATCTTACACACTGGACCTTTAAGTTAAGTTATGATTTACACCACATGCCTTATGTAACATAACATCCTTTCCTTTTCCTAATCTAACCAAGTATTGTTGTTACCTAAACATAACCAAACTGTGACCATTTTACAACATTAACAACGTTCATGCACTGAAGGTCCGGCACGTCTGTTGCTGTTACTCTCCATGTCTTTTTGGAGTCACTGGCAATCAGCCTATTCTCTCACTGACGTATAATGACGTGTTCCCCATTTTCCAAACCAACTGGTTAGTCTTCATCTTGCAAAGCTTCTTTTTTGTAAAACTGCATAATACAGTTTGAAAGCTGAAATCTCCCCTTTGTGTCGATTGCTCTCATTGCCACCCCTTGTGACTGCTGTTTTCACCCTCCTGTCTGATGTCACAGGGGCAGCAAGCCCATTCCAGCATCAGATACCAGAAAGAGGCAAAGAAGATGCTGCACTGGAAAACTTACTCAGTAAAGTGACACAAACGTGGCACAAACGACACGATTTATGGTGTTTTTGTTCACAGAAGTGATTTTTATCAGCATTTCTTTGGTTTTACTAGAGAAAAGACCTCCATGGTCTTCCATGCAGTGAATGAGACAGTCTGAAATGGGCCTACTTCTGCCTCTGCTTCTTTATGGCCCATTTTAGCCTTGTTCCACTGCTGAAAGGTGCAACTTCCTCTTGACTGATGTTGGACGACAGTCGTCATTGATTACTCATTAGTTGTGTATTTAGGCTTCAGACTCATTGGTGTTGTTGAGTGTCTGCCTTCTTCCTGCCTCCACTGTCAGGGTCCTGTTTTGTAGTCAGTTCATGTATTGACCCTCCGTACACCTGCACTTCCACTGACTAGAGAAGTCTTGTCTGATTGAATTGAATGAATGCCTGCTGTTTTACTGAGGTCCGTATCAGATCTGTAAAATTGTCTTTAAATGAAGACAGCATGTTTCTCAGTGGAAATAATTCACTGGCATCATACATGCCAATATAATAATTACTTCCATTTCCTCCCAAAATACACTGAATACCTTTTATTAAATTGCCGCAAAGTCTTCACTACATATATTATAAGTGTAACGTGGTAAATCAAGTTTCTCTATACTTTTTCATAATACTGTTAGTGGTCCTCTGTCTCCAGACATTCTTCTAAATTGGTCTGATTTTTGAGCTGAAGCTGGTAGCCATATCAAACAGCGCACAGGTGGCACAGAGGTAAAGCTCCCATCCAGCACCGTGAATACCAGGGATTTCATTCCACTTACTTGTGTGGTCAACAAACAAAAGAAAAAGAAGAGCTTCCCACTGCTAAATTAACCAGAGTCAGCACAGCTGAGCTTGCCTTGGAGAGGTTATTGGATGGTCCAAACTGGGAGAAAATGGGGCAAAATCTACATTCTCACATTCAACTTTGCAGTCGTTACCATATTACCATCAAAATACATCATAAAATAAAATTAGGATGTGGTTCATTGAGATAAGCATTATTTGGGTGCCAAATCTCCAGTCGGAAACCATTATACTATTGCAGAAGAAGAGGGTGCAACAAGGAGATACCACATTTAGTGCGACTTCTCTGTGGAGTTATAGGCATTAATGTGTGACACACGTTTTATCGAGTTGTGTATTTAACATTATCCCCAACATTTCCAACAATGTTCAAACTGGAGAGATCTATAATTTTACTGAAGGCAATGATGCGTCTCATTTCGTTGCTAGTCGCTATAACTTCCTGGAAAAACACCAGATGATATATTTAACACATAGCTATCGTTGTGAAATGGTCGCAGTTTGGTTAGTGTTTGGCACCAAAACTACTTGGTGAGGTTTAGGAAAAGATCATGATTTGGGTTGAATTAAGAATGTTGCGTTGTGTTGCATAACACTGAGTTGCATAACGTTGCGTTGCATAACGTAGCGTTGTGTTGCATTATGTTACATCGCCTTAAATTGCACTATTATTATGTTGCATTATGTTGCGTAATGTTACTTTACATTGCATTTCGTTGTACTGTATTTTAGTTTAGGAAAAGATCATAATTTGGGTTAAAATAAGTATGTTGCGTTGCAGTAAAATATATTGTGTCATGTTATGTTGCATTACATTATATTGCGTTCCGTGGCATTCCATTATGTTGCAATATGTCACGTTACATTAGGTTGCATTACGTTTTGTGGCATTAAGGTATGTTACATTACATTTCGCTGCATTATGTAACATAAGTGAAGCAAGTCACAGAGGAAAGTCACATGGTGCAAGTTATGTTAACCACCAGGCAGCCTGCGTTTGTTTGACCCATGACTTTCTGGCTGTTTATAGTAAAGCATCTGTATGAGTCACAGCAGGATCGTGACAAAATGTCAGTATTTGACAAGTCTGGAATGTTTAACAATGAAGACAACTCACATGATCCCACAATCTCACACAACATCATCAAAGTCTGTCTTTTGTTACTTGACTGAGAGAAAAATTACAGACTGCGCATGCATACATTAAAGTATAGTCTCCCTGTCGGGATCTGTAAATCACATCTTAACAATTATTAATTAGTATTGTTGGTTCCAGTTGGTCCTTACCATAAAACATTATAAAGAGTTCCATTGCAGCTTTATAAATAGATCTGCGAAAACAGACTTTCAGCAAAGTTAAGATGAATGGTAGTGCCCTTTCTATTCTAATCTATTTAAATGCTGGTGTCTGGTAGGGCAGCTGGAGACAGATAAATAGGCAGAGAGGCCACGATCAGATAAAAGTAGAGAAAATGATGAGAGAGAAAATGTGAAGTAGTAATGTAAAAGTGCAGGAGGAGAGAGGACGGAGGAACAAAACAGACAGAATCAAACAAAACAAATGGAAAGGAGAAGACAAAATGAAAGATACAGATGCCTTTTTATTGCAGTCACACACAATCATTTGTGTACGTGGTATGTTATATATCAATGCCCCAAAACAGAGAAACAGATGGACAAATAAA
Organism: Lutjanus argentimaculatus; assembly: GCA_034769285.1. Lineage (NCBI taxonomy): Eukaryota > Metazoa > Chordata > Actinopteri > Lutjaniformes > Lutjanidae > Lutjanus > Lutjanus argentimaculatus. Next base: position 37,382,985 of record JAWZSL010000006.1, read on the forward strand.
TCACTCATTTATCAGGCAACAGGTGAGAATAACATGTGATGCCGTGTGTGTGTGTGAGTGTGTGTGTGGGTCATTCATCTGAAGGCATGAAACCACTGCTATGTTTGTGATCTGATAGGGCGATGATTTATTCCCTGTTCTTTTGTCTCTTTGTCATCATGAACTGAGCGTGTATGGAAGAGATCACATTTCTGGCTGAAAATTGTTATTCCACTCACACACATACACACACTTAGAAGCACAAACACACAAAAACAGAAGCACACATGTGCAGCTGCAACAGTCCTGGAAAAAAAATGAAATGTCTTCCTCTTGTGTCTGCAGGCGACCATACATCCAGTTGATGTGTTGTTGCGAGTGAGTGTGACGGAGCGAGGTCCAGCCACAAAACAGTGAAGCCATACAAACTTTATGGGCCATGCAATGGCCCTGCTGTCAGCACTAATGGAAAACTGTAGCACAATGCCCAGACAGGAGGAGACGAAGTGGTTCTGAGGGTTGAGGCCAGTTGTCCGCTGGCTGCTGCACGTGTGTTTTCTGGCACATGCAGGTCATGGATCTACCAGCAGCCTGTGTGGCTGACAGGGCAAGTGACAGCAGTGGTCATCTGGGAGAAAGATCAACAGCAACACTCTCCCCTTCCAATTCCCCTGCCACTGTCCTTTTATTGAGGTGCCCTCGAGCACGGCAACTGCTCCAGTGGAGCTGCGGCGACCACCAGTGCCAGACTGGTTTTCCTGGACAGCTCCCAGTGTGAATGTGTTCCATTTCTTGAACCGGTTCTTTCAAGACCCTTGGAACCTTGGTGCTATGTGGGAACTAGTTCGCATTTCCACCAGTTTTGAAGGGAACCATTGAAGTTGATGTCATCAACAGAGGGTCTACAGCAACCTGTAGAATATGACACGCCCACTTTGGTTCCCAAGGAAAACCTGCTACTTTTTTGGTTCCAGCTGGGAACCAACTTTTCAGGTTCCAAAACAAAGTATATTTGGTGAAAACGCTCAAAAAGGTTCAAAATTAGGTGCTTGAACCAGAATGGGACCAGTTCTATGTTGGTGGAAAAAGCGTTTCTGGGAGTTTGCTGCTTTGCTGCTCTGATGTAATTTTTTGTTTCACGTATTGGTTTCAATTTTTTGGTTTTTATTAGCATGAAAATCCAGGTGAAAACAGGTGTTACTTTCAGTACATTGTTCTTATGCCTTAATTCCATCAGGCATGGCTGTATGATGTTGTGTCTGGGGTTGAGTTTAGGGTTGTTATTGCCTAAAATGTAAGGATCCAAGGATATTTATTATCATAATTCAACACGGTTGTACACTGAAATTAGAATTATAGTTCCTTCATAATACACACAAAATACAAAGCAGTTGATTAATTTATTTCAGAATGGAGTAGGGTGAAAATATAAAACTGAATAAATACATATATACACACGTGTTCACCCAGGAAATAATTCTGTACTGAATTCTTTGAATTGGCGTCAGGTTGAACGTAAACAGCGTGGTGATAATATGGTCAACATCTTCACGTTAAAAACAGTGTCCATCAACTGTGACTGTGTTTGAGCACAAAACATCATCGATGTAAAAACACAGAGTCCTCCTAACTTGTCCTGCTGGAGTCTTGTGTGAAGCTCAGAGTGTGATCTTCACGGAAGGATGTTGAAGAACTCTTTCTTCTAAAAAGGGTTCTCTGGATGAAAAAGGCAGATGGTTTTGGAGAGAACCTCAGCCCTTTAGGAAGAATCCTTTTGGAACCCTTATTTCTAAGAGTGTACTTATTCTAGAGTTAAATACATCTCATATACTGGTGATTTTTGAAACACAGATGACTGCAGTTAGACTGCATCTGGGCTTGTTTGTTGTGCAGAGAGAAAGAAAAGCAAAACATAAAGGAGGAGAACGAATGGGGAGGATGAAAAGAGGGAACAACAGATCGATGGAAAAACATTTCCCGTGGAAGACCTTGGATTCAGCTGGAGCTCCACACCAAATGAAAATAAATACTTGCAAACATCCATGCTCTCTCCCTCTCTCCGCTGTAAGAATGGCGTGGTGGATTTGAGTGGACGTAAATTCCATTGTGATGAATAGCAGCATTGATTCAGGCCATCGTTGCCATTCTTCTTTATGGTTCTGATCATTTATTGTTATTTGCTGTGGGGGGAGGGCTGCCTCCACTAAACATCACTATCCTTCTACATTTACTGCATCAGGGATGGGACACACGAACCGTTCATTCATTCACTCGTTCATCTGTCTCCAGATACCTTTTTTTTTTCTTAGCTTTGTTTCTGTCTCACCTCCGCTCTCTTTCACATCTCTTCCTCTTCGACCAACCGTCTTTCTTTTCTTCTTGTCTTTGTCATAATTTGATAGTAAGAATCACACTGATTGCCCTGCGCTGGTGCTATTATGTGGTTTTCATGTTGTTGATTTGTTGTTTGTCTGTCCTTGCCTTCTTTCTTCCCACTTGATTTCTTTCCACTAGAACTGCAATGATTAATCCAATAATCCATTATTAATTTATGATGAAATTAATCCCCAACTATTTTGATAACTGATGAATTGATCTGAGTAATTTTTAAGAAAAAAAGTCAATATTTTCTGATTCTGGCTTCAATGCGAATATTTTCTGGTTTCTCTCTGGTGTCTGAGAATGTTATCTTGGGCTTTGGGAAACACTGATAATGACATTTTTCACCATTTTATGGACCAAACAACTAATCGATTCATCAATAAAATGATCAACAGATAAATTGATAATCAAAATAATCCGTACAGGAAAGACTTGGAAAATAGGTTTAAACATGGAGCAGACGGACATATGTTTGGCAAATGTTATCTTTTGCTTGCTCTGTATTCCTTAACAAAACTTTATATTGTTGGGTAGCCAAGTTTATCTAAAAAGTTGACAGACATTATTGATATGATTGTGAGCAGATTAATTAATCAATTAATCAATAAAATGATTGAAGGACTAATCGACAATGAAAGTAATCCTTAGTTACAGGCCTATTTTCCTCCTCGTTGGGTTCCAAAGTTAGAGACTAGCTCATGAACAAAGTGGAACATGTGGCAACTAAAGAGCCAGATATGTTTGTTGAGGAGACTGAAAACAGCTAAAATCATGATATGATAGTATTTCTATTCTTTGGACAACAATACAATATTTGCTGATGTCACAAAGTTTGCCACATTACGATTTTTATTTGATTTAATTCAGGGGTCTGTGATCGATATCATATGCCCATTTAACACAATCAGTGACATTTATGTCAACTCAGCAAAAGGAACCAACTCACGATTCGACAATTTTACGATTGAACTCTTGCAGACATTTGTGATCATGTCATGGGAATATCAAAATAAAGGCATATTTTAAAGATGATCATCAGATGATTGACTTTGCATTGATCATACTGGATCGTATATCAGTCCAGATTTATGTATTGTTACACCACTATTAGGTGGTCAGAGACTTGACTCAGAATGAATGCCTACTTTGCTCTGTGTCTGCTCAGTGTGTAAATGGAGTACTGTTAGCTATGTCAACTGCACAAGGTCTTGATTCCAAAAAAGCGGCATAAAACGGAAATGAAGAACAGAATGCCATGGTTAGCAAATACTTTTCAACTTCAACTGAATAGAGTGCAAAGATGAGATATTTAATGTTCACACTGATAAAGCTTATTGTTTTTTGTAAATATACACTGAATTTGATGCCTGCAACATGTTTCAAAAAAGCTGGGAGAGGGGCAGTAAAAGACTGTGAAAGTTGTGGAATGCTTAAAAAACACCTGTTTGGAATATTCATTCATTCATCTTCTGTAACCGCTTATCCGTGAGGGTCGCGGGGGGCTGGAGCCTATCCCAGCTGACAATTGGGCAAGAGGCGGGGTGCACCCTGGACAAGTCGCCAGTTCATCACAGGGCTGACACATAGAGACAGACAACCATTCACTCTCACATTCACACCTACGGGCAATTTAGAGTCACCAATTAACCTCTTATGCTGCAGGTCTTTGGACTGTGGGAGGAAGCCAGAGTACCTAGAGAGAACCCACGCAGACACGAGGAGAGAAAGGGGAGCCCGGGGATTCGAACTCAGGACCTTCTTGCTGTGCGGCAGCAGTGCTAACCACTGCCTCATCGTGCTGCCCCTTTTTGGAATATTCCACAGGTAAACAGGTTAATTGGTAACAGATGACAGTATCATGATTGGATATTAAAGAAGAATCCTCGAAAGTCTCAGTTGTACACAAGCACGGATGTGGTGAGTTTCATCACTTTGTGAAAAACTGTGCAGGCAACTTTTCTCAGCACAAAACTGCAGGAATGAGAATTCAGAGTAATCTGTAATCTCTGCAGGCTTCGCTGGGCCTGAGCTCATCTGAGATGGACTGACGGAAAGTGGAAAAGTGTGCTGTGGTCTGACGAGTCCACATTTCAGATTATTTTCAGAAAACATGAACATTGTGTCCTCTGGGCTACAGAGAAAAAGTACCATCCAGATTGTTACCAGCACTAACTTCAGCATCTGTGATGGTATGGGGGTGTGTTAGTGCCAGTGGCATGGTTAACTGTCACATCTGTGAAGGCCCCATTAATGCTGAAAGGAACAAACAGATTTTGGAGCAACATATTCACTGACTCTATAACACATCCATGATTGCTCCACACAGATCTGATATAACCTTCCTCACATTAAAACATGAAATTTATTAACCCTAAAACTAGTCCCTGCGACTGCCCAGCAGGCCTAAGCCAATGTTTTTAACCTATAATAATAATAATAATAATAATAATAATAATATAACACACTTGGGTATTGGATCAGTACATGGTATTGGTTGATATCCAAAGTTTAAGTATCAGAATCAGTGTTGGATGGGTAAAGTAGTATTGGAACATCATTAGTAATTGATGCTGACTATGCAATTACAACTCAAAATGCATTTACATTTTTCAAATCTAATTGTAAATTGTACAGCAACATTATTCATTTATTAATGTTGTTAAAAATGACTTGCTGTATGAGGCAGGGAGCTGAGACAGGTCTGTATGATATAATGATTCCAATAATATTTACATGAATATTTATGAGTGAGGACAGGCACATTTTCTCTCAGCCACTGGGTCAATCCACTGACTGACTTTTATATATACTCACTGAAGATTTTTGTTACAGCTCACTTAGAGGAGCAGTTGCCAGTTGCATGGTCAAAACTGAGAACTGCGGTCCAAATAACGATTAGAGCCAAAGCAGTATGTTCAATAGGTCTAAATCCTATAATACAGGATCTATGGTTAAAGTGACATGTTTTCCCCCGCCCCCTCCTCTCCAGACTCAAGGAAGCTCAGGCAGGCTGTAAGAGAGCAAGACAAACACAGCACTGTGCAAGCTAAGCCCGCTATCCGGAAAACAAAAGCCCACTGCTCTGAAAATACACTCTCTGGAGTTGGAGTTCAGTGACTGCCTGTCTCACTGCCTACCAAACTCCATTAATATTTTTGCTCAATTTAACCATTATAAACATCTACTTCTTTTAAAAGATTATTAATGATCATGTCCAACTCATAAAGAGGCACTTACTCATTTAGCAAACATTCAGCATTAATTTTTAACTCTAATTAAGTAAAATGGGTCCAGAATGGAAATTAGTGTAGTAAGTAGTTAGAGTAGTAAGTACTTAAACTTAGCGTTTCCTTAATTTCTGATGACATATCATCATTTTATAATTTCCTACAGTAACTATATTGCAGAATTCTCCTTTAAAGTGTGCCATGATAAATTCCATAAGATGTACACTGCCTCCAAAAAATGTATCAAAAATCATTACATTTAAATCTGTATATGTTTATATGTTTTGAATTCTTTGATGCTCACAGATCTCTCACGTTACCAATCACTGACACTGCACATATGAAGATAAAATCTTCATACAGTACTACAAATGCTCCTAAGAAACGCTCCTTTTAAACCCTGTCAGTTTTCTCAGCAGACTATTCACATCATTAGATCAGTTTCCTGTGCTTTTCCTGCCCTGCTGTGTTCATTCACTCCCAATCTAAATCCAGCCTCAGTCAGAGCATTGCCTAAAGGCACATCACAGCTATTTATGGAGGAATCAGCATCTGTCCTCTTCTGTATCCAACAAACTCCATCGCTTTGGGGATTCACACCAGCTACCTTTCTGATCACGACCTGCCTGCAGTGCTCCTAACTGCCCGGCCTCCTAAATTTGTAACTGCGGGTAAAGTGACCTGCTGGCTTTGTTCCCATTGTTGAGAGTAAGACTGTCACACACACACACAGTGGCACAAACACATGCTGAATGCATGCACCTGTTTAGCCTGCAGTAGTTTAGAGAAGCACACACAGGATCACAATGAGTCACAGACAGAGGCTAATATACATTCTTGGTCATAATTGACCAAACACACAGAGACCAACACACACTGATGTAGGGTTGTGACAGTATGGATTTATTCTTACCACACTGAAAAAAGCAACATATTACTGTGGGAATGCTGTTTACTGTGGCTGTCTTAATAATTGTATTTTAGTCGCTTTATTGAAGCATACTGTCATTAGCGTAGCATAGCTCCTTTAAGGAATAGAGCAGTACACAAGTGTGTGCAGTGTGCAAGTGAGAAAGAGCAGCAGGTGAGTGACGATGCTGCTCACAGCAGGAGCAGAAACTTAAACTGAACACTAAGTTGTCAGTGTGGCAGTAAATGTACAGTTCAGGTTACAGTGTGTCAATTAATAAACGCTGCAACTTCTCAGCACCAAGAAAAGTCTTGTCTTAGCTTCCCACAGGCAATCCCAGGGTGCCTTGGGTTGAGTCTGTCAACCAATCAGAGGCTGTGTTCCTGATCCATAGATGTACTAATAGTTTCGATGCGCTGACCTCAACATGAGATTGACCCTTCAAAATAAAATTTGCATTGATGAAGCTAGAGTTCAACTCAGTGGTAGGTGTCATGTGACTGGTGGCTCTGGTGGCTCAAACATGTCTGGACATGTCCAATGAAGCTGCTAGACAGAGTGTCCATGTTTCAGATTGTTTTCAGGTTGAAGTGGTGTTTGACACTGAGACCGTGGATTGGACATGTCCCCGGCATTTCAGACACAAAAAAACAACTCATTTTGTCATGATTTTGAGGCCTAATTTAGTGATTTTTTTAATCATTCAAATTTGGCTGGGTAATTAGTAACATGTTTCTGTGGTGTCAGACATCCACATAACAGTCACATGTTTACATGATCTTTAAAGCTGTAAACAGCAGATCAAGGGGATTTTAAGGAAAACTGTATTTTCTTATCATTTCTATGTAGAGACAGAACACACACAGAGACTTTGGAATATCTTTAAACTGGAAATGTTTGCCCTTATTTTGAGGTACTTACATTCTGTCTTAAGAGTGGCAGAAGCAAGGGAGGAGAAAACATTATGTTTCTTCCAGGACAGTAATATAATCTGGCATCACACCTCGGGCCTGTGAACACTGGACAGATTCATGTTGCACAAACTGTACATGCATACTCAGCACATGAAGACTGGAATAAAATAAGTGTTGATTGACTGACAGCTCATTCAAGATGTGATTGAGTGACTAGATAATTCATAACTGCATCAAAGACTTAAAAAATAAGCAGATGTGGTTGTAGACCAAAATGTATGACCAAATGCCATGAGATACAATGCATATGCAGATAAACAAACATCAGCCACAAGGGGGCAGTGCCACACCAGATATCTTCCTTCACTCTGTGTTTGTGCTCATATACCCACTGTATGGTGTGTGTGTGTGTGTGTGTGTGTGTGTGTGTGTGTGTGTGGTGCATGTGTGTACTAAGAGAGACCCGAATCAAGAAAATGGACTTGGCTTCTGTTGAATTTCAGCTTCAATAAATAATCATGAAAAGATCTCTCACCCCCTGTGCATGGACTAAACTGGTGTTATATCTAATGTAATAAAATGAATATAATCTAATATTGTACAGTATAATCTAATACAGTACATTAAAGGGTAATATAAACTATATTATAAACCAAAATGTGGTTTAAGCAGATCATTTTCACAGGTTCTATGGTGTAAAACAGAGCAGAACCCTTAGAGCTCTCTCTCATTGACCACTAATTAAGTCTGCTCTCTGTTTGCATTGACAAAGCCTTTAGTTGATGCCAGTGTTTATTTAGCTGCAGCTTTCTGTGAAACCATTGATTAATGCAGAACAGCAGCAGTAATGTGCTAAAGAAAAACGTTTTCCTCCAAAGTTTCTTGTGCTCACTCGAGAGAGTCTGTTGAATCTATCATGTCTGCACCAAACTGATTTTTTTTTCTTTTTTCTTTTTTTTTTTTTTGCAAATCTTTTCATGGGTCTGTAATTAGCAATGCCACTGTAAGTCAAATGGAAAGAAACACTTATCATAGTCAAAGCAAAAGCCTGTTGTTCTTTTCTAAGGAGCCAAATTAGTGTAAAATTTTACAATGGACATAAAGATGTCTGTGAATTACAACTCAGGCTTCTGAAATGGGAGCAGCTGCTAGTAGCAGCAGCAGTTACAGAAGCTGCAGTAGCACCAGCAGTATCAAACACAGTGAGAGTACAATATTTAAGTTTGTGTAAAGCAACAATGAATGTGTGTTCAGCTAAATTTGAATGAATAAGAAAATCAGTATCTATCTAAATCAGTATCAGTATCTAAAATTAGGTCTCATGAAAAAATGAGCAATTTTCTGCTCTGCTGTCTCAGTGTCAAACAGCACTATGACCCAAGAACAACCTGAAACATGGATGCTCTGTCTTGCAGTTTTATTGGACATGTCCAGACATGTTTGAGCCACCAGGGCCAGAGGATGGTGACAGGATGGTATTTCTTTTCTTCTGTGTCGAGTTGTTGGAACTGAAGTGAGCTAAAGTGAACTGCTGGGCTGATTTGGACTGAGAAAGTCGCTGAAGGAATGTTTGTCATTGACTTTAAGGGAGGGTACAAGGAGGGGGAGATAGTGTCGTTATTTATTAATTTTTTTTTGTTGAGTGGGGACAGGATTCTGCAAGATCCCCAGTTACTGCAAAATCTTAGTCTGTGACTTAAAACTATGTGACTAATGATGAATTCTTTCTTTCTTTCTTTCCTCTATTAGATGTGAGAGGGTGTCAGACTGAAGTCTATTCAAAGGTTTTTTCAAAATCTTCTAGTGTATAGTATGGATTAACAACTTAATCTAATGAGTTAATCAAACATTCAGTTCTGAGATGTGTTAACAAGACAAATTAAGTTGACCTGACTGATACTGACTGATAAACTTACACTAGTTATTACAAATTTAATTACATTGATTATTTAACCAACCCAAGTGTTTTCCCTTCATTACAAAAGTGTTTGTTCCTAAAGAGAGAACAAAGTGCCAGTGAAATGTTTTATAACCCACTTACATTAATTTTTATGGAGTCTATTTGTGAGGGGTGTGTTTTGTTGGGGTACATGTTGGTGACAAGATTCTTACACATGGGGTTGGTCTGTTATCATGCACAAAATGACTCTCAGCTTGAGATGAAGCAGGGACATTCAGCATTTGGTTGCTGCAGTGTCCCTCGATGGGACGAGTGTCATGCTGGGTAGTGTTTATGTCTTGTGTCCTCCCCTGCTCCCCCTCCTCTTTTATGTAATGTGGCTTAATGTGCAAGTGATTTTTTCTTGCAGTGGTTCTCTTTTTTTTCCAGGTTGTGCTGGGATGTGAGCGATGAGCCTGGTTGACCTGGTCCCTGAAGGTGGTGACTCCAAACCATTTACACTTCCTCTGTCTGATTAGCCTGTGTCCCACCACGACCTGGAACAACATGTTAATCCATCATAGAGGAGTTGTTGGGGACGGGCCGGCTGTCTCCAGAGGTAAAAAAACCTTTGGTTGTTACCTTCAACGTGTACCAGCTAACAGGCCAACCATGTGTAGCAGAACTGTATTTTTGTTTAGGGTGAAGGTTGGGATATCAGGCAGGCTATACTAAAATAGATGACCAATCTTGGTTGTGTTATCAAATGTAAAAATCAGAACTTGTTCCTCTGAACCCTATTTGATTTCTTGCTCTGATATCAGTGCATGTCAAAGTCAGGAAATATTAGTGCAGGCCAGTGTTAAGACTAGAGGCGGGGAAGCAAAAATACACCTACCAATGACCCCACACTTACTTATTAAAATGTTGTATTTTATTTGTTTAATTCCAACAAACATGCAAAAAGGGCACTTGAAGGTTATGGCAAACAGCTTTAGAGGTGTTGGTGTACTGCTGAACTTGGTGACAGCCTGACTACCTGTTTTCTTCTGCTTCCAGTCTTTTTGCTGAGCCAGGCTAGAAACTGAGTCACACACCCCCTTTCTGTACCACCATGGGAAAAAATATGAACTATAGTCAATGGTGAGGGACAAATTATTTTTGACCCCATTTGAATAGTGTCACGAATAACCCATCTGATGTTTGTCAATTTAAAAGATCATTTTCCGAGTCAAGAAAGTCGCAGTTTGTCATAAAACTGTTAAAGTATCAGATTATGAAGATATATAATCAGAAAAGACTACACAACCACAACCGTGAAAGTGATGTCAGCTATGTCAGTTCCTCTGTTTGATTTCTTGTTCTCATGTCAGTGCACGAAGTACACGGCTAGAGTCATGAAAAAATACATCTACCAACACCTCCCACTGACTTACTTACTATAGATGATAATAATAATAATAATATAGATAACTTATAGATAATTGGTGAATATGGCAAACATATCAATCATTGTAATTTGAGCAAGCCTGGTGGTCTGTGGAAACAGCTTTCTCCTTCCCTGTTTCCTGTAATTATGTGCTAGGCTTTTTTCTTTAATGAAAGGAAAAACAAATTCAAAAGAGGGTGAAAAGACATGACATTCACATCTTAAGTCAGCCAATCTTAGCAAAATGCTAGTGAACTAGCTAGCTAATATATATCATTCGTTAGGTTGCTAGTATGCTAACATTTTTCTTACATTAGATGTGGACATGCGGTGAACAGACTCATTGGCAAACAAATATTGAAAGAAAAAAAGTAAATATTCTCCATCTTTGGGGATAATGTAGTGTTTTTCTTGCATGCCTCAACAACGTGTAATGTTAGAGTAGTTGGTACAAGCATGTTGCATACCTAATGGCTGATGGACACCAATGAGAGTTCACATGAATTGACATGGCATCAAGTCATTCCTCAGTAGTCTTTAGTGTTGAAGCAATTTGGTCAGTGCCAAAGAGGTATTGAAATTGAGTGCCCAGGCCCAGTTACCCTGTGCAGATATTGTGGGAATAAATGAAAAAATTCTTCAAATATCAACCATCTGGCAATAGGGTTGCTATTTCAGACTGCAGTGGGATCGTGAATGCAGAGGGCATTCCTCAATTAAGGTTCTTGTCCAGGAACTTGTAGATGCCAAGTGCACTCTGCTGAAATGCGCCAAAGGAGTCATAAAGGGGTAAGCACCTTGGAGGGAGAATGCCTTAAGATTAGGTCCAGCCTGCAGAGCTGCATGTGTCTAGCAAAAAGCTCAGGCGTTCTCTGTGCCCGAGTTAATACAATAAAAGGCTTGTCAGATAAAAAGAAAAAGGACTCTAATGGTTTCTTTGAGATTCCTCAGGAGTAACCCTACCCTCAGCGTGTGCAGGGCAGACACGCTCTCTGATGCCTGAGTTCTTTTAATCCTCTTGCGCAAAAGCGAGTCACATTTTACAAGATTTTTATTTTGCTGAGATACAGACTCAGTACCTTTCAAGTCACATTTGTAATTGCAATACAACCTGCAGGACAGTCATGTGTTGTGTGCTTCAGTCAAGGTTGGTCGCTGTTCTACAAATCAGAGGCGACAGCAGCGTTTCATGTGTGCTTCAGTGCAGCAGGAGTGTTTGGACTACTGCTGGTCATATTTACTGGACAAAGGCCTCAGGCTGACATGGTGAACCTGACTTTGTACCAAGCAACAATCCGATCCATGTCAGATAATAAATAATAAATGAGCGTGGGGAAATGGTTCTTAAACTCCCTGCCCAGTCTGCCTCTGTGCAGTTACCATATATTTAATGCTCATAGACTCGGTTGCACCAACAAAAAATAATTGAATATATGAGTTGCTCTAATCAGAGTTTAGTAATAGGTTTAAAATGAGTAAATACAGATAAATTAAGCAGGACTCTGTTCACAATTAAAAACTAATCTCTCAATTAAAAACCAATAGAAATGAATCAGTATGGAGATGCTTGCTTACTCAAATTTAAATGAATCAACAATAAATTTGAGGGCTGTTTAGACCTACAAAGGTGGAAAACTGGCTGCTCTGTATTCCTTCACAAATGTTTTGACCTCTAGCTAACTGGAAAGTTAACAAAATGTCGCCTTGTTTGCTAGCTAGGTAAAATGTTAATTAAATGTTAACTTTGTGAAAGAGCAGTGGAGAGAAGCTTCAGAAAGTTTTCTTACTGCCTGTATCAGGTAGAGAAACTGAGCTCTGGGACAGTGAGATCTACATTCTACTTCTAAACCACACTGACATTAATCTGTTTCGCACCATGGTGGCAACAGAGTGAGACAAAGTACCTTGGTGCTTTGGTGCGTCAGACCCTCTCATGCATTGAAATGCCCAGATCCTTTAATGAGGAACTAACTGGCATGAGGAGGGAAGACATTTTGATTGTGGAGATCATTAGTGGCGTGGAAGCAGAGATCATCTTCACTTGAGTCATACATACAGCACAGTATTCCCTCCAGTGAGCAGCTCATGACAAGTAAAAGCTCAAATTAAAGGGGCCCTGTGGAGTTTTCTTGTCAACATTTACATTCAGTGTTTTTTTTTTTTTTTTTGAAACTTATTGTGTGTATCCTCACAGACATGTTAAATGCATTATTGCAAAGCTGATTTTTAAAGTATTTTAAATCCTGTATTGTTTACTTGGTTGCAGTCTTCTTCTTCACTGCCTTTGTTGAAGCTTTGCTGTGTTTCTGCCCCAGCCGATTTCACCATTTCCTCCTCTGCCTCTTTCCTGTTGATACAGTTTTTAGACACCAATGTCTTTTGTGGTTAGTTTTTGAGCCTGGTATGAACTGCTGATGACTCGCAGCAGAGAGAGCACACAGGACGAGTGTGAGAAATGAAGCATGAGAATATGAACACTAGTATTGATGAGATATAAACATTTTCTGATCATGAAGCCTGATGCTGCTGTACAATTCTGTGGTTTACACCGCAGACTGGAGTCTCTGTTAACAGTGACAGACAGATCCACATCACATACGCTTGTCTCCTATTCATTACACTGCTAGATCTGCACGTATGGAAGCTCATTAACACCAGTGTTGTAAGAAACCAAACAAAAAAAAAAAAAAAAGATCCTGTTAGTTACTATATTGAGAAACAAAATCATGACTAATTATCTCAAAATAATCAGAACCTTTCTCATTTTTAGCCAATGACTATTTTGAGAAAGTTTCTTTTTATTTTAATGTGCTCACTCATTGTGTATAACATACTTTATCGAATTTCCCATATGGAGGATCAATAAAGGTACATCTTATCTGACTATTCAGTATGATGTCATTACATAGACTGACCTCTGACTGACTTCCAGTGTCCCTGCACTTAAAATTAAAATTTAATAAAAATAAAATCATCCTTAACCCCATTCATGCATTATTTCAATCAGGAGAGACATTCTGAGAGTACGAAATATATTTAATTGACAGTGTACAATCTGGATGAGAAAAGTGCAAAGTCTTTGGTGAGTAGACGCCATCACAATATCATCTTGTATAAGGGGGTAGTGAAGTAGGAGTCTAGGAAACCCCCCGATGGAGTCTAGACGGTGGTGGTGGTGAGGGGATGGTTCAAGATCAGGATGTGATGAAAAGTAGACCTCTAATGTGCTCATCCTGGGCACTGAATGTGAAGAACTGGAGGTGAATGGGGTGGAGGTGGGTTGCAACGATTCTGCATTTAAATGACAGCTGACAACAGCCATGAGGAGAGCAGATTTTAAAGTTCGTTGACAATGAAAACGACAAATTGGCTGATGGAGACAGCGGTTGGTTAACTGAAAGGTGAGCACCCATAATCAGCTGATTGAGAATAAGCAGGAAAGAGAGTAAGAGAAAGAGAGAGTTGTAAATGAATGAGGCAGAAAGATGGTCTTCCTGATTGAACTTACATAAAGCTTCATGTCCGTGGAATAAAAATCATTGTTTTATTTGATGGCTTTGCATTTGTAACCTGACACACCAGACAGTTTGTTACGCAAAACCATGTGGGAATGTGGTCCTTATAAAACTGTTTTGAAAAGGGCAGCCACTTTAAAAGTGGCTGTGTATCACGCCTAACAAGGGACTAACTTCTACCAATCAGAACAAACTCTTGCTGAAGCTGTTCAGAAGAGTGAAAACATCTTTCCCATTGAGAACAGCTTTCAGTGTGTTCATTGCTCTTCTTTCAATGAAGAAATACTCTCACTGTTGTCACACCACGCCAGTAGTTGCCAGGAGTCCCTCCTAGGATGCTGATTGGCTGCATCACTTCTGACACTTTTGACTTTTCACAAACAGATAACTCGAAGCCTGGCAAGATGGATTCTCGCAAATCCAGCTGTCTTGTAAGGTAATTGCATTTGGCCTTTGTGCCCTCAAAAAACTGACACCAAACACCAAAGGCCAAGTTACCTCGCACCTAAAATGTTGAAATTCCAGGCCTGCAACTAATAATCTAATACTCCTGAATGTATAGCACTGGGGTATTTAACTCTGAGAACCTTCTATCTGACTGTGGTTTAAATTCCCCTCTTTGAATTTAGCAGAAGGTCATTTCAAAGAGCGCTATTTCATTCAGAAAGACAATTCAAGTGTCTGGGGTCTCCAGTAACTCATCTGAACTCTTTCTCGGATCCCGACAGAAGCTGCGTTCCAGATCACATACTTTCTGCTTGTCCTTCAGGTAAGTCCTACAGCTGCCCTTACAAAGTATGCACTGTTGCATTCAGTCTGAGCTACTGAAGTCTTCTGAACCCTCCCAGTCCATAGTGTGGAATAGTGTGTCTCATAAGGTCAGATATAAGCCTGGTCAAGGGCTTGTGGGAAGTGGTGTTTATTAAAGGCCTCTAGAAATAGAAATATTAAATAAATGGCAAAGATAGATAACTTTTTACAAGCATCAGCCTCATGTAGACGTGGAGGAGACACAAGATATACACAAGATATTGCTGAGTAAGATTATGTTCCAAGTTTTAGTTCTTAGGTTTTATTATATCATTAGTTTTCTTATTTCTGGAAACCTAAAATTCTGGTTTAATCTAGTCTCTATAGACCTACAAGGCTGAGAAGGATTTGACTGATAAATATGGAGTGCTTCTTACTTGCACTTAATGCTGTAAGTAAAAAAGCTTACCATGTTAATTTATTTATTCGATAATTAGTAAATTAAACAGACAAATTGATTAGGGCATTAGTGCAGTGTTTTTTTTATTGCAAGAAAACTATCCTTTAACACCAGTCCTGTTTATTTAATGTTTCTCATTAATTGATTACTTTTCTGACTTATCCTCTGGGTTTTGTTTTATCCTTTTTTTGCAGTGAAAAATACTGCAAACAGAATATCATGTGTAATAAGTAAAGACCTTGATATTAAATTCTGAATGAGATTTGGCTAAGAAACTTGCACTCTTTTATTATTTAGTAATTCAGTGCATGAAAACGTCACAATGATATTACAAAATGTTATTAAAGGTTTCCATATGTAACATTCACTGCTGCTAGATGTCGCACTGGAGCACCAGCATCTCAGATCAAAACAAATGGGCGCTACAGCACACCAGACTCCATTAACAAATACAGTAAAACAGTAAAACACACTTCATGTAAACTTTACAGAAACATGGAACTGAATAAAACTAAGCTGCATTATTGAAAGGGTCCCTACAGAGACAGACCTTTGTTTTAAAGACCAAGATCCATTTTGTTTAATTAGAAACAGCTGTTATATTGCTCTTGCCAAAGCCACCAGACTCTATTTACAAAAATGACAATTTTACCTTGCAGATCATTGTGAAACACGTTCAGACTCGACAGAAACGAAAAATACAGCCTTTTTACTGTTCCAACAATCACCAACTCTGATTTGGTTGAGATAAACCCTTAATTAACAGAGTAAGATGCGAAAAGAAACTGATGTTATATCATTATAAGCACTTACGTTACATTACGTTATAAAACTTCTATATGTTGACGTATGTATGGGCCATTCTACAGAAGTCAGAGTTGTAAACTTTCATCCATCCACCCCACCTCCTCTATCCATAGTATTTCTTGCTCTTGCTGTTCAACGACACATCAACACATAACGGTAAAAGGGGCACCTCTGGAAATGGAGCTGTAAGGATTACCTACAGCTGGATAATTTGAAGCACAGGAGCACTGACCAAGCTGCTGTATTTGATGCATTGAGAATGAGAATGGGCTGAATATAAAACGGAAAAGAAGAAATAACGAGTTTTATCATGTTGGCTTTTTTGGGTTTAAAGTTGACGCTTTGCAGCGATGGAAAAAAAAAATCTGGCATATATCAATTAAACTGAATGAGACAAATGTAGTTGTCAGTGAACAACAGAGTGAGACAAGTGGAATGGAGTGAAAGTGAGAAAGCATCTCTCCATTGTTTGCCCTCCTCTGTGTCCCCCTCCTCCCTGCCTGCCTTCTGTAGGGGTCTGTATGACTTTGGCCTATATTGTCCACGTGTCACCATGTATCACAGAGCTTGATGTACAAATGCACTTTCAGATGTGTCAGTTTTTTTCTCCAACAGCGTCTGGCCATTTCTAAATGTCAACGTGTTCTCCAGAATTCAGGCCATAGAAATAGAATTAGATAGATGTGACATTCACTGTGCAGGCATTAGTGACAATGGATGTGAAGTAAAGAGTAACAGTTTTGGAAATCTCCCTCTGACATTCTCTCTTTGTGTTTCCAGTTTCTTTCAGGGAAACCAGAGTCATAGTTCTGAGAATGGCAAATAAAAATTGATTACAGAAATTAATCCCTGATGAATGTTGTTGTGAAAGAAGGAGCCCTTTAAAAATGAAAAACTTTAAGATGATTAATATCAACACTCTAATTCCTGTTATTTAAAGATTTAGATATAAAATTAATGTCATTTATGAAATGTTTTGTTTTGCTTTAATTAGGGGCTGGGCAGCCTAAGCTGCCAGGACCCTATTGTAATCCTGCATGTTCTTTTTTCTTCTTCTTCTTCTTTTTCCAAGGAAATCCTACTTCCCATGCGCGAAAAATGACCAAACTCAAATGCCAAATGCAATGCAAAAACAGGCAAATAGTCCTGATGGTGGCGCTACAGCAAGCCTCTAAAGTTCAAAATTTTGAAAATTCACAACAAATCAACCATATGTGCTACAGATTTGCAACTTTCATCAAATGTAGCCCCAATAAAGATTGTAATAACCTATTGCAAATTATGAAGTCCATCACTCTGTTTTTTTCAAAAACTGTAAAACTTATTAAACCTATCTCCTCCCACAATTTTTGCTCAATTGCACCAAACTTGCAACAGGCATCTTCAGACTGTCCTACACAAACAATCCACACAGATTTTTGATTTATCAAAAATTGAGCCTACAGTGCATCAAAATGTTTGACTGTAAACGGTATTGTAAACATATACTTGCAAATTCTTGCTAAATACATTTTCAATGTTCATAAAAAAATGACAAAATTTTGGAGTCATGGTAGATGATCTTTGGAAAATATCAGAATTTTATCTCAAAAACTGATTTTTTTACAGCATTTTGAATTTCGCTCTCATGTGAACAATTGGAGTCAATGCAAAAATGTCATTTTTAAACATCTGTTTTTCACTTTTGGAGCCAATAAATCATTGTTAAAAACTAATGACCAACATCTCCATGCTGTCAGATGCAATTTGTGTATTTTGGGATTTTTGTCTCTAATAACTGAATTTTTGACAGCCATTTGAAATCTGCCTTTACATGCTAACAGCTGCTGTCTTGCACACAGGTGACTGGCTTAGTCAATTTGTGAAGCTACAAGTGGGTTTCCATTTGCCAATTAGCTCAGTGAGATAGAGGATGGTTCTTGGTGTTGAAGGATTGTGAGTTCAAGCCTCAGCTCGTACAACATTTCCATATGAGAAAAAACTTTTCACAAAGGTCCAGTCCCATGCCAGATGTCCTCAACTGGAAACACAAGACAATAGTCCTGATGGTGGCGCTACAGCAAGCCTCTAAATTTCAAAACTTTGAAAATTCACAACAAATCAACCATATGTGCTACAGCTTTGGAACTTTCACTTTGAAAATGGCATGGATGGCTGCTGCCTGGCACCCTGATCCTTGGCTTTGTCAATTTGTGAAGCCACACATGAACTGTCACTTGCCAATTAGCTCAGTGAGATAAAAGATGGACCTCGGTCTCAGAAGTGTGAGTTCGAGCTCAGCTAAGGCAGGACGGACTTTCTAATGTGAAAGGCCTATGTTCAGGCATCATGCTATGTGGATTAGAGACTACTAAGGTTAAAATACACTTTACACAAACAACACTTTTCCCTGTTATCCCTTGCCTAAAATTGCCCGGCCCGGCCCTGACCATTGCTGCGCAGCAGCTATAATTTTGTTTAATTTCTAAACTTGCTCTATGCCAGAAAACACCCTTATCCCACACAAGAATTCACAGCTTCAAATAATTTAAAATGTGTTAAAAGCCTCAAAAATCTAAAACTAAAAATACCTACTGATAACATGATCACCTTTCTTTTTTTAATTAAAAAAATAATATAGTTGTGTCCCAGATATCTGTCAAGTCCATCGTATTTTTACAAAAACAGCCATAAAAAGGGTTAAGTATACCCTATGGATGCCTGTCTCACTTCCTGGTTTTAAAAATGTTGCTCAAGCACTGTTAAGCTTTCTACTTTTCAACTATATAATTCATTAATATTGGTCCCAGATGTGTCTCAACAGTAACATGTCAGCTAAATAAGAATTATGGTTTAAAAATGTGTATTCTGATCAGCATTAAGAGACCTCTGAGCAACTTTAAAAAATAAACAAATAAAAAGGCTGCTCACTATGACTATGCTGCGAAATGGAACATTTTGTCAAGTCTGTCATTCGTCAACTATGCGAGATGGGAAAATCTGAGGGAGTTGACGTCTACATTTAATGAAAAAAATTAATCACTTGGAGTTTGGCCCGTTACAAGGTTTAATAGCTAAAAGTTTGATCTTTTAATATATATTTTCCCAAAAATCATAACCCCTTTGAAATATGGTTTTGTCCCACTTCACAGCATTTGAAAATGCCACCCTGAAAAAATTATTTCTAACCAAAAAGTTTTAGTAGGAAAGGAATGCAATGAAAAGCATACTTACACACTGCATACTACATGAAAAAATGGGATTTCTGTGTGTGTGTGTGTGTGTGTGTGTGTGTGTGTGTGTAATTTGAGCTGAAATAGGATTTACTTTTTTGCTGCAGTTGAAGAACATAAAACCGTTGTTTCTTTGTTTTTTTTTTTGTTTTTTGTTTTTTTGCCAATTATGGATTTTCCATTGGTATTAGAGAGAGACCAGTCAGCTCTTTTCTCTCTGCTGCCCTTCCTGCTTGATCAACCTGTAAAATAATGCTGCTGCTAAGGCTTTTTAGATGCTTATTTGATTCATTGGTTTAGTTTTAAATAGGTGATACAAGTGTTTGTTGTATTCCCTCACAGAAAGACTGTCCTGCATTTGAAGCTTTCTCGGGTCAGCTGGGAACTTTCTGGAAACTTAAATTTTCTGCAGATTTAAGAAGTAGTTTACAGTACGGAGCTTTGCAGGTGGGCCAGTCCTCATTTGGATCAGGAGTTGGTGTTTAGAGTTAGGAGCAGAACTACAGACATGTGACAAAAGAAAGAGAAAATATGAACAAATGAGCAGAGCAACATAACAAACAAAAACACAGATGCTTCCATACAGAAAAGTAGAGTTCCACAAATTTGGGATATCTCTGACAAGAGGCTCTGAAGCTGTTGTGGAGGTTTACTAAGACACTTAACTAGGGATGTACTGGGAAAAACTTAAGCCCTCACTTGTCATGACCAGCCCAGGTACTAGATAATATATGATTTCAGCACAGCATTCAACACACATGCACATACATTGGCAAGACAGCTCCAGTGAGGTCTTTTGACCAGAATTTCTGCTGACCTCATAAGTGCTACACTGTGGCTACAAGCTGGTAAAGGTTTATGGTCAAATGTTACACCCAATTGACACCTGATATTAAAATGAGATCTGTATGTGAATATGTTATCCAGTTTGTGGTACAGATTGCATTTACACCTACCTAAGATCCAAACACAATGCAAGCCAGACCATCTCCAGATGTGGTCGGCAGATCTGAACACATTTTAATCATGTATCATTTACACCTTGCACTAACATGCGTTTTTCCTCATCTGGATAACATATTGGGATACAGATTGCATTTTAATACCAGGTGTTAATGGGGTGTTAGTTTTGGCTGGGTGCGATTGGAAACAGTCGCTGGAAGTATTCCCAGAAAAAAAAGTGCAGTATTTAGTATTTACTGAAAATTGGTGAGGTCTACCTGTGTGCAAAGAAGAAAGAAAATTGTGAATCATGCTTGTGTGTCTGTAGCCTATGTGTTAGCGTGTGTGGGAGGGCTGTGCGTGAGTGTGTGGAGTCGAGCAACAACCTTGCCAAAAGGGAGGTTAAAGACACTATCTGATTAGATCTGACTAGACTGCCTCACTGACCCACACACACACGCACACACACACACACACCACACACACACACAACACACACACACACACACACACACACACACAGAGCAAAATCCACATATATCCACATCCTAAACACTTACAGTACACACAGTAATACACATGTGAATGAATAAAACAGAGGAAGTAGACCACAACACAACACAGAGAGTGAAATACATCTTTACTTATTGTAATCTGGTAAGTGGAATAACTTTGACAAATGCTGCCATTTTCAGAATGAGGTATACAATATGAGTATGTGTGTGCTTGTTTTACTATATTTGTGAGGTCCAGAACCTGGAAACTCACAGTCTTGTGGGGACCTCAATGCTGGACCCCACAAGTTTGAAGGGCTGTTTGAAAGTTAAGTCTTGGTTTTAGAGTTAGGGCTAGAATTAGGTTTAGGCACTTAGTTGCAGAGATGGGAACAACTTTCCAGATCCTCGAGGAGGAATGGGAAGTAAAAAAAAAAAAAAAAGTACAAATACTTCATTACTCCTACTTAAGTAGCTTTTTCAGGTATCTGTACTTGACTATTTCTTTCCATCAACTTTTTACTTTACTCCCTACATTTGAACACAAATGTCTGTACTTTCTACTCCTTTTATTCCTCTCAAAACAGGCTTGTTACTTTAGTTTTAATGCATTTGAGGGGCTTATTTTTGTTTTGCCAATGCAAAAACACGTAACAAGTAGTAACAAGACGTAAGAAGGTGACAACAATGTAACAAGACAAAAATGATTTAACAATACATAAGAAGACAAAGATTGCATAAAAGACATAATAAGACAAAAATGATGTAACACAATGAAAAGCAAAGTAACAATGCATAAAAAGACAAAAATAATGTAGCAGATGCAACAAAACGAAAATGATATAAAAGACATAGCGAGACGAAAACAACATAACAATATATAACAAGATGAAAATGATGCAAAAGATGTAACAAGACAAAAAAGACAGAACTGAAAGATGAAACCAAGGTGAAAATGATGTAAAAAGATATAAACAATATGAGAAAAGGTGAGGTTCATTTAGCTTTGTAAAGAAACAGTCAGAAGAAATTTTTATACTTTGAGAACATTTCAAAGCCTGTGCTTTTTCACTTTTACTGCAGTAAAGTAGTTGAATTAGTACTTCTACTTTTACACAGGTATCTGTACTTCAACTTGAGTACATAATGTGTTTACTTTTGCCACCTCTGCTTAACTGTGATGGGTAGGGTTAGGTAAGGGGCTAGAGAATGCATCAGGTCAATAACAGTTCCCCATGAATATAGTAAAACAAGGATGTGTGTGTGCGTGTGTGTTGCAAGTAATTTGCAAATTGCTTTCAATCAGGCAGATTGCAGGAAGCAGGTAGCCATCTGGAGGGAACCAGTTAACACAGAAACCCCCATCACTGTCACTGCGAGGAGACCTTTTGTCCATGAACATATCACAACACACCAAACCCTCACTCAACGCTCCATCACCAAGGCAACCATCCTCCTGAAGAGCAAATGTAGGAGCTCATTACACAACAGCCAATATCTTAACCTTGTGCGTGCAGATGTACGCATAAAAATAACAGCCTGTGTTTAAAAAAAAACAGAGGCACAGAGGCCCCAGACATCCAATCATCTACATGTTAGGGCCTCCCTGGCGTGAAGGTGTAGGTCTGGATGATGTGGAGGTGCAAGTGTTGAAGGCCAGTAAGCCAACGATGGTGCTTCCTCCTAAGAATAGCACAACATAATGGAGGCAGCAGCAGAAGACCACTTTAAAAAGAATCCGTATGCCTTTGAGGCTTGTCAGTAGAAGAAGGAAAGAGTGAGTAATGTGGAATGGAGGTTCATAAAGTCAGTGATGCTGCTGTAGCATTTTCATCCGTATGTAAAGATACACACAGGATTAGGAAGGAAATTTTAAAAAAAAAATGTATTCTGATACAGTTACTAATTACTTCTTACAAAATGTAGTCAGTGATATAATCCAGGTATCACAGTATTCAAGTAATATAACTTGATTGCTTTCCATTCCTCAATATAAAACATGGTGAAATTGTTTAGCCTAATACAGTGTTGTTGTTTTTTTGTTTTGTTTTTTTTCAAATAATCAGTCAAGTATTTTCTCAATTAATTGATTAGTTGTTTGGTCCATGAAAAATGTTTATCAAAGCTCAATATGACGTCCTTAAATGTCTTATTTTGTCCACAAATCAGTTTACTGTTAGAGAGGAGTAAAGAAACCAGAAAATATTCACAATTAAGAAGCTGAAATCAGAGAATTGTGGCTTTTTTTTAAATCAAAAAATGACAAGAACCATCCATCCATCCATTTTCTGTAACCGCTTATCCGCGAGGGTCGGGAGCTGGAGCCTATCCCAGCTGACTTTGGGCGAGAGGCGGGGTACACCCTGGACAAGTCGCCAGTTCATTGCAGGTGACACAAAGGCAAACAACCACTACATACATTCAACCTCAGCAATTTAGAGTCACAATTAACCTGCTGCATCTTTGACGTGGAGACGATACCGGAGAGACCCGCGACGGAGAACATCAACTCACACAGAAGCCTGTGCTCGGATTCGAACCAGACTCTTGTGTCGGCGCTACACTGAATACAAACTTAATTGATTAATTAATTTCACCATCTTGTCAGTTGAAGAATAATCACGATGATCAATGAATCAAGATATTGATTTTGACGTTACATTAAGTAATGTGCTGAGTGGCTCAGACTCAGAAAGCCTGCAGCAGAAAAGTTTTGTTGCACCCACATAGCAACTGACATGGATTTTTTAGGATTAGTTTAGGTAATTAACTGTATAATTTTCATAATATATCTCTGAGCACAAACATGTTCAATTCAAACACAATACAGGAAAGTTTACAAAAATCTAAATTACAATATTTTGAATGTGGATTAATTCTGATTTCTAATACTTTTTAAATGCTTTCTTTTAAGCACATAACACCCTAAATTACACAGTTAGAAGACTATAGTGGATTTTGAGTTTTTAAGTAAATGATCTGAAAACTTTTTCCAACACAGATCAGTTTTGTTAATTATTTTGGTGACCTCCTGACCTTTCCTCTGACTCCAACATTTCCATCTGTTCACTTGAAAAATCAGAATCTGACATGCAGATTGCCATGAAATTTACTGAGCGCATTAATGTTCCACAAATGAACCCTGTGGCCTTTCCCACAGCGCCAAACTCTGTATCTCTGCTGGTGAGCGTCTGTGAATGATAAAATCCTCAGTATGTTGTTTGTTTCATCCAACACTTTCTCTCTCTGTCTGCATGCTGTGTTGACAGCTGCACTTGTCTGCCCAATGCAGCCGGACCAGTGGCTGAGTGAAGAATCAGCTACCAGTCCTCCGCGCTGAATGCAAAATATGCGATGTGTGTTGTTCTGGAGGGCACAAGGTGCATTTCACTCAAGCAGTTGAATAAGACGTCTGTATGAAGTCTGAGCTGAGTTCGTCTGAGTGTCATTGTGCGTGGGATCACACGTATGTGTTGTCATGCAGTTATAAAGTACTATCTATATGCATGTTTTAAGATGTGCTGTGCATTTCTATGTGTGCATATCAGTGGATTTGTGTTTCAGAAAATCTCAGCTCCATCTCCTTTCATCTATAAGGTTGATCAAATAATCAATATGGAGGGATTTATATGCACATTATTTTATATTATATGTTTGCATTTTACCCAGTATTTAATGCATTCCTCAACCAAGTTGTTTTAACACCACAAGCAAATATATTTTGCTTTTGTTTTAAAATCGTGTTTATAACTACCACAAAAATGCACAACCACTCTCATTTTCTTTTGTTTGTCCAGGGTTGGGTTGCTGTGGCAGCAATGTAAGCAGGGTATTCCAAATGTTCCTCTCTCTTTCCAGATCCTCTTGGAGGACCTCAAGGTGTTCCCAGGCCAGCTGATACATACTAATACTCAGAGATGGGAAATAAAAAATAAAAGTTAAAATTAAAAATACTTAGTTACTATACTGAAATAGATTTTTCAGGTATCTGTACTTTACTTAAGTATTTAATTTTCTGAAAACTTTTTACTTTACTCCCACAAATATCTATACTTTCTGCTCCTTACATTTTCAAAACATGCTTGTCACTTTAATTTTAATGCAAGACTAAAGACTTGCAAGACATAACAAGATGAAAAAGAAATAAAAAAGACTAAAACAGTTTTATAGACTTAACAAGACGAAAGCAGCGTAAAAGATGTAACAATACAAAAACTGTAAAAGGCCTAACAAGACTAAAACAACGTAACAAGATGTAACAAGACGAAAATGACGTAACAAGACGAAAACGTAACGATGTAATGATTAAATTGGCGTAAAAGGTGTAACAAGACCAAGGGAGTAGGTTTGATTTTGACATTGGTGGGGACACAAAAGTGCTCCAAGGCTGCACCCCTGAAAGTTTTTTTTTTTTTTTTGAATTTGCAATCGTAATTTCACGTCATGTAGAGCTGATCAAACAAGCAAACAATTATAGTCAAAAAAAAAAATCAATTTCGGTTGCCCTCCCTACTTAAACTCGCGGTTGCAGATACATGCACTGCCTCTGTCCTGTCCACTAAAGGTTGCAAGTAGCTTTTACAAGCAGATGGAGTGACAGCGGGGACGGCCAATCACATGTACGTTAGCGAGAAATCGGCAGAGCCAATCGGACATCGATACTTAGGTTAGAGGCGGGACTTCTAGCAGAGACCAACTGTTAACCCTTTGTGTGCCATAATCATTGACTAAACACTACGGACAGCGGTTGTATTGATACTGACTACACATTAGTGGCTGGATATTGGTAGGGACGTGTCCCTAGCGTCCCTACCCAATTCTACGCCCCTGAACAAGACTATAACTGCGTGAAAGATATAACATGATGTGAATGATTAAAAAATGTAACAAGAAGAAATTATGTAAAAGGTGTAATATGATGAATACGACAAAACAAGACAAAAATTAAATAAGATGAAAACAACGTAAGAACATGCAAATTATGTAACAAGAAAAAAAAAAAAAAAAAAAACAATATAAAAGATACAGCAGGACGTAACAAGCCAAATACCCTGGAGAAGAGGTGAGGTTCGATGTGTTTTGCACAAGAATAGTTGGTAGATACTGTATGTCCTTCAGAGGACGACTTTTTACTTTAATACTAGAATATTTCAGAACCTGTACTTTTTCACTTTTACTTGTGTAGAACTGAAGAAGAAGTTGAATCGGTACTTTTACCAGAGTTGTAGAGTTGTTTATTTACATGAGTATCTGTATTTCTACTTGAGTGCAAAATGTGTGCCACCTCTGCTAATACTGTGTACATACTAATTCACATAAGCCTTAAATTTAGCCTAATGCAGAGGTTTTCAAAGTGACTGGGGGCTACAACAAGTTTCAGGGAAGGCTCAGTGAATGGAAGTGAAAAAATATCATGTTATTACATTAGTTATCAAAATGAGATCACATAGAATAGCCTAAATGTGTGTGATTGGTTATAGCGGGATTTTTAAAGTCTTGACTGTGGGCCTCCCTTCAGACAAAGCTGCTCAACCTTAATTTATTTGCTAAGCTTTGGCTTTGGCAATTCTTGGATATCTTGATCCCATATTGAGCCAAGACAGTTTGACATAACTTCAGATTACACCAAATACATAGATAAAGGTCTGTCCAAAGCCATTTATTCGCTCTGGGAAAAACAGTACTATTTCAAAATACTGCATCTCTGAACTATCTCTTTAACCAAATCACACACATTTAGACTTTTGCTTGTGACCTCCTTCAGATAACTTATGTAATCATTTTTTCATTTCCATTCACTGAGTCTCTGCAGAAGCTGTTCGGAGCCCCTCTGTGGAGACAGACCTCCCACTCTGAAAACCTCTGGGTTAAAGAGGTCAGAGATTCAGTAGTTCTGGGTAATTTTACTGATTTTCCCAGAGTCCGAGTCTTTTTTTGTGTGTTCACTGTAGTCTGAACTTATATTAGGCTATTTTGGTTCAATTTTTTGAGTTTCTAAATAAAGTATTCATGATCTCATAGGCATCCAGTAAAACTCCTGATCTAGTAACTTATTGATTTTTACTCATGCACCACAAAATTTCGTAGTTGCAGTTGTAGGCAAGCCAACTGTTATTTCAATACAATGGTTGGTCATTGTAAGTGAAAATTGATTCTAAATTGACTTTTGTGGTTAAATAGAGGTATAATAAAATAAAATAAATAACTCATTTAATTTTACTGAAACATTATTATAGGCCCACAATTTATTTAGACTACATAATGTGGCTTTCTTATTCTAAATCAGACATGAAACTACTTTGGCTGAATATTAGGATTTGTCATTCTTGTGTTGAACTCACCTTATTTAAGTCACATTACAACAGTTGCAGTAATCTATATCATGTAGCTACCTTAAATATTATTGAAACATTGCCAAATGCCAAATATCCCATTTAAATTTGTCTGCAGAAAAAGTAGCTATGTGGTAGGGAATACCCTAGACTTTTCAGTAATTTATTGCTATTATTAATTTTATTATTATTATTACTATTTGTAGTAAAATTACTGGTGGAAAAGCATACTACACCTTTCTCTCCTCTCCTTTGTTCAGTTCACGACCTTGTTTTTTTTTCTCTATTTCTTCTTCTTTGCTCCTTTCTTTTCATCTTCCCCACCTACTCACACACACCCACACACACCAACATCATACCAACAAAATGAAAAAAAAAGGTAAAGGGATAGTTCACTCAAAAATGAAAATTCAGTCATTATGGTGGAATGGTGACCAGTTTTCAAAGGGAAAAAACAAAACAAAACAAAACAAAACCAAAAATCAAAACTTGCTTCCATACTGCTTGTCTGATGTAATCCAAGTGTCCTTCTTGTTTCTGTCCTTTTTGCCTTTCTCCCTCTGGTCGTGTCTCGCTTGAACTATTGACTACACTACTACACTGCCCCACAGCTTCTGTGGTACTGCTCTGTTTCATCCGTATCCGTAAGCTTTCAGAAAATGTACAGAAATATGAATTTAATGAACACAGAGTATAGACAGAAGGCTCCATCTGTATCCTTTTGCATATGTAAGTTTTAGCATAAACGAGCCTTTACCTTGGATTGCATTGACTCTGTCACCTCTGTTTTACCCAAATAAACACTGTATATTGTAATAATATTGTACTGGTCTGTTTTTGGGAGATTAACGCTTGTGTAGAATGATCATCTACCAATTGCGTATTGCCAATAAAGGACAGCAGAAAACAGAAAGAAAGGGAACTACAGCAGGCAGCCAAGGGTAGCAGCTCTCCTCTACTGTGCAATATCTTACAGATACTGTATGTACTTTGCTTTTTATAAATAATTATGAGGGGATGCCCTTTTTTTGCACCAGTGTTTGCCTGCCAAAATGTCACCCTAAATGCTTGCACCATCTTCACCACACTACTGATTCCTTCATCAAGGAGCTGGTCAAAAAGCTTGTCATTCCACAGAAGAAGAGGCGCCTAGAAGACACACGGCAGCTTCACAAGCACATCAAAGAGCCAGTGATCAGGAGTAGGCTGAAGTTTCAAAGCCCAGCCATGACCCAACCCCAGGAGAATGTCTCAGTGGGACAAGTTAAAAGGAAAAGGTGTCAGATCTGGCCACCTGTGAATGATCAAAAAGTCAGCAGTTGGTTCCCACAGTGCCAAAGACCAAGACAAACTGTGGCAATTTGTTCTGAGTGTATATGCACTGACAGAAAGCACAAAGGAGTGAAAGTGGATGCTGACACTTGAGTTTAAAGAGTTGTTATCAGTATACTTCACTGCAGTGTTTGGAAACTCAGCGGTTGATGCTCTCAGTGCAGCAGACCCACGAGAAGGGATCATAGCGGTAAACACTCTGGTAATTGTTCTGATTATCCGTGATGAGAAAACAACAAAGGAACACGAGTGGATGTTGACACTGTCAAAGGTGTGATGTGCTATTCTAATCCAATATACTCTTTATCAGATTCAGTTAATATCTCCTCATGGTCTTCTACTGTAGCTCCCTGTTCTGTGTGTCCACAGAAAAAACCTGATGTTTTCACACTGATATTTAAAAAAAAACTTGACAAAAAATCACTATTTCAGCAATCAACAGCTATGCAATAAATTTGACACATGACCATGTTTTGTCTCCTTCAGAAAAATATACTGTTGAATTTCATCCTGGCAGGTAATTTGTGAAGCATATACCTGCAAATTTTAGTTAGATGTGTAAATGTTTTTTGTTCTACAGAAAAAAGCCAGAAAAAAAGTTATATAATGACTTGTAATAATTAAATAATAATAAAAAGAAAATATTTTTCAAAATTCTGGATGATGACACAGTGTATTTTAAAAAATGATATTAAGATCACTTGGCTATGTATCAAATAATTAGGGATGCACGCTAAAATTGCACGTTATCGATATCACTCAATAAAAGTATTGAAATAAAATATTGTGTCAACCAGAAGTTAACATTTTTGCCAGTATAACAGGCCGATACGGTGGTGCTTACTACAGTGTGGCATTTTGTTTTTTTTTAAAGTGCATGAATAGGAGAGCATCAACATTAGTTTTCTTATCTTACTCAGTGAAAGTGTACATGTTGGAAAGCACTGTATTTTTTGTCTGCATCTGCCAGTGGGCAGGCTAGAGGATTGATGATTACATGTAACAGGATTATGTAGTCTGGATACAAAGAAAGGTAACTGTATTCCATTACAGTTACAGATAAAAAAAACAAAAAAAAAAACACCACGAACATACTATCATGCACAGTGTACACACAGCTACCAATTCATTATCATGGCCTCTAGTGAAAAAAAGCTTCACTGGGTGGAAATTTCACAATTTTTTGTCTTTAAATCAATCAATAAATGAATTGTGCACAATAAAGGATGGAACAGCTGGACAAACTACTTGTTAGTTGCAGCCCAGAAACACTATATTAGGCAAAACAATTTCACCATATTTTATACTGAGGTAATCCAAAAGCAATTACATGTATTCAAGTTATATAACTTTAATACTGTGATACTTAGATTAGGTGACTGACTACATTTTTTAACAGGTAATTAGTAACTGAATCGGAATACATTTTTAAAGTAACCCTCCCAACCCTGCCAGTGGGCCATCACAATAAGAGCAGGCAGAATAATATGTTAATTCCACTGCAGGAGAGACTCGTTAGGTGGTGGACAATGGGTGGAGAATAATGTGTATATCGACCAAAATGAGTTGGAAAAAATCAGCATAGTGGAACCTCTCAAATCACTTGTGGCGATGGGGGAGTGTTGATTAGAGTGAGGCTATGTACAGGTAGAGCCTGTGTTCTCTACAGGAGAACTTTAGCTTCATTGACTCTGGAAAACCGTCATCAGATTCCAAATGCCATGTTACAATTATAATAATTAGTTTTGGTGTTTGGTATTATCTTGGGTAATGGAGGTGTGCTCAGTGACTGTTAGAGACAAAGACAGCATTCTAACATCTTATTTGAATGAGATCCCGGTGTCTTGTAATGGTTTAAATACCCTTTCAGAGGTTTTTCACTCCCTGACAAGAATACAATTCTGGAAAATACGAAACACGTCATGTTTTGGGGGGAAAAAGTCATACATAGTCAGAGCACATGCAGAGGGAATAACTGTCTCACACTCATCAGGTGGACACAAACATGACTCAAAATGAATGCTAATGGGTCCAAGTGTCTGCTGGAAGTGTAAAGAGGCAACTGCTTTGTTGTGTTTACAGCTTGTTGCTTGTTGTTATTTTTATTTTGTGGCATTGTGCATTGCCTTCCAAACATTGTCAAAAACTGTGACAAGACCAAAAATTCTGCAACAAGACCAAGACTGACATAACAGGACAAAAAAGACACAAGATGAAAAATATGAAACAAGACAAAAATGATAAAAATATGTAACAAGATTGTGTGTTGTTTAAAAGATAACAAGACAAAACACACAGAGAGAAAGACTTGATCATGCAGAAAAGGTGAAGTTCATTTAGCTTTGCACAGAAACAGCTCGTAGAAATGTGACGCCTTTTTACTTTTATACTTTGAGTAAAATTTCTGAGCCTGTACTTTTTCACTTTCACCTGAGTAAAGAAATTGAATCAGTACTTCTACTTTAAACAGAGTCTGTTTTTACACAAGTATCTGTACTTTTGCTTGAGTAAGGAATGTGTGGACTTCTCCCACCTCTGGAGTGAAGTTAATGAATCTGGACCTCATTGAAAATCAAACTTTGTATGAGATATAACAGTGATAAAAGTTCATATTTGTGAGATAAAAGGCATAATTTTTATCTCATGACTTTATTTCAGAATTTTGTCTTTTAATCTCATAATTTCAATTTTTTATAATCTCATAATTATGACTTTTTATTTCAATTTCAACTTTTTATCTCAAATTTTGACTTTTATCTCATAATTATGACTTTATCTCAATTTCGACTTATCTCATAATTTTGACTTTTTATCTCATAATTTCGACTTTTTTATCTCACAATAATGATTTCTTATCTCATAATTCAACTGTATCTCATAATTTTGATCTATCATGGGGATATTTTTTTCTTTCACTAGAGAAATGGGCTTCCATACATGTTAGATTAATATTTTCAGGACAAGTTAGAATGATAAGAAATACCACTGCATGACATGTCTGTGATACTACAGTACACATGTTGATAAAATAATAAACTGAAAACCAAATGCATATTGTGTTGAATGTCTGGTATATGAGTTCTGAGCTCACATAAATTTTTATTTGCCTTCTTATGCAACATTCACATTCTTTTCAGCATTTCTCTCGCTTCTTTTTTGCTGGTTATACAC
This sequence comes from Lutjanus argentimaculatus, assembly GCA_034769285.1. Taxonomy (NCBI): domain Eukaryota; kingdom Metazoa; phylum Chordata; class Actinopteri; order Lutjaniformes; family Lutjanidae; genus Lutjanus; species Lutjanus argentimaculatus. The sequence continues at coordinate 37,414,720 of JAWZSL010000006.1, forward strand.
ACGTGATCAAATATCGATCACTGTTCTGTGGAGAACTTGAAAATATGTGAAATCTGTGTGTTTGGTGTTCTTTTGTTATGAAATGTTTCTACCTCTAGCACTTTTTTGGGCTCAAAGGGAAGCTGTGTTGAACATGTAACAAGGCTTCCTCTGTGCTTTAAAAGACGCATTGAAGTAATGCCGTGGAAGAGATGTGAAAACACATCCACAGATATTTCTCCAAAACTCGTACATAGCCCACACAAGAAAAATGTTTTACCGTGAACAGCGTCTTCAAGCGTGTTGAAGTCTGGGTTTGGGGAGAAAATTATGGGGGCTTGAATGTCTAAAATGTTGCTGACTGATCAAATAGATTCATATATTCACTTTTCTTTCTCTAACTTTCTCACATCCCTCCCACAACATACTGTTACCCCTTTTCCAGGAATTTTCTTTCTTTCTTTCTTTAATAGTAACTGTATTTGTCACCCATTAACTATGTGACACCCATGTGACACCCATGTCACATAGTTAATACCACACATAGTGATGTGTGACTGTTTGTATCTTACAGTATTGTTCAGTACATGGCATACCCAGTGTGTGGTCCGCATATGATAACGAGTAGCGAGTCTGTTGTGCAGGAGGAGGATGTGACCCTCTGTGACCACGTGTCTGTTTTCATTTCTATGTTTTATAAAGTGGTGTACTCCCTGGTGACATTCCCTCCCCATGCTTCTCTACATGTCTGACCCTCTCACTGTCCTGTTACTGTGCAAGTTAGTGCGTGTGTGTTGGAGAGAGAGTGTGTTTGTGTGTAACCTGGGACAAAGATTTGGGAGGTACAAAAGAGCACCTAGGAGATCAAAGTAATTCATTTTGCAGCGACAGAGGACAATGAGAGGGTGAAAGTGTGTGTGTGTGTAACTGGAATCTTGGCCCAACAAAAGTTTCTAGGGATTTTCGGGGTAATGCATCAAAGGGACTGGGAAACATCAGAACTGCACGCAAACACACACACACACACACACACACACACACGTTTTTGGCATTAACTAGGCTTGACTAAGCTCTGAAAACAATGTGTCATGGGAGCTGAGCTGGAACATGCTTTTGCAGCATTCAGAAGTTGCATCAGCTCATCTGTGTGTGTGTGTGTGTGTGTGTGTGTGTGTGTGTGTGTGTGTGTGTGTGTGTGTCCAAGGGATGTAAAGTCAAAACACTACTAAGTTCACCCTTGTGTGTGTATGATTTACAGCATAAAGGCTTTCATATGTAACTCTATAAATGAAAAAGAGGTGTGAGGAGGTTACATTTATTTAAAGTGGCAATCTGTTCCATTTCTGCCATATTCTGCCAATAAATACAAAAAATGTAAATGAAATAAATAAATGTCTGTTAAGTCACTATCAATAACCAAATGAGGTATGGTGATTGAGTCTAGGCTCACTGAGGCAGGTATTGCAATATTATACAACTAATATTAGGGCACAATCGAAAAAACAGTTACTAAAGAGGCTTGGAAACAACCCAAGGAATAAATCTTCAGAAGGAACATAAACTAGAGGTCAGAAACTTGATACTACCATGGTGGCTGAGACAGCGATGCAGTGAAGAGTGAAAAAAGGTGGCAAAATGTTTTGTGTTGATGTTTGAAAGCTTAGTTCACAGTTGAGTTTTAAAATGTGAACAGTGTGTTGGAAGGACATTTGGGGATTTTGGGAATCCGTGATGTTATTTTTCACACTTCCTCCGTCTCTGTTCAGGACATGAAATTATGAACAGCGACACCTCATAAAAACCTTTGACATTTTGTGACAAGTTTGAGATGTGACAGTCCAAATCCACTTTGGTGTTGTAGTGCAGACAACGTGGTGTGTGTGAGTGAGTGTGTGTGTGTGATTGGTCTGTGTGTTTGTTTATAGTCAACCAAATGTGTCGACCTCAGAACATCACAGGCGACACCGCTGTCACTTGTCACTTGAAAGTCTCACATTACTTAACTTCTGTGCGCTTGTTTGTGTGTGTGTGTGTGCGTGCGCTCTGGGCCAGCTTTATTCTCATGCTCCAGTACATTTTGGTTACATCATCACACATCAAAATGAAAGCATCTCAAAGAGGAGGAGGGAGAAAGAGTGAAGGAGCACACTTTTGATCAAGGGCGGCCTGAACTGTATGTCCTGGAGTTGAACTGTGTCTGTAGTTTGTGTGTCTGGAGGCTCGTCCACAAGGACAAAAAACTAGAAAGTTTTGTCCACGAAAGTTTTTTTTTTTTTTTTTTTTACAATTCATTACTTTCACTCTCTTACTTGCAAGGTTTGGCCATAAGCTATGTTGGATAGATTCGATATCAGATACTGAATCTCGTTCAGTTTGTCACCTAAACTCTGTGTGAAAAGTTTGAAATGTGAACTTTGGGTTCTGTTCCAAAAGTTATTAAGCCTCTTTCAAAATCCCACTGACATTTGTAGTAACACGGGAGAGGTGGCAAAAGGACACACATTCTTTACACAAAGTACTGATTCAATTTCTTTACTCAAGTGAGAGTGAAAAAGTACAGAGAGTGAAAAATTACAGGCTCTGAAATATACTCAGAGTATAAAAGAAAGAAGTTATCCTCTGAAGGACATTTCTACCAGCTGTTTCTGTGCAAAGCTAACTGAACTTGATCCTTTCTATGTGGTCCACTCTTCCTCTCTGTTTCATCTTTATCCCGTCTTTTTACGTCCTTTTTGGTTTTGTTACATCTTTTTTGTTTTGTATCTTTTGCGTCATTTTTCATCTGGTTATGTTTTTTTTTGTCCTTTTAGGACAAAATGTGTTGTGATTTTTCGTGTTGTTACGTATGCTAAGTGTACACAGAAATAAGTTCTAAATACATTGAGGTGAGAAACAGCAATACAGTAAGCATCTTAATCAGCATTTGGTCAGCACTATCTGGTTCGACAATTTGATCTGAGTTGTTTGGAGCCTGAGTCGTTGTGCTGGACGGATCTGCTGATTGGACACAACTGGATAGACCTACAACCAATAGGAGCAGTGAAACGTGACTTTTTCTCCTCCTCTGTCAGTGTGACAAGCCCGACCGCATCCAAGGCTGGTGGAATTCTGTCTGAGCTGGAAAAAGTTGGAAAATGACATTGGAAGAGAATTAAAAGAAACAAAATTCCAAATTAACCATGCATTGAAATTTTTATGTATGCTAATAAATTATTCATCCACTTTGTTAAAATCACAGTTCAACTCCTAATCACAAAGACTGAAAACAGGGTGAAATTAAAGGGGGCCTATAATGCTTTCCCTTATTTATGTTATATATATTTATACATACAGTATAATACTGCAATGTTGTATGTTCATATTAACCGTGATCAAAATTTTAAATGAGATAAACCTATATAAAAGTAATCCTTTTGCAACGCCAGCACGTTGCAGATTTCTGCTTTGGCCATCTGCTCCAGGCAGAGCACTCCCACAAAGTACAGAGATGCAGCTTCCACCCACTCAGAATATAATGCATAATTATTAGCTATATGTCCTTACATTTTTCTGTTACAGTAATGAAGATGGGCCAAAACATAAGAGACAGCTTTCAATATAATGCAGTCCAATTCACCACCTCCATGACTGGCACACGGAGATCAAACTGGATTGTGGATGCTATGTCCTCCTTATGTAGCCTGTTGTTGAATTTCTATGGTTCATCTTCCTATGGAAAGTCTTACATACCTGCCAAACATAGTATTACTTCAAAGAGTATTTCTATATGTGGGTGTGAGTACTTCAACACTGATACTGCAGCTGTCTCCCTCTAATGTGAAACTCTTGTTGACCCGTGCACAGGCTGTTTTCAGTGCAGCATTTGGCCCAACACTTGAATGCAACACTTGTGATTTCTGAAGTGGGTTCAAAGGCTTAAAAATAAACAGAAGATCTGACTTTAACTCTGTATGTCTTTGTAACAAATCTCTTCTATCTCGCCAGATCTCATTCTGGTTTTTTTTTTTAGCACTTCATCTTCCATGATTGTTTTGTGGTCAAAGAGATATTGAAAAGCCCCAGAGCTGCTCTTCCTACTATTGATTTTTTTTTTTTTTGTAATGTTAGCGATCTTGGAATTGATGCTTATTCTAAAGCCTACAATATGGGCTAAAAGATGTCACTCCAACAGTAATAACAATGGGCCCTGACCTGATTTGAAGGATAAGAGGGTTCAACAAAAATATGAGGTCCTGCAACAGTGCACTTACACTGCTGCTGCCCTTTGCTGATGTTGTCTCAGCAGTGGAGTGGCAGCGATGCTGCAGGCTTGAAAGCTTGCAGAGTATAGAGAAATGTCAGGGTTTTTTCTCTGTTCTGTACCGCAGAAATCCCTCTCATCTCTCTCAAGCCTTGACAACACTGATGTTGTCAGGAATTAAATCTTTGGTAAACCATCATTATATGCAAAAATCCATTATATACTATCATAAAGGTACATTTTGTGGTTGTGCGTGGATTTGTATAAGTGAAAGAAAGCATTTATGTATGTGTTAAGACGCATGCAACCCGTGTGTGTGTCCATGTACCCATCAGACCATGGAATTGACTGTGTCCCTGCTGCCATGTATCTATGTGTGTGAGTTTGTGTGTGTGTGTGTGTGTTTGGTAAGTAGCAGTAAAGTTGATATGTAAGCACAGCTAAGTAGGAGTCTGACCTAGATAGAGCTGAGCTGGACAGGATCGTTCATGTGTGTCTCTAAATATATATATATATATGTATATACATATTTATATATATATCTGTGTGTGTGTGTGTCTGTGTGGGTGGTATGTTGTAATTGGTGAAGTAGTTGAAGTGTGGTGAGCAGGGCTGACCTACTGTCTGACCTCTGTAAAACTGAGAAGTGTGAGGCACCACCACACACACACACACACACAATAATAATGCATTCAGCTAATATAAGTCTTTTACTGACTCATATGAAAGGATTACTGACGAGTCTGACCAGATGGAGCAAAAGTACACACATTCTTCATTCAAAGTCTTTTCTGTTGTTTTCATCTTGTTATGTCTTTTATGTATTTTACAACTTTTAGCCTTCTTGAGTTTGTTATGTCATTTTTGTCTTGTTGCGTCTTTTTATGCTGTTTTTGTCTGGTTATGTCTTTTATGTTGTTTGCATCTTGTCACATATTTTACATTGTTTTCATCTTGCTACGTGTTTTTTTATTTTTGTTGTTACATCTTTTTACAGTTTTTGTTTTTTTGCGTTTTTTATAGATCTTTCATAGACCAGTGCTGTCTACAACGCTGTCTTTGCTTTTGTCTCTTTCTCAAAAGTACATTACTACAACCTCCTCCAGCATTGCCATGTTTGTTGTCATAAACTTTTGACTCTTTTTGTCCTTCTTTGGGGTAATTTTTCATTTTGAGCGGTGCCCTGTAGAGGATGTATTGCTTAACATCCATGCCAACATAAAGGACACATGGAAGTAAGCAGGCAGTGACAATTACATTGTTTTCAACAGACGTATCTATTTTTGTACATAAAGGGGGCATAAATGAACATTTATTGGATTGTCTCTAGTGCCACCGTGAGGTTTGGAGTGAAATGTCATTCATGTTCCTAACAGGATAAATTCAGTCACTTTGGTGATTCCTTAATTTTTCATGTAGTGCTACCATTAATGGCAACCAATTTTCCCAGGTTTCTATGTTCTCAGGGTCCTAAGTTACCAGGGCCCTATGTTCCCAGGACCCTATGGCTTCAACTTATTATCAAATAATGTGTTAGGCTTAGGGCTTAGCATAGAGCATGGATTAGGACCCTGGGAACACAGGACCATTGGAACTTGATTTTTTGAATCTTTCAAATTTGGCTGGGTGGTTAATAACGTGTTTTAGTGGTGACAAACTCAGAACACACATTTATTGTTGCTTTACACAACCTTTAAACCTTGTTTTACTGTGCCAATACAAACTTTTTATTGGCCTCTGCAATTTGATGACATTAAGAAAATTATAGAATAACACCAGCCTAACCTTTTAAAATGAAAGTTTGTTGCTGAAACACTATTTACCACTTACTGGATTGGTGAAGGGCACTGTGTGCAGTTTTACAAAGAAAGTAATAATACAGCTGAGGTACTGAAGATTCAGGCAGATGATATAACAGATGGTGAAGCCTTATAGAACCGCTTATAGCATCTTCATAGTGTGATCTTATCACACTTTGTGGTATCATTATATTTTTATAGGACCTTATGCTACAGTGTGCCTGTGGTTCAAATCATTCTATGGTAGACATGTTTGATTTCCTTAAAGGATATTATAGAGCTATAATACAGATATTATTTGTTTTTCGTGGCATGGTTTCATAAGACTTTCTCGTGTCCCTGATTTGCCTCTCGCTCTGTCTTGCACCATTTTTTCATCATTATATTTGTGTGTCCACCTCTTCCCACGCCCTCCTTTGTTTTCCTTTGTGACTCCAGCATTCCCTCTCTGTGTCTCTTCCTCCATCTCCCTCGCCGTCGCCCTGACACTTTGTTTAAAGCGCACTTCAAACCAGACCCAGCCTTTTGACCAAGGCAGTTTGCACTTGCATGTGTGTGAGCAGAGGGAACGGCTCCTTTCATCTTTAAATAGGCAGGCCAATTTTCGGGTCCCTTCTGTCTTAGTTTCTAGTTGGATTCATGTCTAACTTTCTCTATAGCTATCTCTCACATCTCTGACTAACATCCCTCTTTTTTCTCTTTTCTTTCTTTGCTATGTTCTTGTCTTTGGGTTAGAGTTTTTTTGTGTTTCCTAAACTCAAACCACCTTTCTCCTTTCCCTTTCCCCTTTCTGCCTCTCATCTATCTCTCTTCAAATACTTTCCACTTTCTGTTCAGTTCAGTTCTATTAGACACAGACACAAACATCCCTCGATCGGTTTTTTATTTCTGTGTCATGTTCCCCTTCAGGTTAACACCAGACAGCAACTGCTTTCATATTAACATGGACACACACATTTCCAGTTTTTCCAACCTGCCAGCCACCCAGCTGACCACTGCGGTGAGTATTGATCAACTGGTTCACTGGTTCGTTGGATTGTCATGCAGCACATCACAAACACTTCTGATCAAGTAAGCTTAAAATAAAAGTAAGTATAAATAATTTCGTAGTGCATTTTTTGAATTTGCGTCAGGTTGAATGTAAACAGCACCGACAAGATGGTGATGATAATGTGGTCAACATCTTCACATAAAAAGTTCAACATCTGAGAAACATTGTCCATCAAAGATGTAAAACCACAGAGTCCTTCTCCCCACGTCATACCAGACTCTTGTTTGTTGCATCCTGTCAGCTTGGAGTGCAATCCGCCCCGGCCGCAACAGCCTGATCCAGGATGCTGTTGAGCACGTCTCTGGTCTCTATGTGGGGAACAGTTTCTGATGTCCCATTGTTTGACCAGCTCGAGTCCCATTTGGTCTGTTTTATTTTTGTGGTTGGGAGCAGCCTCAAGTCCCAGCTGAAACATGACTCTTTTCTGCTTGCCTACTGCAGCGCATTCAGCTGATCTGACTGCATGTGCGAAAGATGCAGACTGCATTTGATGATCATATTTTATCAATGAATGTACTTCTGTCATAGGTGATATGTGTTTTGGTAATAAAGCCGACATTTGAAAGAAGAAAGTAGCAAAGTTTAAAAAAAACAGCAGCGTGTTATTTTCAGAAACACCACCACTCTCTGTATGGATCAGAGCAGCCACACGTCACGTCCCTCAACCACGCCTCATTTTGGGTGTGCTGTTAAAGTGTAGGCACCAAATAGAGAAGACTTAGTGTCATTTATATGCATGTTAATGTTGGCAATGGAAATTAGTTTACACTGAACAGACTACTAAAAGAGCAAAATAGTATCTTAAAAAGTGACAGATGTCAGAATATATCCTGAAGATTCAAAAAGGTATTTGTATGTCAGGATATACCACCTCCGACCGCTCTGAGTCGTTCTCCCACTCTGATGGGGGAAGATACTCACAAACTCCTATTCTTTAATTTTTTTCTATGCAGTGATGTCGATTGTTGATCGGCGAAGACATAGCATGACTGTTTACCTGACTGCCCACAGAATCTGGGCTCCTAATAGTTCAACAGTGATGTGATTTTCTCAGAATTTGTATTGAACGGCAGTCAAATTAGAGACCCAGATGGGTTCGTCTGTTCTATTACTGTGTGTCAATATGTCTAATACCCAAATAGATCTAACTCTAATTGCTATCAGATGTGCTCAAGTGCAGTGTCATAATAATTACAGGTGAAAAATGTGTTTTTTCAGGCTAGACAGAGAGTGTGAACTTGTTTTTTACCATGGCAGCTCATTAATTGTTAGAGCATGCAGCTGCTGCTAGCAGCTGCATGCTAGTGTTGATGTTCTGTCTCTATTTGGGCCCTTTTGGGTTGACTGTATTTTGGATTAGGTCTAATTACAGTGTTTAAATTGGATCTGACCCCTGATTTACACCAAGCGCGGCTGCGCCGCGGCACGCAGAGAATTACGCAGCCATTCTAGTCAATGCTCGTGTTTACACCAGATGTGCCGCGGCGTGTGTCAGAGAAGCAGCTCGGTGCTCCGCTCCACAGAGAATACGCAGCAAGTCTATTTTTGACGGATGGCGCGTCAAGCTGTGCAGATGAGGTTGAACCAGACAGGAAGTCCCGACACGAAAAGCATAGTGAATCCGGTAAATTTTCAAAATAAAACATCTAGTGTCGACGACGGATCGTATTTCACTTCATTCATTCAACATTATGCCATACCCGGCGACAACAGGTATGTTTCATAATATTGAGATGATTATAGAGATGTATTTTTTAATTAAACAAAGCTCCAAAACTTTGATCCATGACTTTGAAGACTACAGCACAATGAAGAAGGAAATAACAACATTAAACACAATTAAAACATACCAAAAAAGAAACCATATAACTACATAGACTTCTTACCCATGGTAGAAACACAAAAATCAACGAAAAATGACCCAAAACGACAAAATAAACAAGTCAACAACTGATCCGCTTCTGAGACGCTGCTGGTGTAAATTGGTGGCGCAGCTGTGCCTGGTGTAAATCCTGGGTGACTGTCCTTGGGTCCCTTTTGGATCAGGTCTCTCATTTTGAATCTTAAACAATACATGTTGAGTTTGGGTATCAGGTGGTACGTTTCAGATCAGGTCCAACATTATGGTCCAACATTATGGACATTATGGACGTGAAGACTTCTGCTTTGGTGGTTGATTGTAATGTCAAATCAGACTGAAGTTTGGCAACTAAATAGTTTTCCTCTCAAAAGGGGCAACATATGCCTGGTTTAAAAGAGGTCAAAGATACAGATGTATGAAAGAGGGAGTGATTTAAAAAGCGCTTCTATCTCTTCCAAAATATAGCATTGTCACATTTGAATATACAATACACATATGAAGGTATCCTTCAACTTATTTGTTTTGCTCAGGTGTGTGATATTATATTGCACCAAACCTTTTAATGAGTATCTAACAGAGAAGGGAGAAGAGCCCCAGCAGTCAGTGTATACAGCAGCAGTGCCAGATGCACCAGCTGAGCCAGACCCGTCCACATAGCCAGTCAGTTTGACAGGCAGTCCCCCGAGCAGGCCAGCAGAGACAGACAGGGCAGCAGATGCAGACAGACAGGCGCGAGCCCACACACAGTGGGCAACCGTGACTGTACGACAGGCAGCACTGAGATAATAGTCCTTTCAGCGCTAGTATCCTTTTACTGAAGGAAGACTTTCCAGAGGCAACGAAGATGAGAACTCATCACTCATTGTAAACTTGCTCAGGTGCTCGGGTCTAGGCTTCAGAAGCAGAGGATGACAGGATTAACGAGGAGATGGGAAAAGAGTTGCTTCCGGCATGCATTGCGAAATGACAGAGCACTTTCATACTCACAGGAGACAGGCCAGGGGTAGTTTGTATACAATGAAGGGACAGGGATGCTCTATTTGTCTTGTTGAAAACAGCTCATCAACTAGATTAAGTAGGCTGAGAACAAACACTTTGACTAATTTAATAATTTCTGTAATTACATCAGACGCACATTGATTAAATCATCATTTTAAAAGAAACACTGTTAAGACTGGTTGTGTAGTCTGTCAGAGAAGTGAGAGGCACTATACTGGTATCCTAGAATCCTTAATACCAGTGCAGTGAAAGTGAGCAGTGCCAAAAACAACAGAAGATTAATATTTTTGTCAAAGAAGAAATTTACTGTTGAAAGAAGTCTAAAGAAAGCCAAATAATATTACAGCATATTAGTCTGCTCTGTTGTTGACAACATGGAAACCTCCATCCAGATTAGGGTTGAGCCAATGGATGATGCCATCATCCATCGCTGTGGCTGGCAGTCATCAACCACTGAGCCCTCTAGCATCATAACATCTTCTGTCTTTGAGGTCACGTGTCGCCTCAGAGTTGCCATAGAGTTGTTGCCTACGTTACCCTTTTTTGTTATGTAGGAGAGAAAATAAAAAGAAGATGTCGAAGTTTACGGACATGTGGTGCCAAGACGAAGACCCAGCAACAACATCCTTGTCCATCACAATGTTTCACTGTGGACATCGTCATATGCCAATGTCGTAGACATTCCTGAAATAATCCTTCTGCATTTTCGTCATTTATTTTTATTAGATGACACAGGCCTGTCGTATAACAATGCCTTCTTGAATGTTTTGGTGGCCTCTCAGTGCACTGAATTACCCAAATCCATCAAATACCCCCCTCTCAATTTCACCCACACCACTGACTGTATTGGCTTTAACTGCTGTGGTAGTGGGCAAATCATGTTTCATTAAATCAAAGGATGCTTGCAGTGATTGGCTGCGAGCAAAGCCATACAAATATTAATGTTTTCAGAGGAAACCAGTGCTCTCATCAGATCTCTGACAGAACATTACATCACATCACCTGTCTTTTTCAGCAAGTAGTCCGAGACAAATTTCTCCTAAGGGAGACAAATAAACACCTTGAACCTTAGTCATGATAATTTCAAGAATGATAAAATTCTTTTCAGTGGCTCTGTTGTGTGAACGAAGGGAAATAGTAATCTTTTCTACATCTGGGTGCATATGACCTGCATCAAAACACCTGCACCTATTAATTTCTGACCACAAACCATCTGTGTCTTGCTACTGTCCTATTTTATGGCATCGACCTGCATCAACACTCCAGGAAAACACTAATTTCATTCATATCCGCTCCATGGTACATCCAGGCTATCGTGCCTCGACTACTTCTCCTGCCAGTACAGTGCCTCTGCTACGTACTACAATGATGCAATGCAGCATGACATGGCCAATGTGAATAGCACTTAAAAGTGGAGGCTGTGGAGGTTGAACCCTCAAACAGGGCTTTCATTTACAATGTTCATATAGTCAGGGATAATTGGGAGAACCAAATCAAGAAAGGATATGGATTGCTGAAGTCAGAGTTGACCTTGTTTGAAGTGTCCTGTACTGAGCATGCCACAGCTGCCTGAGTACTGACAGAGCTATTGATGAGAAGAGGCTTCTCTGAAGGTTTTTTCTGTCCGCTGTAGGGTCCTTTCCTTGGTTTGGCAGAGGTGCTAAAGCAGGAATAGAAGTCCCTTGCCCGGACTGACTTGCGTGACAAACTCAATGAAGGCAGTGAGCCAGAGTGCGACTGAGACACTGACAAGTCCAGCTCATTCATCACTGCCTCAGATCCCACTCTGCTCTACTGACTTCCCAGTGAGTGGCAAGCCTGCAATAGAAACCAGTGCTCTCATGAGACCTCTGACTGAACATTCACATCACTCATCTTCTTCAGAGAGTAGTCATGTTAAAGGATAAGTTCGGTTTTTTGACACCTGGACCTTATTGTTAGGATTAAATATGCTCGTAGACTCACCCAGACAATTTTGGTGGAGCTCGGAGCCGTTTTCGAGCAATTTAGATCCAGCCGACGGCGTTTTTTCTCATGCCATAGTAGCGGACGGGGCCAGAAATCGAAGCCCCTAAATTAGACATTATCTGCTGCGAAACTCATGCAATGTCCACAACAACACCACCAGTTAGCCCCCATTCGTGGACGTGCAGTGGTTGCTTGTTCTCTGGCCAGCTGTTCGGCTCTTTCCCTCTGCATTAGGGTGACCAGATGTCCCGCTTTGCGCGTGATTTCACGCATTTTCTGTCTCTTTTCACGCATCACGCAAATTGAGACCATGTCCCGCACAACATCCCCATCAGGCCCCAGCAATGAGAAGCCGGTGATGTTACTGCACTCTGGGCTGTTTGTTGTTGTCATAGTAGCACCGCACGTACGGCGTTTAGGCCCGCCCCTAATTTTCTCCGCGCTACCAACAGCTGAGGTGACAGGTAGTGAATGACACTCACACCGCGCGTTCTTCTTTGGAAATGGAGGAGGGGGAGACGCCAAACAAGAAGAGACGATGCAGCTACAGGCGGTGTCCCACTTTGTCCCTCACAAACATACCCCTTGTTCCTCTTTTGGTTTATTGGGACCTGGTCACCCTACTCTGCATCCTCCTTTCAAATAGCTCCTCGTCGGTGTATTCTGGCTCAAAACGATACGGGCATCCATTATACTCAAAGTCGTCGTCAGACACTTCTACATCGGATAAATATTCCGCCATGCTGCACAAAAATAGCCGTGTTGCCGTGTAGCCTAGCAACAACAGCGTCTCTGCTCAGCTGCTGCGGCGCACGTCTATGTCACCAAAAGTTACCCATCCTTGTAAAGCCCCGGATGACCATAACAACGAAGTTGAGCTGACATGGTGATAACACTGGCCATTCATTTATAAAATGTAGGTGAAATGAACGAGTTTTGCAGCAGATAATGTCTAATTTAGGGGCTTTGATTTCTGGCCCCGTCCGCTACTATGGCATGAGAAAAAACGCCGTCGGATGGATCTAAATTGCTCGAAAACGGCTCCGAGCTCCACCAAAATTGTCTGGGTGAGTCTACGAGCATATTTAATCCTAACAATAAGGTCCAGGTGTCAAAAAACCGAACTTATCCTTTAAGTTCATGAACAATCCATCTGAGAAGTCTTCCTTGAAAATGTCTGGAAAAGGGCAGGCACTTTCAAAAAATACTTGGGAAGTGACGATGGACCATCTGTTCATCACGTCTATCAGGGGCCAACTTCAACCAATCAGACCAACGGACCATATAATTTAGTAGGAAAGCAAAGCCAGTTGGTAAATCAAACTTGCCGAAGCCAGTCAGGTGAAGAGTCAAAACATATTTCCCATTGAGAAAGGCTTCAGTTTAGTGTTGCTTGACTTGCATTCAAGGCTTGCAGACTTTATTAACACATTTCATACATGTGTGACATTAGGTCTTGCTGTTTAACCTAGTCCATACATTTGAAATAAAATTTTATTGGTAGGATGGAAGTCTGAATCTGATCCAGATGTTGCCTTATCATTATCCTAGTGATTATTTTGCAGATAGTCCTAGTAACCAAACTCACCTAAAAAAGAAAAAAGAAAAAAGAATGGCTCTTGGAAAGGAACAGAGCCATAGGGTCTGGCTTTTTTCAGCAAGCTGTAATTCCCATCACTGCCAAGAGAGGACATGACAAGCTGACAGTGGAGGAGAAACCTATTTTCTTTGCTCAGTAGATCAGTGAAGTGCTGGAGCTTGTAAGGGTGATAGTGTTAGAGCCCCTCAATCTCCTGCATCATCAAATCTGGTCCAGTGTCCCATCCTGGGTGACGTGTTGGCAGATCACTTGAACCCTGCTTCTTCACTTTTGCTGGGAGAGGAAACCCTCCTGTTGTGGTGAAATATATAAACCAGATCCTCATGCTAATGCTTAACAGTAATGTTATGACCCTACTAACCACAAAACTCGACAAAACCCTTTCTGGGTTTGAAAAATCCATGGCTATGAATAGCAAACTGCTCTACTAGTCCAACTTTACAAGCTTTCTATGCTACCTTTCCACCTTCAGAAGTGGTTCAATATGCCAGCTGCCCCATGAGGACTGGAGTGAACACGCTCAGCTCCTCTGCTCTTCTTTAGTCCAGCCAAACTTAGTCAGATAGTGAGCCCAGAAGAACTTGTCTGTAATCTATTATAGATCAGTAGGAAATGTTAATGTTAAGAGATTGAAAATTTAAAATGAAGACAGAGAGAATAGACAGTTCCAGGTCTGCTTGTGCCGAGCAATAATCATGTGCTGTAACTGTATTTCTCGAGCAATACTTTTTTTTAATGTAAATAGTACATCATATAATTTAGTAATTCAGTAATTCAAAGATACAAGGACATTTATCATTATGCAACACAGTTTTGAACAATGATACCACAGTTGTAGTTCCTCCACAATACACAGAGTATTAAATTCAGAATGAGATAGGGTGACCTCTCTAATAACAAAAATGTTATATGAGTTGAAAAAAAATAAGTCTAAAGCATCATGTCTAACACAGATGAAGCCCATGATTCCATTCCTAATTATGTTTATGTTGTTTGTTGTACCTTAGTGCTTGCATGCTGTAAAAAAGTATGCAATTCACATATTGGTTTTTATTTCTTATATATTAATGAAAGCCACATACTGTTTTAGCATAGAAAACAGCATGTTAGTGGGGGATTTCAGATGCAGCCAGTGGCTGAGTGTTGGCTAATGCTAGTAAAAATGGTAAGCCGACATTTAGTTTAGTTTATTTTATTTATATCAGGGATTGTGCACAAAGTACATTAATCTCAGGAAATAGAAGAGACGCCTTGTACCAGATAGTTTACAAGCTTATTGCCATCTGCAGTCCCTGGGCAGGTGAAAATGTCAACAAAGACCCTGAAAACAGCTCAGCCTCAAACGCTAACGCTCTTAACTGATTAATCTCCTGAAGATGTCAATTAAGTTGTCAATGCTTCACTTAAAGTTTCATTATCCATGGAGGGTTCAACTTTGGTGCTGGCTGCAGGCATGCTATTGTTAGCACAGCTGCTCAGAGGGTCATAGCTTTTCGGGCTATAAAACTAAATACACACTTCAGCTTTTAGATATATTTTGTGTTCGAACAGGTGTTTCCTCAGGTTACATGTGTTGCCCTGGCCAGCTTTGAATTTCATAATATGCAATAAAGGGACACACAGTTCAGGAAGTCAGGGTTTTATCTTTATTTTACTGTAATTAATTTAATAAACAAATAACTGTCTCTAGTATGTTAATTTATATATTGTGTATTTGATATATTCCTACCTTTTCTTTTCACAGTGTGATTTCACACCATCTCAATTCTCTTAGCTAAAGTTTCTTCCTCATCAGAAGTGCACACACACACACACACACACACACACACACACACACACAACACAACACACACACATTTTCAATTGTTTGTGTGTTTGTGAGTGTGTGCATCTGTATAGCAGTCCAGACCTATGCACTTACATAATCAGTTCAAAGCCTTCCACTTTCTCTCCATATATTTGTGCCAAGCAAGGCATTTCAGGAGGAAATGGGCTTCTTGCATTGCCAAGTCTGCCTGCAGGAGCAAAATGTGGGAGAGAGAAGTTACTTGGCTTGTAAATGATGCCTAAATGAAGGAGTATTGATGTGTGGAGCTGCCAGGTACTGCTGGAAGTGGGAGGAAAGGGCACACCAGATTCTCTGATTTACCAGCTGTTTTAGGATATTTATTTACTCAACCCATTTGAGGGGGGTGCTTGCAAGGTGCAGGAAGCGGATGCAGTATTTATGGTCATAATTTTCATTGAACAGAGACATGCACTGCCAATGCAGTTGGCAGTGTGATGTTCATACACTGTGGGACAGTTCAAGTCACTTTAAGCCTTTAATGCAGTAAGCTAGCATGTTTTAATTCATAATCTCATATACGTAGTGTGTCGACATTTAATGTCATAACCAATGTCTTACCCTAATGGTGACCTCACCTCAAAATAAGTGCTCAGACAGGCAGACACATCTTTAGGTCACAGACAGAAGAAGATTGCTCCAGATATTATGTCTGAACCTTGACCTGATGACAGAACATATTGTTTAATGGCAAATGTTATCCACCACAGGAGAACACATGTAAGGATAATTCCAGTTCATTGCAACAGAGTGAACCCTAAAGCTATTTAAAGATAGCACTCTAACTAGAATTTTCTGGACTTTTAAGTTTAAAAAGTCAATTGCATCACTTTGCTGCCACAGACTTTAAAATCTGCATTACCTAAGGGTGGAGGAGCGCTTCAAAAGGATAATTCAGAATCACAGCATTGATTAGCGGTGAGGTTGTATTGGCTAACTTGTTCATTCAGGCAGTCATTTTAAGTGGAAAAGGTTATAAACTTTGTTTATGGGCATCCAGTACCTGTTCTGTCTTTAAACCTGCAATAACTGATTTCTTGGGGGGCAGTAGAGACAAGTTGTGGATACAACATTGGCATATTGTTGCCTTTTAGGGCCCTTTCACACCTGCTGTTCAGACATTTCTGTTTGCTCTGAACCAGAATTGCAGGTGTGAAACCTGCCTCCGACCAAACAGCCAAACCTTGGTCAGAATAAAAAAAGAAAAGAAAAATTAAGCTACAAAACAAAATGGGTCAGTTCAACACTACGCTGAATCGCTATATGTTGAATTTGGGAACAGGCATAAGCATTGGCATTGTATGATGTGCAATGCATAGTTTGCTTTACATCAACAGGGGCTGCTGTTGGGGTAGAAGCAGGGAGTAACATTAGAAGAAAACAGGAGAAAAAGCTTGAATTTGTTAATTGATTTAGTCAAGAATTATGCCTGGTGGCAGTCAGAGTTTCATCGTAAAAGTGAGGCCTACACAACTAAGGAACTAGTCTAAATGAAGATGGTGTCACTATTGTGTAGCCATTACACAATCAAAACTTACTTCATAATAAGTTAAAGCAAAAAAGTTGTCTATTTTGTCTTAGCTTAGTTCAAGAGCAGCTTGATTACCATGTAATGATTCCTTAATAGCTTCTATATATCCTGGTCGAGACACAAGAAAGTGAAATAAAGAAACTTCTTGAAGTAGGAAGGCGCGGCTGGGGATGCTTGGGGAGCCTCAGGCAAGAGTTTTATGGCAGCTTGTCATCTGCAAATGACTTCCAATGTTTTTTTTCTCCATCACAACAGCTTTCAAGGACCCGCCAAGAAGGACCTTCAAAAATTCTCTTTTGTCCCGGAGGATTTCTTGTGATGCTGCATTGTTTGAAGTGGGTACAAACAAACTAAAGTGGGACTCTTGACTGGCAACCTGTTTATTCTTCCAGTCCTTCTGCAAGATAATTCCACCAACGTACAATGTGTAACAATACAAGACGTGTGTCGTTGTACTTCTTAACTGTTGCATAAGACACTGTGTTTTCAGAGAGCATATAAAGTTTCAAGGTCCAAGTCAAACAGAAACCTTCTTTCAAACAGGAGAACTGTGAAGATTTTATTTTCTGGAAGTCTCTCAGGACCCTGTCTTGCGCCCAGCACAAAGTAACGCAACTATCAATGCTAGTCCAACTGGTGCAATGATGACCCGGCCCACTCAATCTGTGGATTAACCACAGTGCCTGTGGTTTTTACCGCAATGCTCGCACTACAATGTGCCAGGTGGAGGCGCACTTGGCTTTTAAAGGGAATGGGAGATGACATTGGTTTCATTGGTTTCATTTATGTTACACCCAAAACATATTAATTTAAAGCGTCTTTGCACCTTTGTGCCCAAATTATGCAGCGTTTAGCCAGAAAAAGAGTTGGACATGCCCCAAAAGCACTTGCATCACGCACTTCAATCCACGCGCTATAAAAAAATATAAAATAATATGATTACAATATATGTTGTCATCTAAGACTTGTCAATTCATGACATTTCAGGTGAGCACAGTCTAATTACCGTTATGTGGACCACAGTTTTGATCAGTTGAGTTATGTTTTGTAAGAGCAACTTAAAAAACAGCTGTTAAACATTTTTAATGGTTTACATCAGGGTGTGTCAGTACCAAGGACAAGTCTAGGAGTTGACCAGGTCTGGGCTAAGCTCAGACCATCTGGATCTAAGATCAATATGTAAATAGTGTCTTAAAAAGAAGTCAACACTGACTTTTAGTTTCATGACATGAACCTTGATCTCCTAGGTGAAAGATCCATCCATCCACCCTTCCTCCTCCCTTTTTTTTTTTTTTTTTAACCCTTCCTCCTCCAAACACAGCCTTTTCTTTGTCTTTACATAACCTGACTTGCATGGTGCATCGAAACATAACACTTGACAGGCGCCTTCAGAAATGATGCAAGAGTGTCATAGTTTGAAGCAGAGGGGCACTGACCAAGCTGCCGTATTTGACATGCTGGGAGTGACAATGGACTGGCATACTTGCCAACCTTCATGATTTTCCCAGGAGACTCCTGATTATCATTGCCCTTTTCGTATTTCCTCCGTGAATCACAGTTCTCTGGTATTCCTCCCAATTTAGCACAAATTTTCACATTGTTTTTTCCTTTTCACTATCACAACCTAATATGTAACATAAAATGCTGTTCCACTGCACTTTTGTTGTTTTAATTAATTTCATAAAAGTCACCAAAATGCAGGAACCTGACATTTTTTGGTTTTGAAAATATTTTTGAGGTCTTAAGGTTGGCAAGTATGCAGACTGGAATAACTTTGTATCACATTAACTAATGCATTTTAACACAACATTACTTATGCTTATCAGTTTGTGGGGGAAAAATACACACAGCCTTGTGGGAAAAGTTCTTAAATGTAGAAACTGTTGGGTGAAAGAGTAGTATTTGAAGACACAGCAATACAACTCTCCATCTTCAGGGTCTGCTTTTCAAGAATGTACTGTACGCATACATGAATAAATAATAACTGCTTCAATAGTGTTCTACTTTTGCAATGTATGTGCATTTATTAACACACATTACTGTACACACATGCACACACACTGATACTGAAATTATGTTATAACAGTTTCACAATTAAAAGCTGCAGCCTGCTTTGATGATATGCAGAAGATATGAGATATGAAATCGTAGAAAACAGGTATTGGCACAGCGTTCTGAAATCCTTTGAACATCTGCTGAAGTTGTTCCTTGCATTTTAAGTCAGATGTCAAATGTGTGCGTGGATGCATGTGTGTGAGAGAGAGAGGAAGTGGAAGAAACGAACGGAAATTACAGAAAATCCACTGCCTCATTTGCGTATTGAATTTATATGCATGTTTATGCTCAAAGGCCGGCCTCGCGGTGACTTTATCTTTCTATTTGTCTGTGTGATTTCTAAATTTGAAATTGAAATGTGTGCAATGATCGAACTTGTGAATACACATTCTCGTTTGCATGTTGCATGTGACCCCTGATTGCTCAGCAGGAGAAAGACATTTATATGGAAATGAATCGTATACAGTAATCAGCTTGGCATTTATGTAATTGTGACTTGGCTGGCAAAACATTTTTTACTTTCACTTCATGTTACAGCTGTCATCCATTCATGCATTTATTTTCCAACACCAATTTTGTGCCCATTTCGTATATAGAAAGCTCCATTTGTTTGGATTGAATTCCCAATGCACAGACCTTTCTAATTAAATCCACAGCCTGCAGTGAATCTATAGTTTCCTCTTAGCAAAGTATTGTGATTGTTTTTCTCCGTCCAGATGACAGCGAAAGAAGACAAACTTTAAACCTCGGGGTAATATAAATGAGAACGTTTAAATTAGGGTGACCACATGTCCTGGTTTACAGTCCTGCTTTTAAGTGGAGCATCCCAGTGTCCCGAGGAAATTCTGAAATATATCAATATGTCCCGGTTTCAACTGTCTGTCTGTGCAAAATACACACTTTTCAAGAGTCATAATATTTGTCATTTTCTCCATGCAGCCCAGCCCACACTTGACACACAGGCACAGAAATCACACAAAATAGTGTTTTTGTAAATCTGTTTCCCTCTGCTTCATAACCCTCTGGATAGAAAAACAAAATGACTGAAGTGAGAACGGCACTTTCCTGCATCTTCCTCTTTTTGTCTTCATTTCCCTCCATCTCAGTCTATCACACACTAAGAAACACTGGATGTTTCGTCTTTGTTTCTCTTATGTCCTCTTTTGCTTCTTTATTTTCAATTATTTTAAACAACATTTTCTTAAAGTTTGTGTTAAGAAGCAATAAAGTAAGTAAAAGTAGTAACATTACACCATACAAAAGTCTTCATGTTAGAATAAAGTTACCAAAAGTAAAGATGCCCATTGCAGCTGGTAATGATGGGACTAACTTTAATCATTTCATGTCCTGCTGGATGGTTTAATGCATACAAATAAATCATAAAATATGAGTTAATTGTATTTGGTATTAATATTCTGACTCAATGCCACATAGTGAAAAGCACAATATTTGCACCCAAACATGTGATGAAGTAGAAGTTACCCAGTAAAGTAACTCAAAATTGTACAGAAGAAAAGCACTGCACTACTAGACTGGCTTGATTTTTTAAAACAAAATTTTACTTTCCACATCTGCAAATACGTGAGAGTCCGCTAGGGTCTGTGTGACGTGATTTTTTTACACGTAGGCTCTGTGCGGACATCTGCATACTTTCAATGTGTTGTGTCCACATGGGCTTGTCTGCAATCTGCCCATGAGGCCACTGTGCTACAACAAGCCACAGAAGTCTGTGCTTGTGGTGTGGTTAAGCCTGGGACCAAGCCAATCAACTACGGGATGAATGGTGACAAGGGTTGTGATGGTATGGATTTTTTCTTACTTCGGTGAAAATGCAACATATTACAACGGGATGGTAGTTTACCACGACTGTCTTAATAATTGTGTTTTAATGGACTTTATTGAAGCATACTGTCACAAGTGTAGCGAAGGGCAGTAAGTAAGTGTGTGCGGTGTGCAAATGAAGGAGAACAAGCAGCAGACTGAGTGACAGTTCTGCTCATAGTGGAGCAGAAACTTGGCAGTCAGCTGTCAACCTGGCAGTAAATGTACAGTTCAGGTTACAGTGTGTCAGCTGCAGCTTCTCAAGACTAAGTAAAATCTTCTGTTGTTTCCCAAATGCTGGAAAAGTGGCAGGGTTAGCCCTGAGGTAAAATGAGTAGGAAAAGCTAATGTGAAGCTGTGCTAACACTTGTATTGTACCTTTACCTGTATGTGAGCTCTTATGCAATCGGATCCCTTTCAGAAGCTTTGTAATCAAGCCCTGAACTGCAGTGTGTTTTTGGAGATGTGGTAAAATGAATCCATGATGATAAATCCAACACCCAATATCTTCTGTAGTTATTTATCTATTTTTCTATCTTGACAGTTGTTGTTAGCATGTTGTTAGCCTTCCTTGGACTGAGTCTGTCGTCCAATCAGAGGCTGTGTTCCTGACTTGTGTGTGACAGTGCTGATCCTTAGGTATATTGAGAGAGTGATGTGCTGATCTCAACATGAGAATGACCCTCCAAAGTAAAATTTGTGGTGATGACGGTAATGAGCTCAACCTCCCAGTAGCCATCACATGTATGCGGTAATGTGGTTATCATCACAGCCCTAACCATGACTGTAAAAAATTGGATTTGTGAGTCATCTGCAGCATCCATGGGTTTGACTCCCACCTATGGCCCTTCGCTATGTGTCGTTCCCCCACTCTCCCCCCCTCCCCATCTGTCATATCTTAAGCTGTCCTATCATGAAAGGCATAAAAAAAAGAACTAGAATGGAAAAAGAGGGCAGGAGTGTGTACATGATTACTACTGATGATTAGTACTTCTCCATGGCTTCTAAAGTAGGATATACCATCGTTTCACAATCTCACAGCTCATGGTCAGTCTACCTTAGATGGTTCAGAATGAATTATGACTAATCTGTTACTTCTACTAATTCTACTAATTCACTTCTGGAAACTCACTGTTGAGCTCTGTTGCTACCTCTTTCCCTTCTACTTCTACTTCTACTACCTTTCTCCTGTCTCCAGTGAAATGACTTCAGGATTCGATGTTTTATTGCCATTTCAACATAAGAATTAGGTTTGGTGAGCTCAAAGAAAACAGATATAGCAGCCCACCTCACATACAGTGACCACCTTAGGACATAAAATGCACACAGCTTAATTTCCTTCCCACACCTCCTCCTCCTGTTGTTCCTTTGCTCCGACAAGCTAAATAAACAAACTAATGCATACAATTTGCATTTTGTTTACTGCTTTGGCAATTTTTATAATACCAGCAGTAAAGCCAGTGAATAGAATTTAAAGACAGAGATTAAATGAACAAGCCAATTCTGGAGAGAAAGACACGGCTTGCCTGTTGATGCTGGAGCGACTTTTTTCTTTGTTGTACAGGAAGAGATGAGGAAGAGAGAGAGAGAGAGAGAGAGACAGAGAGAGAAAAACAATGAAAAGAAAGGAAAATTGACTGGAAAAACTGCCGTCATT
Organism: Lutjanus argentimaculatus; assembly: GCA_034769285.1. NCBI lineage: Eukaryota > Metazoa > Chordata > Actinopteri > Lutjaniformes > Lutjanidae > Lutjanus > Lutjanus argentimaculatus. Next base: position 37,437,127 of record JAWZSL010000006.1, read on the forward strand.
ATGTACCTGTGTTTCATGGGCCTCACTTTTGTTTATTGCACTAAACATCACAGTGTGGTGAGAGGCACTCTCATCTTAATTCACAGTGGAGAGATAAAAAAAGAAGCAAGCAAAGAGGAGCGGAAGAAAAAAGATGAACAGAAAAGAAGGTAGGGAGATTAAAAAAACAGTATGAGGGATTATTAGCAAGAAAAGGAGAGCTGAGAAAAGGAAAAAAAAAGATGCATGACGAGAAGCATTTATACAAATTATCCTGCTTTTCAGACTAAATCATAGCTTTGCTCAGTAAAATAAGAATATTTTATTTTACAGAGCTTGAAAATCAAGAAACATAAAAAAGCATTCAAGGAATAACACAAACTTCATAAATGCCTAACATCCTCTTGAAGTTTTTTCACAAAAATCTTGTGCTTCAAACTAAAATTACTTTTATTGTTGATTAATCTTTTAAAGACAGTGTAAAGCAACAATACATTTGTGTTCTGAGTTGGTCACACCACAGAAACGTGTTATTAACCACCCAGCCAAATATGAATGAAGAGTTGCTTCAATGGACGCTTCCCACTGTCTTCACACTCAAAACCATGTCCGCAGCTGCCAGTAGTCCCTCCTAGGATGCTGATTGGCTGCAGCTAAGTTGAAGCCTGACAAGATGGATTCTCGCGTGATTCTGCCTGTTTCAAATTTTAATTATCATGAAACCTGTTTAATTTTTGTGCTTTGAAAAACTTGTGATAAAGTTATCAGGAGTCTCTCAGATTCAGGCACAGTAAGAACATGGGTTTGTTTCCCATCAATGAAAACTCTGACATCGCCAAGGAAATTATGTCATTTCATGTGACAGAACATACTGTACATACAATGAGACAACCTTGAAATTCCACTACAAAGACTCAGAACCTCCCTTTCTCATTCTCAGGTCATTAAATACCGACAATTTGTCAGGCTCCTCGACATCTCATACAGATGCACAAGGTACTGTTTAGCATCTGTATGAGACGCACCGGGCTTTCAAGTCAGTTCAATATAAACCGATCCACACCAGGTGATGTATGATGTTGTAAGAGCGACAAAGTACATATGGAGGAAGCATCCTGTTCTCATTTTCAAGTCACAAAACACTGCCATTTTGTCATTACCCTCTTCATCTCATACAGAGGCACAAGGTAGGTAGGTTAGTGCCTGTGTGCGCTGCACCGGCTTTCAAATGACTTCAGTGTAAACACATCTATCAAGACCAAGAAAGTCCATGTCTGGAGGAGTTATTAAAAGGTTATTAAACATTATCATTTTTCATTTTCATTATATTTATCATTAACATTTTACGGGACATAACGCGACAATTGTCAGGTGACTTGTGTCACATGACTTTCACCTTGCAGCTTGCTTCTCTGCCGTCATGTAACATATAACAATATACTTATTTTAACTAAAACATGATGTTTTCCTAAACCTAACCAAGTAGTTTTGGTGTTAAAATTTATCCAAACTGACTGTTTCACACATTGATGTTAAAAGAGCTTTCTGGAGGCCTGTCTCCCTCATAGGACGCTCCATCCTCCTGTCTGAAAGGCACAAAGTATTTTATTTTTTTAATGTTGTGATTACTTAAAAAGCAGAGGTTTATGTTCAGAGACTTTTATTTTGAAATTTTATGTAGTAAAAGTTTGTGTCTGGTGTGAAAGCAAAAGTTATAGTCATATCATGTCACATAACATACTTATTTTAACTCAAACCATGATCCTTTCCGAAAGCTAACCTCCTTTTAGGGCTTAAACCTCACCAAACTGTGACCATTTCACAAAATTAATCACATGTTTATTGTCACTTGACGAATAATGCACAAGGTCTGGCATACCTGTCGCTGGTACTCTCCAGCTGTCATATATGTTGTTTTTAGAATCGCTGGCAATCTACCTATTCAGTCTTTTAGGTAGGAGGATGTGATTAAATGTGTCATTTTGGGGGATTTGCTAAAATGACTGTAGCTGCCGTTGTTCTTGGGATGATAGCCTCTGTTATCTGCCCATTTTCTAATGAATCCCTTGCTGTGATATAGTGTTAAAATGGGTTAACAATATACTGTATACTTCAGTGAAAAGATTTGTGAGATTTGACTATGCATACTGTATTTTTTCAGTCAGACAAAACAAGCCAAAATAACACTGGTAGCAGTCTCTAAATGTGTTGAGAAAGCATAAGTTGAATATATCAGATGCAGTGCAGTGAAGGTGCTGCATGCAAATATGACAGAATAATACATCAGCAGCAGAATCTGTTATTTAAAATGTGTGAACCTCCACTAGCAAACGCCAAGTGTCATCCCAGCCTTATCAATAATGCAGAGCCCTGCTGTTTATGGAGGCATGGTTCTTTTTGGACAGACCATGCTCAGTGGGCCTGTTGAAAGCCACGCCGTGTCACTCTGAATTGTTTACCCATGAGTAAGTACTTGAAGAGCTCCCACTATTCTGACAGTAAACACAACTTGTCACACATTCAAGTGCTTTAGTGTGGAAATCATAACAAAAAGGACAAACTGTGACCAAACTGTGTTGTTTTATTTTTCTGAGCTGTTTTGTTCTACAGTGACAGAATGATGAGCAGAAAATATGCACTGCGAGGAATCACGTCATACGGCAAATGACAATGTGTGGCAACTCCTCTACTGGTCTCTGGCAGAAATCTGTCCGCTCCATCACCCTCACAGTGTGCAAATGGCTCGACATCCATCTTTTACCCATAAAATTTGTGCATTCAGTACTTATATTATACCTCAGGGGTCCTAATTAGACTCAGCTGGTGTAAAGCTTTTTAGTAAATCAGACTTTAAACCTGCAATAACTGATTTTTTGGCTCTTTCGGGGCAATGGAAACCAGCTGTGAACAAAACATTGACATATCTTCACCTTTTAAGTTGGTACGGTGAACATATTAGCAAACACCTGCTTATTTGCACATCCAGCAGCTACAGAGCAACGTTATTATTCTGGTGTTTGTGTCCACCCGATGAATGTAAGTCTAGAAGTCATTCACCTTTAGTTCTGTTTTTGGTCTCTACCAGTTCCTGAGGGTAATATGTGGCTCTTTAGCTCCACTATTCTCACCAGGCACTCTCTAACTGTGTCTGTCTGTTGTTTTTAGAGCTTTTTCATGAAAACAGCTGCACAAAAACAGCAGTTTGAGAGTGATAGAAGTGACCCAATACAGTAAAGTTGCCACCGGACAGCTAAACAATGAGCTGAAATCTCCATAAAGCTCAAAGCTGTAGATTAAGGTGATAATTGATCATGCCCCTTTTCGCTTTGTGCTCCAGTAATTTTTCTCAGGAGTTGGTGGAGATCAAAACAGAGCTAAAAGGAGATAATAATGGACATGCAATCGTCAGGTGGACACAAGCATGACTTCAAATCAGTGCTAATGTTGTTCTGTGTCTGCTGGATGTCTCAATAGGCATGTTAGCATGTTCCCCATATCACCGTAGAATGTGATAATATGTATTTGTCTGTTTTTACACATGCCTTTATTTAAAAAGGAGTAAACATACAATATATAATAATTTCTTGGAGATAGGGTTAGAAAATTAGCACCAATTCTGCATTTCCTTCAGCTCCACAAAGTACTTTAGAGTTTTTTAGCTTGTCAGTTTGGTTTTCTGCCTTGTAACTTTACTGTCTTGGTTCAGTTTCTGCAGCAGACAGCTGTCTGGTAACTTCTGATAAATTCATAGGCAACTTTAGCTACTAGCTGCTGAACATAGTGGGGCATTTAGCATTTATAGGGCCATATATTTTGGGGTTGGTGGAAACCAAAACAGAACCAAAAAGAGAAGATATTGGACTTACAATCATCAGACGGGCACAAACATGACTTCAAATCTGTGCTAATGTTGCTCTGTGTCTTCTGGATATCTCACTAGGCAGCTGTTTACTAGCATGTTTCCATTATCAACTACATATGTAACAGTATGTAAATGTTCATAGCTTCACGTCCCCAAGTTGTCAAAAAATGCAGCACTCAACTTGTTACGTTTAAATAATTACTAATAAAAATGTGTGACAGTTTTCACCACACTCAACAGGATTCTACTCTTAGACCTCCTGACGTCACATCACAGACACTTTCTCAGTATTACTTTTTGATAGATTTATTTCATATTTGCATTTAGTTAAAGCTGCAGTAGGTAGAAAGCCTAAAAATGATTGCCTAAAAATGGCCTCTGAATTAGGCTTCATTTTCTCGGTCCTGAGTCCCTCCTACCAGACGAGCAACAGTTTAGCAATCGTGAGTGAGCACGGAACGACAGACATCAGTTGTGTGTAATAAAGCACCAACCTCTCATTCAGAGCTCCCCGGCCCTGAGCAGCTGTCTATCGGCTCTGTGTCTCAGCTCCGCCCGGTCCTCTTGGCCCTCGGCAAAAGCCCCATGATTGAACACAACTGAAAGTAAAGTCAAAAGTAAATGGGTGAGCTAACAAGTTCCTGTGCTGAGCATGTTGCTCATTGGCTGATAATTCTCACCGAAGGAGCATGCAGGTGCAGCTGCACTAGTAGAACAACCAAAAGGAATGCCTGGTCTCTAGATAACCTGTGATTGGTTTAAGTCTACTGTCACGGGCCAGATTCCCAAAAGGCTGAAAATAGAGTCAAGGGGAGGTGCAGAAGTACAGTTCTGTCTCAGACCTCTTGATTTACAATATGCTGAAAGGTTATTATGAAATTATTTCTCAGTGACACCAAAACAATGTTGCCTACCCTAGCTTTAAACAAACATAGCTACTGTATAGAAGAGAAATAAAAGGTCAAGGGGAAGTGTCAACAAGGAAATAAAAGCCACTGTGAAAATGTGAATGTAGGCCTAAAGTGAGGCAATCTAACAGCTACCCTTGCTTAGTAATTTCAGTTGAATGATCTGTTGTCACCAGGCCAAGTAACACACACACACAAACACACACACACACACTGTTCTGTGCTCTTGGATTCTCTACAATTTTCCAGTGTCACTTGAATTACTATGTAAGCAAATGGACTCTTCAACACACTGATTCAGGTCTAATAATAGTTATCATGACCCAGTCACAAACACATCTGTGTCTGTGTGTGTTCTGCTGCTGATGTGTGTGTTTTCTCTTGTTGACAGGGTCAGCATGTGTCTTTCTCTGTGAATGTATACGCATCCATGCTTCACTGTGTTGACGTAGATGTGTGTGTCCTGTCAGTCACGATCATGCTTGTGCAGCATGACGCTGGAAAAAGCTCCCAGCTATTACACCTGAAGGGAGCAGCAGAGCGGTGCTTTAGACTTTGTACATGGATATTTCTCATATTTTTCCTGACCAACAGTGTGGAGATTTATTCAGCTGCTGTTTCACTTATTGTGTATTTTTCATATTCAAGTTATAAGCAAATCCAATCCAAATAATCAAGAGTTGTTAGGTTAATGACTGCCTGCCTATAACTGGATCCAGACTCAATATTCAGGATGTAATATTATTAAATGTTGGTGGTGCAGGGACAAATATGTTGAATGTGATAATCTAATGATATTAATTTGAAATAATGAAGTCTGTATTGTAGGCACTGTGACACACATACACAGCTACTAACACTCTCCTCCATAGTGTCAGTAATGTAAGATTCAGGTACAATCCAAACTTAATTCAATTAGGACAGTTAAAGTATGTGAAAAGGGGAAAACATGAAAACACTGAGAACTGAATTGTGGAGTTAGACCGTTGAAACTGTTTAACTGTTGTTCACGAGTTCTGTGTTCAGGATGTTTTGGGCAAACCTGAAACATGGCTCGGTGACGTGCCGGAGCCATGGTTCCCCAACACTTAATAAGCCCCACGAACTGACACATAAATGACACCATCCCCCCCTTCCCCTCCCCTTCCCTAACAGTCAGTTTCGAACATACCTTCAGCGACTCTCTCAGTCCAAATCAGCCCAGAAGTTCACCTCAGCTCGCTTCAGTTCCAACAACCTGAGACAAAAGAAAAAAAAGAAAAAAAGAAAACATCCTGTCATCCCCACTGAACAGTGCATGCTTAAAAGGCGTGGTGGCCAAGTGGTAAGGCATTGGTCTTGTAAACCAAAGATCATGGGTTCGATCCCCTTCCATGCCTTTAAGATGTCTTCTAAACACTTACAGAAGCAATCTAAGACTCTGGAAATGTTCAGAGGAGTTTATGCTAGCCTGGCACTTCATAAACAACAGAGTGCAGTGTGCTATATTTTAGCAGAAGAAGCCAGATGAGGATGTCCTGGGCTGGCATGGGTACACCTGGTCAGCGGTTGTGAGATTTACTGATTTACTTCTCACAGATGATGGCAGTGAAATTCACTTTCAGCTCAACAGCTCTGCTGGATGTTCCTGCAGTCAGTTCTGATACCGCAAAAAATTCGACCTGTAATTTATGGCCATGTACTGTATGAAAGTGACCCAAATTAGAATTAAAGAGATCAGATGATTTGGGCAAGAAAAATTCATTCTGAGTAGCATATGAACACAAACAAAAACAAAAAGATTTGGGCCACTTTTGCCTGCTGTGTGAACACAGAGTGGCCTTTTATTGTGATCAGTCCAGGGCATCTCTACATGCCATGCCTGTCAGATGGATAGATTATCTTGGCAAAGGTGAAGAGCTCACTAACAGATTTTTTTTTTTTGAAGTGTGTAAAATCTGAGAAAAATAAACCATTTGTGTGTATAAAAGAAGTCCTTAAAAAAGTCTTTGTTGTGTATAAATGGATGGGTCTTCGTAGGTACGCTACATCTGAAACAGTGACTGTGTTTACCCTTTTCAAAAACTATTCCTACTAAGCTGTTCACATGGCTAATGAAAAAGTAGATTTCACTAATATTCCTGTTTACATGAAGCTGTACATGCTCCGAGTACAGAAAAGCCATTTGATTTTGCTTCTTTGTGCCAGTTTTCTACTGGTGGTGGACTTGTTCGACCGTGTGAAAACAGCCTTCCTCTGTCATTCATTAAATCACCTTGAAAAAGGTCGATGTTGCAATATTTGTGCATATCCAAAAACTGTTGATATCCAAGTCTTTCACAATATTTAAAAGTAGGTGTGTTTTTCCTTATGACCAGAAATGTTGGCTTTTTTGTGCATGGATTTCTACACCATCCTTAAAAACTGTTGCCTACTTGGTTTGAGGCTTCAATTGAGATGTATATTCTGAATTTCCTGTACACATGTCCTGTAAACCTGAATAATATTAGTATATTCCATATCTAAATAGGAAAATGCTTTTAGAATAAGGCCTAATTCAGAATATCCAAACAGAATATGCTGTTTACATGATCTGTATCAAATCCAGAATACTGCTTGTGAAAAAATAGTGTTGATATAAACATAGATCTTTGTATTTCATTGATAATTGCAAAAATAGAATAATGTTATAAAAAATATCTAAATCAACCACCTCAATCAGAATAGAGAGGACCGATCTGGCTTGATGAGAAGGAATTTTTGAATCAGATGATGTAAAGCTTTGATAATCCGTTTTCCAACAGGAAAATACCAGAGCCTAATAACTATGTAAAGGCTTAATCCGATCATTTTTCTCTGGTTGGAATAAATATACTCTTTCTGTGCACATTTGCCCCACGTGAGGGTTACATCAGGTAACCTGAGTGAGTTTCCGGGTGGGACAGAAGCACGGCAGGAGCAAAACAAAACTGGTCAGTGGCTGATACAACGTTTTTGTTGCAGACCTCTAGATTTTAGGATTGTTGAATGACAACAAGTTATTCAAACAAGATGTACAACATAAACAGGGTGTGGTGACCAAGTGGTAAGGGGTTGGTCTTGTAAACCAAAGATCATGGGTTCAAGTCCCATCCATGCCCTTATGGTTGTCACTCAGAGAGGCCCTTCAAAACACTTGTGAAATGTTATCATACATGGTTGTTAAACCTGCTCTAGAACAGGTTATGTGTTCAGAATAAATTATTATCTGTGACACTGAAAACTCGATGTGGCTGTGAGTCCACAAGCAACAGCTCTGGTGGACACTCCTGCTGTCAGCATGCCAGTTGCATTACATTTCACACATTTTTGCATGACCAGTCCAAGGCCAACCACTGCAATAATCCAATTGATTAATTAGCATCTCTATTATGCCACATCTGTTAGGTGGATAGATTATCTTGGCAAAAGGGGGAGTGCACCAACCACTAACACCAACATAATCACCAACAAAGACTTAAACAAAAAAGAGCAAGAGCTTTTACTTCAATGCTTGAAAACCAAAGAGTTGCATTTATATTTTTATTGAGTGTAAATGGAATGCTTTTTAACAAAAATTAATAACAGCATGTAACTAGGGGAATTTGGCTTACCTAGGAGGCAAAGTCATTGCTGCAGTTCATTACAAATGGGCCATGAAAGATTGTGCTGAGCACTGTAAAGGCACAGATGGGGATTGAAGTCATGATGTTCAGTTTATGAACCAACACTTTGCAGCTTGGCCTCCAGGTGTCTGCACTTTCGATAGTGTCACTAGGAGGACAACTGTCAGAAATTTCAAATCCTACACAGATGGCATTTAAAGTGATAAAGAACATTAGCTTCTATAGTTATTTTAGTTATTTCTTAATTGGGATAACTCAACAACTTGATTCAATAGGCCCTTAAGGACATCAGAAATGCGAGGACTGACCGTCTCAGTACTGTGAAAAAGTCAAGCCACTGATATCACTCACCTGAAAGTTTAGATCATCTTACAGGCATGAGTGGGAATTGATTGATTTTGGTTAGCGAGAGGCCTTACCATGTTTCTTTAGTTTTGTTGCGTCCTTCACTGATGCATTTAACTGATAACACACTTTTATCCCAGACAACTCAAAATGGTTTTATGCTTTAAACTGAATATAAGAGCCCAAATTTGTCTTCTCAACAACCGCCGCTTTAAAGGAACATTGATTATGTTGGGTCTGAGTAAGTAAATTAAATCCACAATGACAGTGTTTCCAGAGAGGGGAATTTGATTTACCTAACAAGTAAAGTCATTATCAAGGTTAATTACCAAATGGGTTCTGAAGGTTTCTACTGATCCCATTAAAGGTATGGATGGGGGTCAAATCAACAATATTTGGTTTACAAGACCAACAGCTTACCACCTGGCCACCACGCTTTTATATTGCTGCACCCGTGCGTGTTGCAGCAGCTGAGAGGCCCGATGCATTTTCTCAACTCAGTCCAATGTTTTAAAGGACGATAACCAGTTTTAGAGAACATAAATGCATAGGTCTCAGTAGGTAAGTTACACCCAGAACAATGACAGTGAGGCTCATTTATACAGTAGGCCAAGTGATTATCATCAGTAGCATGCAAATTGATTGGTAATGTCAATGGCTGAGTTTCAGGTAGTTTTGCATTAAAACAATATGAACGTTTACAAGAAAAAAGATAATGATGAAATGAAGTGGTCATCCCAGGTACTACTTGGTCATCAGTAGTCACCGAATTGTTGCTGTGGAACTTTAATTGTCATTCAGAACAAGATACAGCAGTCAAGTCCAACTAAAGTCCAAGCTGAGTTTTCAGCTCTGGTGCGAGATGTAAACAAGAAGGGACTGTATAAAGTCTGAGCTCTGAGCACCACAGCATGTCTTCAGGACACAAATATTACACCTTATTTGATGCTTTAAATAATATATTGAAGAGTGGGAAAGAGCAGCTAAAAGTCTTTACTTCAACAATAAGCCACTGCTACTTGTGAACCAAAGATCATAGGCTCGATTCCCATCCATGCCTTTGATGGGATCAGCAGCATCCCTAATGAGCCATTGGGGAAATTTTGTAATGAGCTGTGATAATGACTTTGCTCTTTGGTGACTCAATTCCCCTCTCCTCACACCATCAGTGGTCTGGGAATAAACTTACTAACTCAGACTCAACATAAATCATGTTTGCTAAATCTGTTCATTGGTTCATTGTGTAATAAAACAATGCAGTCATTAGAGAAGACCTGCTGGAGCACTTAGCTGTAATTTAATATTTAAGACCAATTTGACTCATGTTGTCTGGAAAAAACAAAACAAGAAAAAAAAAAAACACAAAAAAAAAAAAACAAAGTTGCAAGTTTTTATATGAGTCTGTCTGATCTGTCGAGTGTCACATAACAACCACATAAGTCTTATTTCCACCAAACAGTCCAGTTCAGTTTAGACTGTTACACAAAACGGTATTTTTTTTGTTTCCATTGGTAAAAAGATGTGGATAGTACCAATAGAACCTTTCCATTTCATCCTGTTTTTCTATTAACCTTCTGCCAGTGGTCCGTGCAAGATAAGCTAACGCTGAAACACTGTAAAAAACCTGAAGGTAAGAAATCAGAGCAACCAGTCATCTCATCATCAAGTGCAGACCATGAGACGACCCTGGTAGCTGCGATACTCTCTTACCAATCAATGGTTTTCACTCCACCTTTAGTATAGGCTCAGCTCACTCTGAGCCTCAATAGTGAGCAAAACAGGACAGAATGGAGTGGTTCTATTCTATTCTATTCTGTTAGTACCATCCACAACTTGAAACACAAAAATAACCATTCTAATGTGTAATGAATAGAACTAAACTGGACTACTTGGTGAAAATGCTGTTGTGGACAGCAACAGACACTGTGAAAAGATTTTGGAGGCGTGGTGGCCAAGTGGTAAGGCGTTGGTCTTGTAAACCAAAGATCATGGGTTCGATCCCCATCCATGCCTTTAATTGGACCAACAGAAGGGAAAATTTGTAATTCTCTGAAAAGACAAATTACCCTACAACAAAGATCTAAGAGTCCACAGAGCTAATAACTATAAATCGAGAGGGTGGTGGTGTCCAGACTTTATAGATGCGGTGTGGACTCTGACATTCACTTGAGTTAGAATTTGAGTTAGTTAGAAGTTAAAACAATTAATTCATAGTTATTGTTATAGTTATTATTCTTCCTGTAAACAGTCCTTAATTTACCTACTCAGACCCATCCAAATATGTTCCCTAAAACTGGTTATTGTGCTTTAAAATATTAGAATGATTTGGTAAGACATATTGGACTTGGTAGTTTTAGTTTAATGTTTAAGACAGTTTATAACCTGTACTGTCTGTAAAAAATAACCTTGGTTTTAAGTTTGTAAACCAGTCCGACTGATTTAAGCCTCATTTCCCTAAAGCAGTCCAGCTCAGTGTGTTACATATTAGAAGGGTTATTTTTGCCCTTCCATTGGCAAACGTTCGACATGGCATGACTTTGCTCTTTGGTAACCCAATTCCCCTCTCCTCACTCCATCAGTGTTCTGGGATTAATTTATCAACTCAGACTCAACATAAATGACATTCCCTAAATCTGTTTATTGTGTAATAAAGCATTGGATCTATAGAGAAGATCAATTGGAGCGCTTGTCTTTGGTTAAATATTTAAGACAATTTCATCTCATGTTGTCTAGAAAAAAATTACCAAGGTGGCGAGTTTGTAAATGAGTCTGAACTGTCACACAACAACCACATAATCCTTGTTTCCACCACCAACAGTCCAGTTCAGTGTAGACTGTTACACAAAACGGTTATTTTTGTGTTTCCATTGGCAAAAAGATGTGGATGGTACCAGTAGAACCACTCCTTTCCATCCTGTTTTTTGTTACCCTTCTGTTGAGACTCCAAGTGAGCTGAGCTGACACTAATAGTGCAGTCATGTGCTCTTCAGATGGTCCTGGTTTCTGATATGGGAAGTCTTTATTCCGATGTCTGTGTATTCATGTGCTTTTAATTTGTAAAGTGGAAACAACCTGGATGCTACAAAGGGTAGGGTTGGGTAGGGTGTGTTATAGGCTGAATACATTTGTAGGCTACTTGACTATGAGGAGAGCAGCTAATGGTTACAACCTAACTTTTCAAATTGCATGTGAGAAAAAAATTAATATGCAATACTTGAATCAGTATAAAGTTATCAACCAAACATTTTCGCTCTGCCCTAATGTGGAGGTGTGGTAGCCAAGTGGTAAGGCATTGGTCCCATAAACTAAAGATCATGGTTTTGATCCCCATCTATGCCTTTACGAGGATCAACAGACTACTATGCCCTAATACTATACCCTTGTTAGGTAAGTAAATGTCTTGTCTACTCTATCACTGTCACAACTGCTAACAATATGGGTTTGCCTATTACTAGATGAAGTCTGTGCATGGGTTCACAACTTGTTTATACATGGTTTGGTTCTGACGTCGTCTCTTCCCCAAGCCTTGACACCTTGTTAGTGAATGACAAACACTGAGGGAGAGAAAAGAAGGTGCAGAAAGAGAACATGCAGTGGTTAAAGTGGGATTTGACAGGTGGGGGAGCCCTAAAATTCGGTGCTGAGGCGCAATAGGGAAAATTACGTAAATGATTGCAAAAAACTATATTGGCTTTATTCTCAACTAGACTTGCACCGATTACAATTTTTTGGGCCGATCCTGATTTCTGATTTGCAGAGTGCTTGGATGGCTGATACTGATTTCAGCCGATTCCGATTTCATTTTTTCCAAACCACTTTACAGCACACAAGATATTGCAAAATTTTCAAATTTTCCTTTATTAGAACATTTTAACCAAGATTCAACCAGCTTTTCAATAATCATGTCTTTGCTAAAACACACTCTACATTAATAAATAATATATAACTTTTTGTCTATAACATCATCATATCATAGCATGTGCTATATTATTCTTAAGATTTTATTTTCATTCGGGGTAGTGTGTGTTTTCTGGCTCCTATTTGCTACCAGCTGAGTACACAGGGTGCTTTTATTAATTGGTTAACGATCACAAATCGCCATGAATTCAAGCATGTCTGATTATGAATGCACTTAATACAATAACTTTTGTCTCTACCATCTTAATGAGACACATAACACACTGTCTGCCACCAGCTTTGTGTGGAAATACTTCAAAATATTAAACAATGAAGATGCAAACTGTTGCTGCAACTTTTAGAATCTCAGATAAAATTCCCGGTGAAGCTCGAAGCTTCAAGGTCACTGGATTTATACTTAATCCAAAACACGTCGGGGTGAAATACTGCATGTGATGGATTTACCATCAGCAGCTGGTTGTGGCAAAAAGCACCCCTCACTGAAGAAAGACACCAACATCTCCAGGAAATGCGTACAAAGCCCTAGAGTTTTGCTTTTGAACTTTCAGTGATAATTAACTTTATCAAGTCTACGATGTTGAACATTTGCAGTGCGCACGGTGTGAGCCGTCTGCTCCGCTCTGCAGCAGCCTGTGAGTGCGAACGAAGTCTAGAACCTGTTTCAGCTCAATATCATGACTTTGAAAACACCAACTGACTTTTTTATACGAATTTTGTTAGATTAAAATATGTAGAACTGTAAAATATCACTTCCATGAGGTTGTTCAGTCAGACAGTAACAGATCACAGGCTGAACTTGGCATTTCATCCGCCTGTGCAGCTGCAGCAAACGTCAAGTTGCACGCAGCCTGCAGTTTATAATGTTGATTAATATTGAAATGGCGGTCTTCTTCCTCAATAATAATTATTGATATCAGCAGAAAATACACTAAAGTTGTCAGGTTGGGAACCTACATAAATCGGGATATATAGCGCCTCTGTTTCCAGGATAGAAAATGTAATTTTCGGGAAAATATTCATCCCGACGCCCCCAAAAGGCTCTGTCAAACTACGAAGTACGAAATTGTGCAAAAACAACTACAGAGAATAACAGTAAAACAGTACAGAGCAAACAAATAAATCAACAAAGTCAGGATCAGCACCTTGGAAAGCGCCGCGGCATCCGCGCCTCATGAGAGCGCAGCGGTACCAAACACCTGAGGCAAAGCATGTTATAGCACGTTATAACATAGTGTGTTTGGTTTTTGTTTTTTTGTTTCTTTTGCTGCCGCAGCGCGATGGGAATTTGACCGGCGCTTTAGACCGTCAAATTTAGACTGACCGGCCGGTCGCAGGTCATGGATGACCACGTGAAAACCTGCCCGAATCCGAGCACTGCCGATAAATCCGTGCAAGTCTATTCTCAACAGAAAAATACAGGCCGGATTAACAGGTAAAACGCACACATAGCAATCTAACATGGCTAACAAACAGAGAAACACAGCAAACTAACAGCTACTGGCTACTGCCAGTTTGAATTGAAAAATTTATTTATTTGAATAAGGTGGCGGAGCTGAGCTCCGGGTGGCGGAGCTCAGCTCCGAGGTGGCGGAGCTCAGCTCCGGAGGGCTCCGGCCCACTTTAACCCCTGAGAACATGTATGAGCTTAAAACTGAAAATGAAACTTAACTTTAGTTGGTTAGTTTCTCATTGATGTTACCAACTAAATTAAAAAGAAAACAGCATTTTCTCAGTGTAGGGAGAGTCAAGGTGTTTTCGTGACTGAAGACCAGCTTACTTTCACAGGGCATGATGCACTGGTCTCTTAGTCATGCTGCTTCACACCAGATAACATCAGAAAGATATGATCTTAACTGATAGAGTGTGTCACTTTGCTCCTTGTACAGACACTGGTCATCTCAGATGGAACATGGAACGAGTGAGTGTTGAGTACTCGCTTCATGTTGCTTTGGACAAAAGTACTGTATTTGCCAAGTGAATAAATATAAAATAAATAAAGACACAAAACACGTTGAACTAGCATTGGTCTTATAACAATCAACAATATGGCATCAAATGCTTTCAAAGCTGGTGGAGGCAGTTCCTTTTTGGCATCACTGGGCAAAAATTCTATAATAACCTTTAATCATGATGTAATTCAAATGGTCTGAGAGAAAACCAGACGTTTGCTCCTCCTCTTGGCTCTGTTTTCGAGCGTTGGTCTTATAAATCAAAGATCATGCATTCGATCCCCACCCATGCCTTTACTGGGATCAGCATGAGCTTTCATGACACATTTGGTGTCGGATGGAACGAGTCAGTGTCAAGGATTTTTCAAGAGTTCTCCTTGAAAAGAAGGATTTAATAGCCTCATGTTGCTTTGGACAAAAGCATCTGCCAAGTGAATAAATGTGAAATAAATGAGGACACAAAACACTCTGCAGTTCCTCTTCGTCATCATTGGGCAAAAGTCATGATGTAATTCAAGTGGCGTAAGAGAAAATCAGGCTTCTGCTCCTCCTCTTGGCTCTGTTTTCAGGCTGTAGAAAATCTAGCCCATGATGGGAGATTTTGGCCAATCACAAGACATGAGATAATTGCTTGCAAGTGTTAGTTGTTGGCATGGTAGCCAAGTGGTAAGGGTCTGGTCTTGTAGACCAAAGACCATGGGTTCAATCCCCTTCCATGCCTCACAAATTAGAATCAACAGTTTCTAAACTTCCCCTCACCTTACACTGTTAATAACATATAGGTAGTCCATTACCAGATGGTGTCCTTGTGTGGGTGTACAACTGTTTTACACAGATTCAGGCTCAGATGTGATTGGGACTGGGCATCAATACTCAACACATTTAATATATCAATTGTAAAAACACAGTAACAAGTAGTGTTGCAGTCAAATGACACCTGCAATCAAAACTTTTGCTACCCAGATCTAGAAAAAAAAAAATACTATTCACATGGGATCACAGCAAGAGTTCTTCATGAAGAGGAACCTTCAAAAAAGTATTGAGTAAAATTGGCATCACTTTAAGGGTACTGACATCGACACTGGTATCGTAATTTTTTAAAAATAACCAGCCCTTAACATGATTACTTTCTCCTCCAAACATAAAAAAGCACTGAGACCTTGTCAGAGAGTGAATGAGAAATACTGGCACAAGTCTTTCATAGAAGCCAATAAGGAAAGAAAATACGCACTCAATGTTCTAGTTAGGAATTTATGCATTTTTATATTTTTAAATTTCTCTGTAGATGTAGATGTAACAGAAGTAGCAAATTACAGTCCAATTTGCAGTCATTTTGTGTTATGTAAAATGTGTCACTTGACAATAGTATATGAACATGTGCAAATGCATAGTTTTCGTGGTGGTTGAGTTTCAGAGAGAAAACAGCTCATACATTTTGAAAGATCATTGAATGCATTTTGTGTAAAAGCAATGAAAAGTGGTCCACAGTTTAGTCAACGTTGACTTCTACTATGCGGGGAGTCTGACATTTGAGAAAATGATTCACAACAGCACTCGAAAGTATCCAAAGTAGGCTACTCTTGATGAAATTGTTATTATTAGTTGGGAAACCATAATACCACTGGACTGTTGAAGACTGATATACACACCATCACTCTTCTGCTCTACATGTTGTATTTGATGTCATTGCCTCATCATATAAAACAGAGTCCCGTGAAACAAGCGATCCGCCATGTTGAATGTTTGAACATGAAGTCATCATCAACATGCAGCTTGATCACTCAGATGTGTGCATGTCAGAAGCGAAACCTCAGAAAATCATAATTGGCCCGGGAAAAAAAGCTACACTATCTCTCTGCAAAATTCCATTGTTGATGTGAAAGCTTGACAGCATTGACTGGATACAGGTTTGAAAAATATAATTAATGTGGTCATTAATCACATAAAGAACAATTCTGGTGTGCAAATGCCATTAACTGGAAATGTGTTTCCCTCTCCCATTAGGTGCATTCACTTTTTTTTGAAAAAGACAAGCAAGAGGATTTTTTTTTTTGCCATATTGAAGTTTTTCAAATATCAACCCTTTCTAATGTGATACCTCAAAATGCAGATAAAAAATTGTTGATGGAAACAAGACTAGAGGGAGGCCAGAATGGCATGAAGCATCTCTACATGGATTACCACAACACCCCTGAGTCTATCAGGGGTTCAGCGGAATCAGCAAAATGTTGTGTATTTGGCTGTATGCACGTTTGTGTGTGTGTGCTTGGCTGGCTAAAGGGGATATGTGTCCAATAAGCCTCTTTTCCACCCTTCACATCTTTACAAATTCCTGTGCCATTTTCTTCACACACACACACACACACACACACACATACACAAACACAGTGTGCGGCTGTGCCAGGGGAAATCTCTTTTTTCTCAGGTATTAAAGGAATCCAGTGTGTCTCAGCAGAAATGAGGTGATGCCCGGACATGTTCAGTTATTAGACAATTAACCCCTGCTAAGACCCTGACAATGAGGGAGGCAAGAGGTCACTGTGGCCCGATAACAGTTACATAATCCACAGAGGTTAAGGGAGAGAGTGTGTGTGTGTGTGTGTCTTTAAGAGACAGAGACTGTAAGTGGTAGAAAACAAGTGCTGTGTTTAAGGCGTGTGTAGAGGTGAGTGTGTGGTGTCTGCTGGTGTGTGTGTGTTAACAAGGGTCAGTGTAACACGGATTCAACGAGAGTGAGTGTGCCTCTTCTTATCTTTTACAATTAACCTCTGCTGAGACCCTGAAAATAACGCTGGGCGACCAGATGGCAAAGGCAAAGAAAAAAAAAACAAAAAAAACAGGGACATGCTTGCAGGGAATGTGTTTGTGAGTGTGTGTGTGTGTGTAATACTTACAATCAAACAAGGCTGTGCATCATTCAGTTTAAAGTAATATGCAAAATTACAGAAATAATTGGTATGCTATTTATTTAATCATCTCTAGACATCTTTAAAGGAGGAATCTGTAGCCCTTGCACATGCAAAAATGAGTACAGCAGTCCAAACAGCGAGTTGGAGTCGTAGACTGTTTATTAAATAGGTTGTAATCCTGTTTAATATATGAGCTGTGGTTGAAGCGAGTTCTTTCCCACGCCCCTCCTCCCCAGACAAGGCAGAGACAGGCAGGCTGCAGGAGCTCTGCAGGAGGGCAGGATGTGCACAACATCTTAAATTGACAATAATGTGCTGATGAGAAGCTCAGGCAGGCTGTAGAAATACTGTGCACAACATCAACACACAACAACAAGACGCGCACAACATCAAAAATTGACAATAACAGGTGAGGACGAGTCCTACTCTTTAAGTTGACCAGCTGTTTATAACTGTCAGTTGTCTGTCAATTTAAGGTTAAACCTGTTATCCAGAAAACAAGATCCCACTGCTCTGAAATAACACATTATAGATGACGAGTTAGTGACTGCCTCTCACTGCTTGCCAAATTCCAACATTTTGTTCAATTTAACAGTTATATACATCCACTCCTCCTACAAATTTCTTAACAATTTTTTATGGCTCATAAACAGACAATTGTTCATTTAGTGAAAATTATGCATTACTTTGAGCTCATTACTTAGCTAGCTTGCCAAATAGCAAGCCAACTGGTGATCTGAAATGGTTTCTCTTTGCTAACAGTGTAAAATAGGAGATCTTTTGTTCTGTTAAAGGTCAGCTCCACTGAGAGTTGTTATCTACATCATTGGTGACAGTGCTTTTACAGCTGCTTTTTTAAATTGTAGCATCATTTCCCATTGTTTCTCTCTATCTGCTGCACAGGTTTAGATGTTGATTGTCAGCTTCTTTGATATGGCTACTGGGGTACTGGAAAGTCAAGTTTCAGTTCACCTCTGAGCACTGTGAAGAAGACTCTTCCATTTTCATAATTGGAGGAGGTACTCACAGCAACTATAGCAGCTGCTGTGTTATATTAGATGTGTGTGTACAGTATGATAAGGCCACAGAGGGGCTGACGTGATAACCTGCAGTCAGGAGTCTAAAACACTCATGAGACACTTTAACCTGCTTATTTTAGATAATCTGACACGCATGTCTACACACACACAAACCCAAAGGACTTCACTCAGTCTGACACATTAGCCTGTTCATTTCTGCACTCTCAGAAATAAGGTTTCCAAAAGGGTTCTTTGTGAATGGCTGAGATTCTACTCAGAACCATTTGAAGAATTCTTTTCATCCAAAGACTTCTTTTTTGAAAAAAAGAGTTGAAATCCTTGAGGAACTCTTTCTTCAAGGGTTGTTCTAACTATAATATAAAAGGGTTCTTGGTAGAACCCCCTGGGTGGGTTCTAGATAAAACCCTTGGAATATAAAAGGGTTCTCTGTAGAACCCTGTAAGTGTGGTCATGATAAAACTCCTAGAATCCAAAAAAATTCTTGGTAGAACCCCCTGAGTGTGATCTAATTAAAAACCTTTGAATATAAAAGGATAAAACAACCATGGATGGGCTCTAGATAAAACCCTTGGAATCTAAAAATGTTCTCAGTAGAACCCTCTTGGTGGGTTTAGATAAAACCCTTGGAATATAAAAAAGTTCAGCAGAACCCCTTGTGTGAGTTCTTACACCTAGCACTTTCAGAAGGTGAAACAGTTCCCGATAGAACCCCCAGACAGGATTCTAGATGGGTCCTCTGCAGAACCCCTTATAGGATTCTGGGTGAAACTTTTCAGAGATGGTTCTAGGTAGATCTCTCTGAAAGGGTTCCAAGGGGAACCTATAAAAAGTTCTACCAGGAACCAAAAAGGGTTCTCCTGTGGGGACAAGCTGAAGAACCCTTTACGGTTTTAATTAACACCTTTACTTGTAAGAGTGCACCTGATTGACATTCAATTACCCCTATTCACGATTTGCAACACAAGCACAATCAGACACGCGTGTAAAACACACACACACACACACACACACACACACACAGTCAAACAATACAACACATACTGAGAACACAGTTTTTTTCTGTTCAACAGATATCAAAGTAAAATTTCACATTATATTTGTCATTTACATCTTGCAGCATGCTCATCTTATTTAAGTCATATTATCATGTGTTATTATGGTGTCAACAGTCCACTGTTTTTAAGTCCTGGGAGCAGGACTGTCTTGATTTAATTGGAGGAATATGGGTAAAACTTAACCTGGCTTACTCACTGGGTAAAGTAGAACAGAGTGTGAGGTGTAGACATGAAAATCAGGAACTGAAGAATTCAAAATAAGATCTGCCTGTGACTGCTAGACATGAATGAGCTGAAATTAAGACCAATATGAGACTTTGACCTTTTTCTCAAATTTCCCAAATTCGGCTCCGGAAAAAACAGCCTTTGTCTCGTCTCAGCCTGAGACTAATTTGAGCCCAACTGAAGGTCTTAAAATGTTCCTTTTTTGTCGCATTGCACTGATCTTAAAATTGTCTTAAATAATCAGCTCTTGAGATGAAAGTGAGATCTAAAAGAAAACTCTTAAATTAGATCTTAAATTTGTAAATGAAAGTCTTGCTGCCTCATACGGTCGTCAAAGGAGAAACCTCTGACACACGTATGAACTCCTCCTGCTTTAGGAGAAACAGATGAGACTTCAGGAAGCTAAAAACCAGAATATCATTTATTTCTCTTAAGACAAAGAAAAGTCAATTGTAAGAAACAATGTTCCTCTGGGAATGGTAATCAAATATAGGGTACAAAAGAAAACTACTAAAACTTAGAGCATGATTATCCCCTAAAGAGAATAGTAGCAGGAGTGACAAAAAGTAAGTAGGAGTGGGGGTGGTGGGGTTGCAGTTGTCTTGATTTTGTTGTAGGGAGGCCCACAGTGTCAGATTTTGAAAACCAATTAACCAAATTATACCAAACCTTAAACATAGAGATGGCAGATAAAAAAGCACTTAAGGAGACCAACAGGAACTAAAATGCTATCTCATGATAGCCTTTTTAAAATTCGGCCAAGTGAGGCCTTAACAGTTTCATGTCTTTCCTCGGCATAAATCATTAGAACCCTTTCTGAATGCTGTCAGTGACTGCAGGTTCCATAAGTCACCACAGTTTATAAGAAACAGTTGGACCAGTACACGACTTTTAAATTAAGCTGCATATTTCACAAAGCCTTGCAAAATGAAGTTGTTTGAGTCCCGGTAATGATATAAAATGCATATTAAATCCTGGAGGTGTAGCACAGTGTCACAGAAATGGCTTTAATTGTGGTTTATGTGTCCCGAGTCACACAGCTAAATTGCGGTATGTGTGGGCCGAGGGAGCAGTGAAATTATAATGAGTGATATGAGCGGGGAATAGTATAAAAACCCCATCATGTAAGGCATCATTTTAATAAGACTGCCATTTGGTGCCATTTGGTTGGAGAATATCTTTAAACTGGCATTTTCCCTCACTCGTCTTCTTTTTCTCTTTTAATTTCCTGTCTCTTTTTGTCTTTAAGAGCTCCACTTGTCATTAACATCAGACTCATTTCTTTACAAACTGATGTTGCTGAGATCACAGCCTGACAGAAAAGTGCTTTACAGGCATCTGAATGATGACTTCTCATTAACGTGTTTGATGCGAACAAGGACTTCTGGTGAAAGACTCGTTCTCCACTGTTCCCTGCCTTCCTGCCCCATTTAGACAGGTGCACCTCTTATTAAATTGTTGCTGTTTTTAAAGGTAAAGTAAGCGATTCTGGAGAAAGATAATTAATCGATAAGTATCGTTCCCATGTCGACAAATACAGATAACTGGGTTGGCCTGTTAGTTACCTTAGCAATTACATATTATTTGTGCCCCGCTGTAGAGGAAGCGAAAGCAGCGAGGTAGTCGTATTATGGAGGTTTTCACACCTAGTCTGACTCATGATGGAGGCCACTCTAATAATTATGTCTCCTATCAATGCCAGATCTCTTTGTTCCATGTTGTTCATCATGGTTTGTAATTATTTTCTATTGTCACAGTTCTATCCAGTGGCAAAAAAAAAATAGCACAGGCACCAGCTGTATGTGATGGGCCACAAGTTGCAATGCATTTTTGGTGGTTAAAATTATTTTATTATGTGGTTTGCACTGGAAGAGCACCACAGAGGGCACTTTATCACCTTTTATTCACTGGGAAGGCACCCTAGGGGCAATTTTCAGGTGTTTTCTAGGGGGTTCTGGGTGCAGCTTTTCACAGATGGGTTTTAGTTATGACCCTGTTGGGATCTAGGTAAATCCCTCTGAAAGGGAGCCTTCAAAAAAGGTTCTACCAGGCCCTAAAAAGGGTTCTCCTATGAGTACAAGCCAAAGACCCCTTTATGGTTCCAGTTAGCACCTTTATTTGAAAAAAAAAAAAAGTCTTTCCATTAGCCCTTTACCACATCTCTTTTTTTACATATGGCAATTTGTATGCCTCTGCAAACTTCTTGGTAGTTTATTTTGAATTATTTTGAATTTCCATCCTTTCTAGTTAGGTGCTTTATGCAAAAACAAATATATTGAAGGGGCGGGTTGGTCGGTAAGGGTGTGAGAGAAAAATAAACTTTCTTTTCCACTATCACTTGTTTCCTGTTCTTGTTCCTTTCCTTCCACCTGACTTCACACAAAGATAGAAAGAGCTGAAAACAGAAACATCACAGGACTGCATGGTAACACACTACAACAATATGCACCTGTGGTGCGATGGTGAAAGTGCCTTTCACAGGGTCAATAAAAGAGAAAATGATAGGGGGGACAAAACAAGAAACTTCCCCAACACACCTCACCTGCACACGATGCAGTTTTCAAAGCTGAGCACACAGTTAACAATGATCCCTCATGAATTAACAACAGCTACCATGGCAAATGCTGCTTCAATTCTGCCCCACGGATTAGCTTTTGTACCCGGGAAAGCAAAACAAGACAATTAGAAATTTCCCTTTCATTTTTCACAAAGATTTACCTGACGTGTCTTAAGCGAATGAAGAAATATTAAAAGAGGTAAGTTCTGTTCTTTGAAGTGTGATCATTATAAAAATAACAGAAAATTAGGTCTGTGTTAGCAAATAGCATCCACTTATCTTACAGAAACAGAACATCAGAACAGAAAATCTTTTCTTTGTAGCTGCCACAAAGGTACAAGTTATCACTTTGCCAGAGAGAGAAGAAATGCAGTGTTGATGTAAAAATGAATTATTAACACAAACAAACATAAAGTGTGTAAGAGGAATACAGGATGAGCCCAAGGACATAAATCATCAGATATTGAATGTTGGGGAACTGAACTTCATAACCAACTGATTTAATGAAAACCTGGTATCCAAATCTGATTCACAGCAGGCAGAGAACAGCTTCGCCTGCACAGTAAGTCAGTGTAGATTAATGACCTCATTTACAAATTTGCATCGGAGTTTAACATAAAAATATGCACATATGGAAAATAATGATATCCATAAATCTAGACTAGATTTGTCATAACCTGAACCGTTTGTAGGTTAGCTTAGCTGATACTAACAGTAGATCTTTGAAAAAAACAAACAAAAAACAGAAAACCTGTGTAGAGTGTAGGGTTTTTAGTTACCATTTTTTCTCTTTTGAAAAACGGAAAAATGGAAACACAGAAATATGGCATCACAAACTGCCCATATACATATACATGAATAAACAACTCAAATTTAGCACATACACTCTTAGAAACAACGGTTTCAAAAGGGTTCTTCTTAAAGGGCTCAGGTCCTGCCCAGAACTATTTGCTTCTGAATGGACGATCAACTTATGCTGTTGCTTAGGTATAAGGATTGACAACACCTAACCTCAGGTGTCTTTCTAGCAATTTAGCAGGAATGTATGAGGAGATGGAGAAACTACATTACATGTTGTATTGAAAATTAAAATTCATACTTTTTACATGACTTGTATCACACGTAATATGTCATTCACATGAATTGCGAAGATCCAAAGAGTTTTTTTTGGGGGGACCATGTCAAGTGGCCAGCACCATTTCCCATAGAGTGGAGTGAGACCAAGGACCATTTCAGAAAGCTGCTGTCATGTCGCAATCTTCTTCGCAATAAACATCTTTGGTGAGACGTCACAAGCTTTTGGCCATTCACTATCAAGATAACTGTATCATCTTCTTTTCCCTCTTAAACATGGATGCATTCAATGGATGGTAGTTTTGAGTGGAGGCACAGAAAAGAGGTAAGTCTGTTTGTGCTGACTACATAATATGCTGTTTAACTAACTTAACGTTAGTGAACTAGCTGCTAAAGTGACGTTAACCTGCCAAATCAAGTGTCCTAATGTAACCTATCAAATCTTTCTCAACCTGTTTATAATGGAAAGTGAGCCAGCTCGTTAGCATGTCAGCTAATGTCAGTTTCAGTGAATTGTGCATTAACGTTTAATGTTACAGTTCAGAATCATTTTGCTAAGTTAAGGCTAACTCCCACTGCATCCATCATTGTTAAAAAGGGGAAAAAAAAACAACCACGTAATGAAACAAGACCCACAGTTGTTCCGGTTTAATGAGTGACCGTGTTAACTGGTGACTCAGCAAGTAGTAGCACCTAGTACTTTTTACTTTACTTTTACTTTAGTACCTTGCTTAGTACTTTTTGCATAAGTACTAGGGTAAAAGTAAAAGTAGTAATGCACCAGAATACTTTGTATACAGATTAAAATCAAAGTGTTCAAAATGTTTCTTCTGGGGAAGGATGCCCCCACACCACCCTATAGGGAACTGGTTTACCAACACACCACTTTTGTCTCCTCTTATGAGGCATGATTATGATTACTGCAGATCTGACAGTATCAGCACTTTTGGTATCAGTTCATCTACTCATACTATAAAATTTAGTTTAGTGGTATTAAAACTCTAAAAACTCAACAGAAACAACTGAACATTTATGAGCTTAACAAAGGAGGTCCAGCATTTACTGCTATTGTGTTGGACTGCATTAGATTGTATTGTCTTGAGCCTCTATATACATATTCATAGCTATTAGCATGCACATATGGCAGACAGCTCAGGGATTTCAAACATAATCATGCACACACATTCCTTTTGATCAAGTCTTTTGTGTCAGTTGCCCACCATTTTTCCTCACAAATCTGCACACGTTTTAAATACCAAAGGATGTTAAGTTCAGTATCTCAACAGAAGACTGAATAAGTACATAGGAAATATGATTAAAAATAACATATAAACTCAGGGTCACGTCCCTAGTGTTGGAATTAACATGATTTTATGAAGAACAAACAGCAACAAAAGAGGCACGTTTGACAGTTGATAATTTGCAGCCCCAGAGCGCCGTTTTGCCACAAGAACGTTGATGCGTATGTGCAAAAAAAATCAACTCCACTTAGAATCCACTTAAAATTTAAAGAGCCACTCTGGCTTCATCATGAACCCATTTAAATTTCCTCTGTAATTCATCAAACTTTAGAAAAAAACCCACTGACATAATTGTGATTTGTGAGTTTAAATGCTCACTTATTTCAACTCATCACCCATAAAAATATTACTCAGCCCATTCAGAGGGAGGTTAACCTGTCAGCAAATTGTTACACAGAACACATGCACAGAACCGTGGTAATTGCATCAGTTATTTTCCTCAATTTCACGTTCAAATCTCAAAGCTCCCCTGATTTAAAACCCAATTTCAGAAAGATCAACACAGACGCTTCTTTGAATGGCTCTCACAGAACAGGCCCATCTTTAAACACATACACGGTAACAGCTTTCTAGTGTTTTTCTGTTGCATAATGTTTTACTTCAAACAGGAGAGCGACTGCTAAAATGACAGATTTGACACAAAAAGAGAGGAAGAAAAAAAAAGCCAGGTGTATGAGAAAATAGAGTTTTCACTGCAATTCCATGTTACCACTCTTTCACTCCGAAAGGTTCAATGCTGCAGGTTACAAATGATAGATGGACCAGGTTTGGGTCAGGAGGGCTGTTATAAATTTGTGCTGGTGATCTACTGGTGTTGGTGCAAGGACCCACTAAAATATTGGGTTGTGATAGAAATAGAAACAGTTGGTGATTTGGGGGAATGTACGGAGCACCCTATGGGTCACAGTGACATATTTTTGAGGACTACTTTTGTGTTCACTCAGAGAATGTTTTACGTTACCTCACAATACTGTCCTTCTACCATTCATTATATGTTCTATGTTTCCACACAGCCGCTCACAGGGCAAGGCCCCAGTATGGATCATGGATTGAACTTTACTCTGAACTCTTCTTCTAGAAACCACTTGATCTAATTGAGTTTACTTTCATTATAACCATGTCTACTCATTGAGCAGTAGTAGAATCTCAGCACACTTAATGCCAACCAGCTGATCCATACTGGGGTGCTGTGCTAGGAGCAGCTGAATAGAATCAGATGGCTCAGAACAAATGGAAAAAGGAAAGTATTGTGAGGCAACGCAAAAGTAATGTAAATTTTATTGCAAGAAAATGCAGAACATTTTGTGAGGCAACACAAACTATTGCAAGAAAATGCTAAATGTTTTGCGAGGGAATGCAAAATGTTGTGAGAGAATACAGAACATATTGCAAAGTAATACAAAAGCCGTCCTCTTGCTGTGACCCTTTTTGGGCTCCATAGGAATGCCATCCTCCTTGTTAGCAAAATGACCAAAATGCATCCCTTTTGTTAACCTGCCATCCACCCCCTCCATCCCGTAAGTGCAGAGAGAGTGCAGGGACAGAGATGGTCCGATGGTTGGTGGTTTTCTTGCTGGGTCTGGCTCCCTGCACTACAAGGCTGAGTCATGGCGAACAAACCTACCAGGAGTTAGCAGTTAGTTAAGTTACTTTAGCAATAAGTTAAGCTATTTTTCCATTAGGAAATGACCTTGGTATTATATTCCCTGTTGCTCACAGAGGCCGTGTTCCTGTTGATCGGCAGTGTTCACTGGTAGGCTGCCTGGTTCCGTTGCTGGGTAACAGCAGCTGACAGTCACAGTAAGCAACTTTAGCAACAAGTTTGGTTAAGTCCATCATCTATCTAAGCCTATCTGTCCATCAAGAAAGCTCTGTGAGTAAATAATTGAGAGTTGAAGCTGAGCAGTTGGTGAAACAAAACACATTTTATGCATTAAATATCATGTTTCATCCAAATCAGAGAATAAAGCTGTAAAGTTGTGCTTTTATACAATGAAGCTGGACCCCCAGAAGAACTGCAGTCCACTCTGGTGAAAGAATGTTTTACATCCATCCAATATTAATCTGCCAAAGGCTAGGCCATCCCATCCTTCCTGGAAGGACTGAAGATTAAAATTAGATTTATTAATAATGCTTACATAAGAGAAGATAATATGCTGTAAGATAATACTAACCTACTGGACCCTGGTGGACATTAATCTGCCAAAGGTTTAAACTACCCATCCTTTATGAGAGGTTTTTAACTGAAGGTACCTATGCTTTTGCTGACTCTTTATTTCCTTTACATTCATGTTGAGTGGCCGAGGACTTTGATGCATACAGAGTGCAAATTGGTACATAAAAATTCACCAGAATGCAGGAAATGAAGTGCCTGACATGCGGTATTTCATGGGGGAGGCATGGGCATGAGGTGTCCTTTATTTTCCTCATTGAAGGTGGCAATGTAGATTTGAATTTTACTATTGGCGACAATTATTTGGTATTTTTTAATTATAATATCACACAATATTACAAATTAACATGCATACAAATTAATCACTTCCTTGATGATATTCAGTCCAACAGCACAACCGGTAGTGTGATATTGTTTTAATACAACTGCTGCCGAGCTTCTGCAGACTGCCTGTGTCCTACCATGTCTGGGGAGGAAGGGGCAGGGGGGAAAAACTCGCTTTAACCATAGATCATATATTAAACAGGATTATAACCCATTTAATATACAGTCTATGGCTCCAACTCGCTATGTGGACTGCTGTACTCATTTTTGCACACACACTTGCTACATATTGCTCCTTTAATTCCCTCCAAGTCTTCACTACAGACATTATATGAGTCTGGACAGACATAGATGTAAACTGCAACTTCGTTGATTGGTGGAGGCACACAACTGTGAGGTGGTAATTCTATTTTCATACTTTATTTGAAGTTTTGAATTGTGATCGATAAAGCTGCTGGTTTTCAATATTGTCACTGTTGTGCAGAAACCTTGTATGTCCAAAACTTTTCAGGAAAGTAAAAAAAACTGTTTCTAAATTAATTGAATACTCTTTAGACAAACTCAGTAGCTGTTTTTAATACTTTTTTTGGTATATATTTGTAAAACCGACAGACAGGTACAAAGGGTGGAGATGGATGGAGATACAAGGTTTGCCCCTGACAGGTAGATGCAGTTGCCTTCACAAAGTCAAATCAGTTGGCAGGTCTTATGCTATGTTCAAACAATTATTATCATCAAGTATTTCTTGTTCAGAATAACAAATTTACTGCACAGTTCCCTCTTTTTAAAATGCAATATTTTATTGTGCATCATAAATGTTAAATGTTCATTTGTCCTCACATGGTTGCCTGAGACTCATTTCATTTGTGTTGTAAAATGAACACAAATTATGTAGGAGTATAATTTGTTTTAGTGACATGTGACAGATCGTTTACACAGCGGAGATGTGTTGTTCTTATCCACCACAGTCTGCTGAATGAGGCCTGATTGTTCTTATTGAAATATCACTGTACGCTGTTAGGAGCTGTCCATGGTGCTGAAATGATAATTATCTGATACTCCAGCACGTTGTATGTTCACACAATGTCTAAAATGCATTTGCTCATTGCCTGTCCTCCCCATTTGAGACCGACGTGCTGTACAGAAATAATGAGACGCTCTGATGAACACAAAGGGCTGCTGCATTGCACAGAGTGCAAACAGCAGACAGGCAGCTGAGCATAATGACAGAGTTTGCATGATGTTTACATGTAAATATGTGTGCTGCCTCCATTGTGTGCTGATACACTGTGAAATTGTTTGTGTCTCTGTGTATGTTAAACATGTACATCTGTGTGTGCTGTGTCCTAATTTGTGCCACTGCAGCACACAGCATGTGCATACAACATGTATATTACATAGTGCATGTATAATGCATGTCTTCAAATATTCATGTTTTACAATATTAATGTATTCTGATGTGGAATGTGGTCATAATAATTACATTAAATATGAATTTGGTCATATCAAACATGGTTGACAGAACCAACATGAACTATTTCTTATATCAAACTATTTAGCTGTTTGACTCTGCAGCTGTCAGCACCCACAATGCAACACTCCTCCACTGGAGACAAAGGACTACACCAATCATTTAACTGTGCTAAGATCAGGGGTGAAGACAAAGGTTAAGCGGTCAAGAAGTACATCAAGAGTGGTCGAGCTGAGCGCGTCTGTTGGACGAGTGGAGTACATCCACATAAAAATAACATCTCCCATAGGATTGCAGCTGTTTGCGGTGTGTCATCACACCTTTCTCTCCCATCATTTGCAGTCACCTTCCTACTGTTTACTTGTAAATAAAAAAAAAATCTGAAAAAAAGAAGAATGGTGAAGACTAAAACCAATCCACACTAGAGACCCATAAAAATGTTGTATAAGGGGTGAAACATAAAATATAGATTCACGGGTGTTGACGTTTTGAGTCATTTTTTAAGGAGACAAAAATTTCAGCTCATTGAATATTTGAATATTTTCTGTTTTCTTCCTTCTCCTCCTGACAGTAAACTGTATGAATTGTGGACAAAACAAAATATTTGAGGACATCATCTTGGACTTTGGGAAACATTGATCGACATTTTTCACCATTTTATGGACCAAACAACTAATTGATTAAATTGATTAATCAAGAAAATAATCAACATTGATAATGGAAATGATTGTTACAGGAAAGACCTGAAAAATAAGCCCAAACATAAACATAATCAATTAATCAGTTTGAGTCAATTTTTAATAACATGAAGAGTCCAAATTCTCTGATTTCAGCTTCCTACAGGTGAATATTTTCTTTTTCTTTCTTTTTTTTTCTTTTTTTACTCCTGTCTGCCAGGAAACTGAATATCTTTGGGTTGTGGATAAAACAAGACAGTGAGGATGTCATCTTGGAATTTGGGGAACACTTATCAACATTTTTCACCATTTTCTAACATTTTATGGGCCAAATAACTAATCGATTATCTGAGAAATTAATCAACAGATTAATCAACAAAGAAAAGAATCATTAGTTGGAGCCCTACTACATAACCTACATAACCTGAGTGTTGAGTGGCAAACAAGGCTCGAGTGTCTTCGTTTTGTTCTAAAGGCTAAAGAGATTTGCCTCTCTCCGACTTATGTTATTTCTCTATTTAAAAGTAAACTATTCAGTCAGGCAACAATATTCAGTCAGACAAGGATTTATTATGAAAGTAATGTAATTACAACTTGAAGCAGTTTCAAGTATTTTATCCGAAATCCAAGCACCTTTCAAATCTTGAAAACACTCCATTAAAATTCAAGCTTTTTCATGGATTTTCAGCACCTGTAAGAACTCTGTTCTGATCCTGTACAGTTGTTTGTAGAAGTAAGTTTGTAGTTTGGACGTAAAAGCAGGAGATTGTTTGCTGAGATGTAAGTCACAACAACCTACAGTAATAAGGTGATGTCAGGGCTGTGAGTCTGTCCACTTGTTTTGGAGTCCCTCTGCTCTCTGGTGGCCACAAATCGATGCTGGTTAAAGCAAAGTTTGACCATAAGACAGCTTTATTACACGTCGGTGATGAACAGACAAGATTTGCAGAAAATGATTTTCTGTTAACACTTCATATAACGGATGGTGAAGCATTAGACTCATCCAAACTTAAATTGCCTCTCATTGCTGTGGTGCTTTGTCACAGGCCTCAAGACTCTCTGGATGGCTTAGCCATAAATTAGATCTTCTTAACACAACAGTCCTCAAGATGCCATCTCAGGCATTAGTCACACACTTGTTGCACACTCACAGACCTCTAGACAGTGAAATATGAGTGTGTGGAGAGATAAACAGAAAGGGGACACGCCATGAAAACAAAATGACTTCCAGACAGACAGTATTTCCAGACTGAACTGAACTGAAACCTGCCCAGTTTGGCTTCTTCTTACACTCAGTGACCAGTAACCCAATGACATTCAGTCCATTATAATCAGGCTAAAATGTGTTTGTTTTATTAGAAAAGTCTGTTCACATAACTGCCGACTTTTCCTGTTAAGAAAATATTTTTAAGAGGTTGTTTTTGGTGCCATCTGTTTATCAGCAGGATTACTGAAAAACTACGGTCCAATTTTCATTAAACAAATCCCAACATCTTCATGACTTTTCTTAAAATGGGAAACGTAAAAAAAAAAAAAAGTTTGTATTTCTCTAAACAAATGTTTGTCGAAACCACATACCATTTCAGAAAATATTGAGCTCTCCAAGTACCACCTTACTGTGTGGTTTGTGCCATTTGGAACTGGCAGATGCTGAGGACACTTCATTACTGTACTTAAGTACGTTTGAACTTAAATATCTGTACTTTCTACTCCTTAAATTTTCAAAACAGGCTCGTTACTTTACTTTTAATGTATTTGAGGGGCATTATTTTTATTTTGCATCATTACATGCCACCTTCTCAACATAAAGAATGATTTTGACCTAAATGAATGCAACAAAAACACATAAAAAAAGATGATTCCTTGGTGTATGATGAAAAGGTGATAAAAAGACAAAAAAAACCAAAAACATTAAAGACGTAACAAGATGAAAAAGGTGTAACAAACTGAAAAATGACGAACCAAAAAATATGCAACAAAATGAAAATGTAATAAGACAAAAAGATGTAACAAGACAAAAAATGACATGAGATGAAAAATGACATAATATGACGAAAAAGATGTAACTAGACAAAAATTATGTAACTAGACAAAAATGACCTAACAAGATGAAAAGATGTAACAAGATAAAAAAAAAAGACAGCAAGACAAAACTCATGTAACAGCATGAAAAGACGCAACAAAAAGAAAAATTACATAACAAGATAAAAATGGAGTAACAAGATGAAAAATGCCATGAGGATGAAAAACTATAATAATAGGACAAATACACAAAACAAAAAGAAAAATGACATAAGAAGACAAAAAATGATGTAATAAGATAAAAAAATTAAAAGACATAGCACGACAAAACAAATAAAATAGATGTAACAGGACAAAAAAAAAGAACAAGATGAAAAATAATGTAAGAGACGTAGCAAGATGAAAAAAGTAAAAAGATGCAACATGAGGAAACAAACAGATTGGAAGACTCAAGCATGGAGAAAAGGTAAGGTTCAGTTAGCTTTGTAGAGAAACAGTCGGTAGAATGTTTTTTGTATTTTACGCATTACTCCTTTAAAGTGGAATAGTTACATCATTTTGCTTTATGCCCAAATTAAATTGTGGTGTTGGTGTGGTCAGTGGGAAATAATTTCTACACAGAGGTCTCACATTTCCCAAATGGCAGCGGGTCAAAACCTTTAATATTGTATAAACATGGACAGACTGGAGGTCAGGTTTATAACCACTGTGGCTCAAAAGCAAGCTCTCTGGGTGAACTGTACTTATCACTGTGTACTTTTTAAGCACTTCCCTAGTCTTAGAGCAGGACAGTAAAGGCATCATTTTATGTGACTCTTTGGAATGAAGTTGCAGAGACACAACAGTCAACAGGAGGGGAATGAAAGTTCAGGACTCCGGAGACTGGGATTTGAGTTCCATTTGTGTGTTTGTGATAAACAAATATACAGAGATTTAACATGACTCACCACAACATAAATCCACAACAAAAGCTGTCTGTCACCGGCTCAGTCCAAACCAAGGGCACGCTTTGTGCTCTTTCTCTCCAGACACAACAGTCACAACTCAAGTGCTCACAGGGTGAAACGTTTTAAGACATTATAAAGATTAACATCCACTCTGTGTGCTATATGATGCTGAAGTATTCCTAAAAATTTCATGACAGTAGTTTCAAAATGGTCGTGCCAAAATCATTATTTTTGTTTAAAGGGGACATAAAATCTCCTTCCATAAAATTGGTATTCATTATTCAGCTCTCCTGCGGAGTGAGAGACGTTATCATTTTTGTGTTGATAAGCTTTCATCATTCCTTCATGCATTTTAAGTTTGTAATAACGATCATAATTACTTTGACGCATATAAACACAAATGCACAATAACTGTCAGAAAAAGCAAAAGACATTAGAAATGGACTTTAATTCAAACCCATTTAGACATCTTTCTTCTTAAACGGTGAAGGAAACCAAATGGAAAATATGATTTTGTCATTAAGACATCCATCATGTTCCTCCAGTCAGGAGATAACTAATGCTACATTTGATGTGAAAAGTAATCTGAGGACAGAGGGCCTTAAATTTGACAATGGTTGGCATTGAAATTCAGACAAGCAGCGCATTTAAATTAGATTCAAGATTAGAATATGTCCCAAGGAGAAGCCTATGAGCAGAGACCTCTGCTCCGCTCAAGTGGTGAATTTTGTATTTTTTTCACAATCTGCACCCATGTGATAATTTTGTGTTTGTCACAACTGCCTGGGCTGTAATGAGCACTGGACTGAATGAAGAGTGGTTTTGGTGTCAGAAATGATTTTTGCATCAAATTGAAATCACAGCAGCTGCACACATCTTTCGCTACAAACACTGCTCATACACAAGTTATGGTTGTTTTTTCACGTTGTTGTCAATTCCAGGCCTGGAGAGTAACAGATTACATGTAACAAGATTATGTAATCTGGATACAAGGTATCTGTATTCCATTACAGATGTAATCAGATTACAGATACATCAAGTCAAAATGGGGATTACAATTTTAAAATAAAGAACGATATACTACCATTCAGTGTACACACAGCTGCCGTCTAGTGAGAAAACGCTTCACTGGGTGGAAATAAATTTCACAATTTTTGTCTTCAATCAATCAATAAATTGTGCACAACAAAGGAAGGAACAGCTGGACAAACTAATAAACCTAACTACCAACGTGAAACACTTAGAGCTGCAACAATTAATCTATTATTAACCCACTATTAAATTAATCTATTCTGTTCTATTGTATTTCTATTTTGATAATTGATGATCATTTCAAGTGATTTCTTAAATAAGAAAGCCTAATTTCTGTGATTTCAGCTTCTTAAATGTGAATATTTTCTAGTTTCTTTACTCCTCTCTGACAGTAAACTGAATATTTTTGCGTTGGACAAAACAAGACATTTGAGGACTCATCTTGGACTTTGAACAAAATTTTTCACCATTTTCTGACATTTAATGGACCAAACAACTAATCGATTAATTAAGAACATAATCAACAGATTATCAATGATGAAAATAATCTTTAGGTGGCAGCACTGGAAACACTGATATTAGGCTAAGCAATTTCACCATATTTTATACTGAAGTAATCCAAAAGTAACAAAAATTACATTAACTTCGATATTGCAATACTCAGAATACATTACTGACTACATTTTTAACAGGTAATTAGTAACTGTACTGTAACCCTCTCAATACCCAGGCTTGAGGAGTAACGGATTACATGCAACAGCATTACATAATAGAAAAAAGGTAACTATTCCATTATTGTTACAGAAAAAAGGATGTAATCAGATTACTTAACTGCATTTATACACGCACAGTTGATGTGCTTCACACAGTGCACACAGAGCAACACAAGTGAAGAAAGAATAGAGTTAAGACAATAATAATAATAATGATAATAATAATAATAAAGAATATGCATTTTCACTGTTATTATCATCACATCACATCAGGATATGCAAAACCAATTATAAAAGTAAAGGTAAAGGTGAATGGACACATTTGTGACACAAACACCTGGGGTCGATAAGTTAAGGACAGTTAAAAGCCAAAGAATAAAAGCCCGTTTTAGGGTGAAAATCTCTGTTGTGGGAAAAGATCGGATGGAGGGTGGAAGAGAATTCCAAAGCTCTGGTCCTGGATCTTTAATTTGCAATGTTTTCAAAGAAATGTAATGCCACTCAAATTATATTTTCTGTTCATGGGAAAAAGAAAGTTTGACCCTATTAGTTAAGTCGTAACAGAATGGGTAAAGTTTGAAAAAAAAGAAGAAAAAGGGCTCTAAACATGTAACTCCAAACTGATGTTTGGTATCAACTAATTTGCAACATTAAATATGTTCTGAAAAAAATGTAATGCCACCCCAATTACATTTTCTGCAAACATAATGAGGAAATGTTGTTCATTAACAGTGTTGATACTGAATGTGTCAATTAAATATTCACTGAAAACAGATTTAATTTGTTTTCTACCAAAAAATCTGATCTGTGACAACATGTTTCTGGTTATTTTTAGGCACAGGCTGGGCTAGTGTTGCATAGTATACTGAATTATTTTATTTTATTTTTTTTTATTAAAAATGATTAGGTATTAGAATTTGCCAACGTTCTGTAGCTGCTGTTGGTCAACGTTAATGGGTCCGCACAGGAGGTGAAGTAAAGTGTCACCTCAGCACACCTCAGGGTGTGTGTTAGTGTTCAGTTCATCCCCTGACTGAGCTGTATACTGAGGACACTCAGCTTCTTTCTATTTCCCTCCAGTTTCTTTTCTTTTTTCTCTCCTCTCTGTACGTCTGTGCGTTCATGGAGTAAAGTACGTCAGATCAGAGCAGAATCCGATGTGCCTCGCAGTGTTTATTCCTTGACAAGCTCTGGCTCTACCCCTGGCTCTGTCCCCCAGAGCACCCTGGAGCTCAGCAGCTGTGTCTGGCATCTAAGTGTTGTCTCAAAGAAAATCTTAACTATTTAAGTCAGTTTTAGTCAATAAAACCATTGACATTTTAGTCTCTTAGTCATACAAGGTACAATTTATTTATCATTATACAACACAGGGTTGAATTGCGAGAATACAGTGTAGTTATGTTGTTTTGCTACTCACAAAAAAAATATATATTAAATTCAGACACAGTAGATTGTTTACTATTTCACATGGAAGAGTGCTGAGGATGCATTGAGCAGTCTCATACCACGAGAGAAGAAGCTGCTCTGTATTGTGGTGGAACAGCCGATACTTCTGTATCTCTTGCCAGATGGCAGCAGAGTGAACAGGCTGGGTTGGGTATTGTCTTTTAGTTTTTTTCAGGTTTTTCACAGGCACCTTCTCTCCCCAATATCACTGATGCTCAATAGATGGGTACCAATGTGTTGTTATCAGCCGCTGCAGAGTCCTCCTCAGCTGGGCACATCGAATGCCTGCTTGTGATGTTTATACCTCATAGTAATATATGTTTTAGCATAATTGAAAGTTTGCAACAACATTGGGCATGGTGGCCAAGTGGTAAGGCGTTGGTCTCGTAAACCAAAGATCATGGGTTCAATCCCCATCCGTGCCTTTCAGTGTATTTGCTTTGAAGACAAAATGCCTTGTTTTGAATATGAAATTTCATGGCAATCTTTGTGAGATTTCTTGCCATTATGATGACACGCAGGTGATACCTTTGAACCTTGACGAGTGATTCCTACAGGGATGCCAAAATTGCATGGATAAACACATAAGAGGTTGCAGTCTGCTCCGCTGTGTATGTGGCACACTCTTATGAGACTATACAGAGGAAAATGAAGACACAGACCGGCTGGTCCGCTGCCTCACACTGTAGCCAGCATATAGTTAACACACGGAAGAAGTACATCTGTTGGACCAGCTCAGTACTGCAGTGTCCACCATGGTACTGCACACTTTTTTAACCACTTTGTGGACATTGCAGTTACGCCCTTCACAAGGAACTTAACAGAGACACAGGAGCAGCCCATAACCCACCTGGCCTATATGGAAGAACTGGCTGCCCTGCTGTGTGGGGTCACTGTGGTCCCCCGTCCCCATCAGCCGGCAGACAGATCCAAACAAGAAGGGGTCATATGGAAGCAGGCTAAACTTAGGAAGTGGAGTGTGTGTGATGTGGCACTCTGCCCTATCCCGGACAGAAACTGCTTTGCGGTATGGCACCACTGAAAGTTTTAGAAACTTTTTTTGATATTTGGCTTGAAAAATGCTGTCCTCAGTTAGAGATTATTTTACAGGGGACTGAAAGACAGCTGATTTTTATGTCACAGTGAAGTTGACCTTTGACATTTTGGATATAAAATGTCATCACCTCATCATTTTATTCTATTAGACATTTGTGTGAAATTTTGTCATAATTAGCATATAAACTCTTGAATTATGGCCAAAAATGTGTTTTGTGAGGTTACAGTGACCTTGATCTTTGTCCACCAAAATCTCATCAGTTCATCCTCAGCGCAACTGGACATTTGTGCCAAGTTGTCATCAGTAGGGAGGCATAAAAGCGAATCCTAAGTTTTGGAGGAAAAGAACTCAAGGGCACCTCGGGTAACTCCAATACTCTCTACAACAGGAATTTACCCCGTCTGGCACTGCACCCACCCCCTTGTCTTTTTACCAGTATCCCTCATTCTGTCCACAAAATCCACATAAAATCAGAGGTTTAACCTTTTGGTCTCTCTGGAGAGTTGCAGCTAAAGGTCATTTGACTC
The DNA here is from genome assembly GCA_034769285.1 of Lutjanus argentimaculatus. Lineage (NCBI taxonomy): Eukaryota > Metazoa > Chordata > Actinopteri > Lutjaniformes > Lutjanidae > Lutjanus > Lutjanus argentimaculatus. The sequence goes on from JAWZSL010000006.1 coordinate 37,474,261, forward strand.
TCTGGACTTCACGTATCTGCACTTTCCACCCTTCGCTCCCCCACCCTGTTGCTAATCTTTATTTTTTTACCATTTGCATTGACTCAGCACTCTTTCATCATTTTGGCAGCATCCTCCTGTACGCTTATTCAGAGGCTGCCAGTGAGTCGTCTGCTGGAGACAAATGAGACAGTTTTGTGGAGAGCTGAATAAATCAGTGAGCCATCAGCCAGCCAGTCACAAACCTTAGTGAGTCACAGCACTCGTCAGTGCATTCGCACACAAGCTGTTTCAATTTAAGCAAAGAGCATCAAGTATTGGCCAGGTTGTGTCAACATGAGTCACACCTGTCGATCTTTGTTAAGTTAAACCTTCCGTAGGTGTATGCAGTCCTGTATGTAAGCTTCTTAGAGTGGAATCAGCATGAATCAGGAGACTTTTAGAAGGCTCTGCCTGATCTGTAGCGTTTATGCATTCTGAACTGGTGCTGCTCACTGTTTGCTGGAAAAATAATCTCCCATATTGAGCTGCTGTCTGCCTCCACAGTTCTTAGCTGCTTGACCTCCACTGCTCCTTAATTGGCTGCTTCCTGACATTTTAAAGTCAACTGAGCTCTGATAATGGCTCCAATCATTTCAATGATACAGTGCCTTTAAGTGGGGCAAAATTGTTTACAAGTTAATGGCTATATTGTGTTAGCCAGTCGTGTTAGCCAGTCAACATCACTGTGATACAGACTAAAGACAGCTATCAGCCTTACTTTAAAGATTGTATAGATAAGATTTTTTCCTCTAAACACACTATAAATGTTAGAGAACAGTTGCTGAAAAGACTGAGAATATGTAGTACTAGACTGTTGAACTGATGTTCAAACTTTCTGTGTTCAGGATTTTTTGGGCAGACCTGAACCATGGTTTGGTGGCATGACGGAGCCATAATCCCCCAACGCTACATAAGCCCCATGAACGGACACACGAATGACACAGACACCCCCTCACCCTCCCAAATGGTCAGTTACAAATGTACCTTCAGTGACTCTCTCAGTCCAGCTCACTTCAGTTCCAGCAACCCAACACAGAAGAATAAAGAATACCATGCTGTCACTGTCCTCTGGTTCTGGTGGCTCAAGCATGTCTGGACATGTTTCATGATTTTTAAACCTTATTTTATATATTTAGCCATTTTATTCATTATTCAAATTTGGCTGGGTAGTTAATGACACATGTTTCTGTGGTGTGACAAACCCCGAACACGCAGTTATTGTTGTTCGGTGTTGCTACCTTGAAAGTAGATTCCTTGTAGTGTTAATGTTCCCAGTTTTTTTTTTTTATTTTATCTTAGTCTTAGGTCTGCATTGTCACACATAGCCACACATGATTATTCTACTGTAGAGAAAAAAATGCTTTGGTTTGTTTGTTTTTCTCTAAACCAATCAAGAGATTACTGTTAACAGCTGCTAGTTTGTTTATGTTCAAGGTTACGTTTGTTAGCCACCCAGATGCTAATTTGCCCTTTTCATGTTTGTGATGTTTATGCCTCATAATAATGTGTGTTATAACCTCATTGAAATGAACTGATTACATTGGGCATGGTGGCCAAGTGGTAAGGCGTTGGTCTCGTAAACCAAAGATCATGGGTTTCAATCCCCATCCATGCCTTTCAGTGTATTGGCCTTGATAACAGAATAGGAAACTGATTGAAAACAGTAGTTAATTGTAATGGACTGATTTCTGTTTCTGATACATTTTAAGATGGCTTACTGAATGCATTGTTATTTTAGGGTGGACTTGGTCTGAGCAACATCAGTTGGATCAGCTTAATAATTGAAAATGAAAGGGATTCTGCCATCCATAGATTCAGGGAACTCACAAGAGATAGATTCTAAAAATTATATTCTTTTAGTCCCTAGTATGAGTCAATCTTCAAAAACGCTGGAGCCTACATTTCCCATAATGCACCTAAATAGTGTCTTTCATTTGACTCGCACACAAACATTATACAGATTGTCTGGGCTTGTTACAACTCAAGAAAGGCATGTTGATGACATAAGGTAAGGTGTTGTTTTTGTAAACCAAAAATCATGGGTTTGTACCCCATCCATGCCTCACATTGGATTAGCATGATGCTAACAATGTCCCTTTGGATGCCATTAGAAGGGTATCAGCCCATTTCTCTATGAACCATACTTTTTAGTACAAAATGTCATGGCAATCTCTCAACTTATACTGCAGACACTGGTTTCACTAACTTCTTCATTCAGACCTCTTTGGGGAATAACAGCCAAGAACAAGATCTAAACTCAGGAAGTAAAAAATGTTATCAAGGTGATGATCCAAACCAATGACGGTAAAGATGGACAACACTTCCTCCAACTGTACAAAAATGAAGGCCAAATATTCCAGATAGAAGTACAGCCATCTTGCGAAGGTGACGTCATTTGGAGCCAGAGTCTGCACAATGCTGACGAGCAATGGAGTTGCAGTATTGAGTTCCTGACCATACAGCTAGCTGATTCAATCGTAAGCAAAGCTCAGCTGTCAATGATGGCATTAAACCCCGTTTTTATATCCTTAAAGCAAAATCCAAAAAAGTGAGAGCAAAGTCCTGTAACAAAGAAGGTCAGGCTTGCTTTTGAGGCCCCTGGTGCCACCTGAGGACAGCAGGATGAGCGTGGGCACTTTAGCAAGGACAACGGATAAAGTGGCAGTGTTAAGTACTGTTTGGGAAGGTGGACGGACAAGACAACTGCAAGGATGTTCCTTAAGAAGTCTCCCACTATTCGTCCCTGGGTGGGCTTGAACCACCAACCTCTCGGTTAACAGCCGAGCGCGCTGGCCTATTGCGCCACAGAGACATAAATAAGCATTTTACATTTACCTATTTGTTGTCTTTCAGAAAGGGGCGTTACTCAGAGATCAGCTAGACAGACAACTTCAGACATCAGACTGTATAGTCCAAGAGAAATGTTTCTTTTAAGGTGGTGTCTCTCATGTGTAGTGAGTAGTTTCAAACCTAGACTGACTCTTTAACATCTTAACAAATCATCCATTTACTATCCATCGCATCTGTTTTCAGGCAGTCTCTTGAAATCTCTTGGCATCAAGACTCAGGAACATCTTACACATGGCTAGCCGCATTCTTGATCTGTACATTTTGTTTGAGGCTGCATTGACTGCATGACATACTGGTTTTAATCCTCGAGAACTGCCCTAATGTGATAAAAAGTTAAGTAAGGCACTGCTGGGATTTGAACCCAGGATCTCCTGTCCTCCCAGTGAGTGAGGTAATAGAAGAACTTTAGGGGGATTGAGGCTGAATTTGTATGTAATATGGCCTGTTTTACAGGCCGTTGGTGAACAGCGAAAAGTGAGGCACAGAAGAATGGAAGGGGATTGCAAATGGGATTTGACCCCATAAATCTGGGTGTATATTTTAAATACAGCTCTATTCTCCTGGCTTTACTGCAGTGATGGGTAGGAAGATGGAAAAAGCAGAGAAGGGAGGATATAAAGAATTTATGTGAAGAGGGAGGAAAGTAGGAATTAACCTATATGGCTCTCAGTGGGCATGTGATGCACAAGTGTCCTATACGTTTGTCTTGAATACGTGATTATGGATTAAAGGAGACAAGGTAAGGTAAGGTAAGGTAAAGTTTATTTATATAGCACCTTTCACAGATACAAAATCACAAAGTGCTTTACATCAATAAAAGAAACAGAAGAAGAAATAATAGCAACAACAATAATTGGAGACAGAATACAATAAAAAATTCAAATATGTTACCATGTTAACCAAAGGCCTGTCTAAATAAAAACGTTTTCAGCTGCTTCATAAAAACATCACACGAGTCAATAGAACGAAGTGGTAAGGGGAGGGCGTTCCATAATTTAGGTGCTACTGCTTGAAAAGCACGGTCACCACGGGTTTTGTAGCGGGTTCGAGGGACAGTCAATAATTTCTGGTCAGAAGACCTAAGGGCCCGATTTGCTGTATAAGGGGTAAGGAGGTCAATAATGTATTTGGGCGTTTGTCCGTGCAGGGCTCTGAAAGTTAGCACCAGTATTTTAAAATGGATACGGAAATTAATTGGGAGCCAGTGGAGAGAGGATAAGATGGGCGTGATATGTGATCTTTTGTTATTTTTAGTTAAAAGCCGGGCAGCTGCATTTTGAACATTTTGAAGGCGGTGAACAGAGTTTTGATTCAAACAGGTAAAAAGAGAATTACAATAATCTAAACGAGAAGAAATAAAAGCATGAATAATCATCTCCATTTCGTCCTTGGTCACCACAGACCTCAATTTGGCGATATTTCTCAGTTGGAAAAAGCAAGATCGTACAAGTTGGTTGACATGGTTATCTAGAGACAGAGACTGGTCGAAGATGACACCTAAATTCCGAAGGTTGTGTTGCACACAAACACTTAGTAACCCAAGATTCAGCTCAATAGATGGAATAAACCTTTCAGGTGCAATTATTAGGGCCTCTGTCTTATTAGCATTTAACTGGAGGCAATTGTCGGCCATCCAAGTCTTAATTGCATCCAAACAATCATGCAAAACACACAGCTGGTCACTCTCATCAGGTTTAAAAGAGTAGTACAACTGAATATCATCAGCGTAGAAATGGTAAGAAATGCCGCTATACTGGTTAATGAGCTGTCCAAGAGGCAGCATATATAAAGAAAACAACATAGGACCCAGAACAGAGCCCTGTGGGACACCACATGACAGGGGAGCTGTGTCTGACATGAATTGACCCACAGAAACTGAAAAGCTCCTTTCAGCAAGGTAGGATGAAAACCAATCTAAGGCAGTTCCAGAAATCCCCACTAACTGGTTTAGTCGATTTAACAGAATAGCATGGTTGACAGTATCAAAAGCAGAGCTGAGGTCAAGCAACACCAATAATGAGCATTTTCCATCGTCTCCAGCCATCATTATATCATTAGTGACTCTAAGAAGAGCTGTTTTGGTTGAATGTAATTTCCGAAAACCAGACTGAAAAAAGTCATACAGGCCATGTGTCTCCAGAACATCCGTAAGCTGCATGGCAACAACTTTTTCCAACAACTTGGACATAAAAGGCAGCTTGGAGATAGGCCTATAATTCATTGGGAGGGTCGGGTCAAGATTTGTTTTTTTCAGCAAAGGCTGAACTGTAGCGTGTTTAAACTGGCTAGGGACAGTGCCAGTTGAAAGGGAGAGATTAATCATATTTACAATTGAGGAACCAATTGAATTAAAAACATTTAAAAACAAGGAGGGGGGAAGAATGTCAAGTGGACCACATGAAGGCTTGATTTTGAGCAATAATTTAGAGATGTCCTCTATGGAAACAGGAGAAAAGGAGGTTATGGTTGTGCGACTGGGAACACAAATGATGGGATGAACTGATGATGATGGAATATTTGCTCTGATGTCATTGACTTTGTTCAGAAAGAATTTGAGAAAGTTATTGCAATCAATGTTAGAGAGAACAGGCACCTGTGGAGCGGTGGGTGAGACAAGTGAGTTTATTGTCTCAAAGAGAACTTTTGAGTTTCTTTTGTTTGATGAAAGCAATCCTAGGAGAGGACATGACAATAATATATACATTTATAAGTGAATAAGGACTGGACATCTACATCACCGCAGCAAGGTAAGACATCAATCCACCCAAGATCAAAAAGCTTTTTAGCTGCTGTTAAATTGCTATTAAGAGCTACGATCTACTGTAACAGTGTTACATTTTTCCTGGCCTAGGTGTGAAAAGTACGTGTTTTCAGTCCCCAAACACATTAGCAATAAGATACATAACATATAGACTTTCAAAATAAAGCTTGCTGAGGAACATTTCAGAGAATGGCCACAATCCGGTGAGGTTTATGCACCAAAATTTGTTTAAGTTTGGAAAAACTCAATGGTTTGGGTGAAAATAACTATTTCCTTTAAATAATTACATTTGCCTATTTACCTCGCACTGAAGCCAAAAGTCAGTGTCCTGTGTGAAAGTCCTCTGCTTTACCCATCCACTCCAACCAACAGTAAACTATTGTTAAAAAAACAAACAAACAAACAAAAAAAACTTCATTACCTGAAACAAAACAAAAAAATAAATAAAAAACTAAACTCAAACAATAATTTTATTTAAAAACTAATTAAAACAGCACAGATTTAAAGGAGCAATGTATGGCAATTGTACATGTAAAAATGACAACAGTCCAAATAGTGTGTTAGAGCCATAACTGTATCCTACTTACTTGACAATAACAAGCCCTGAGTTGTCCTCTATAAGCTTATCAGCTGTTTATAACTGTCAATTGTCTGTCAACGTAAGGTTAGGCTCATTATTTCAAAAACAAAATCCCACTGCTCTGACAGTACACACTCTGGACTTTGAGTTAAGCGGCTGCCTGTCTCACTGCAGACTCCATTAAAATATTAATTATATTAATTATGGTTTCTTATGACTCACAAATAGACACTTACACATTCGGCAAACATTCGGCATTAATTTGAACTCTAATTAAAGTGAAACGGGCAAACAAAAAGTTGCTCTGGCCCGGAACAGAAATTTCAAAGGGGGACACTGCAGCTGGAGGTTTGTTGTCAGAGTAGTGAGTATTTCAACACAACATGTTTTCTTGATCTCTGGTGACATTTTGTGGTCATTTTATGATTCATTACAGTAAATATATCACAGAATCCTCCTTTAACGAGGAATTTGCTTTATTATTAATCTTTGAACGCAAGTACATCTTGACCTGTCATTCTGTGTTGTTGGAAGTGGCAAAAAAAATCAGGTCACGCCTCTTGAGACCATCATAATGGACTCTTGACATCAACCAGTGTCAAGAGACGTTAGGGAACTCCCAGGGTCAATGATGCCTTTGCAAAACAGGTTCTGTGTCAGTGCTGTCTTATCCTTATTCTTATAATGTGACATTAAGGTGGTTTAGTGAAGGTCTGGGGATAAAGAAAAAGTCCACTCTACCGTATGCTGACTTAAAATAAAGGGTGAAGGTTACACTTTTAAATGGTGGTGTTTCATATAAATGACAGTTTCCCTGCTCTGTTTTGCCACTTTGGCCAGAGACTTGCCAATTGGCAAGGCTGGCATGACTAAGTAGGCATCTGCTTGGGTTTAGAGTGTTATCAGTGGGTGTCGGCCAAAATTCATTTGTGGGTGTCGGATCAGGCCAAAACCACTAAAAGCAAGAAACCTAATAAGGTGCTCAGAACACATTCATCATATGAAGCTGCTTGTTATTAATTAAACCAAGTACTTTGTTGATTTTTGCAGATTCCACTTGCAAGGCCACTGCCCCCTTGTCTTTCTCTGCCATGCACAAACAAACTGGAAACAGGTTTAAGGAGTAATGGATTACATGGAACGGGATGGCGTAATCTGCATACAAAAAAAGGTAACTGTATTCCATCACAGTTACAGATAAAAAAAGCTGTGATCAGATTACAGATACATTTAGTAAAAACGGGGATTATTAGTAGGTAGTAGTTGCCCATTCATTATCATGGCCTCTAGTGACAAAATACTTCACTGGGTAGAAACTTCAACATTTTCAACTACAACAAATAATCTATTATTAATCAAGTATTAATTAATTAATATGCATCTATTTTGAAAATCAATTATATTAAATTCCAAATTCTCTGGTTTCAGCTTCTTAAATGTGAATATTTTCTGTTTTTAGTGCGTCATCTTGGGTTTTAGAAAACATGGATAATTTTTCAACATTTTCTGACATTTCATAGACCAAACAACTAATGGATTAATGGAAAAAAATGGTCAACAGATTAATCAGTAATGGAAATAATCAATCAGACTTGTTTTTCAATTGACAAGATTGTGGCAGGAATAATTAATTCATTGTTTTGAGTCATTTTTTAAATTAAAAAAGTCCAAATTCTCTGATTTCAGCTTATTAAATTTGGATATTTTCTGGTTTCTTTGCTCTTCCCTGAGAATATTTTTGAGATGTAGAAAAAACAAGATATATGAGGGCAGCATTTTTCACATTCATAGACCAAACAACAACAATTAACTTAGAACATAATCAACAGATTAATCGATGATGAAAATAATTGTTAGTTGCAGCCCTATTAGGCTAAACAGTTTCACCATATCTTATATTGAAGTAATCCAAATGTAACGCAAAGTAATCAAGTTAACATTTCTTAAATATTGTGATACGTGGATCACATTATTGACTACATTTAACAAGTAATTAAGAAAGTAACTGTATCAGAGCACATTTTTAAAATAACCCTCCAACCCTGCCTGGAAGTCATCTTGTTAAAGTGAACCAGGAAAGAAACACATATTCACAATACACAGACACACATAAATACTTCAGAACACAAACACATACACAGTGAAACCACTCTCATTAACTCAGTCTCTGTAGGGAATTTAGAATAAACAAATAAATAAACAGAATAAACAGCAGTTGTTTCTCACAACTCTGTCTTATCTATCAGTGGTTCATGGTAAACACCCTCTGTGTTGCGATTAGGAGGGATTTGGTCCCTATATCTTCAAATTACACAACACAATCACCTGTGCATATTTCCCTCACCTATAGAGGGAAAACATTTGCTAGCAGCAGAGGATGGTTTTGATCCATTGACCTTTGGGTTATGGGACTAGCACGCTTCCACAGCACCACTCTGCTGTCCCTTTGAATCATCTGTACTTGCGTTTACAAACTGCATTTTCAACCAATTACTCATGCATATGCATCCTGGGAGCTACAAAAAGGGGGACTAGGTTGGCAACTGGTGTTTATAAGGTAAATCTACTGGGAAGTGAAGCGCCAAAGTGTAAATATTTGTATCTGAAAGCTTACGCTCTGTCAAGAACTTGGGTTCTAACATTCTGATAATGTTGAGGAAACAGCACTGAGGAGGAACATGCTGAAATTCCACTCCGTTCTTATTCGCAGGTTGTCAAATACAGTGACAATGGTAATGTAGATATTTGATGAAGTGGGATGAGAACATGTTGGAAATTCAACATCTTCAGGTTAATGAAATTCTAAATTAAACCTCTACATGAGATCTTCATTAAAACTTACATTGACAAAAGTCAGCTGAGTGATTTTCCAAATTTCCTGCCATGATCCAGAATGAATTTCTGAGCCTTTGAGCTCTCAGTGACACAGCTCTGCTTTACGATTACTAAGTGTGTAAAAACTATGTCTGATATCTATTGTTGGCTTTCATTTCAAGCTTTTTTTGGACATTGTGGTGAATGCAGCACATGCTATCAGTTAATGAATAAATATTAGTACACAAAAAATATATTTGTTGAACAAATATCATGCAATATTTCTCTGGTATGTTTAGTGTCTTCGATAAATAGATATCCTTAAAGTTCCCATGACACAGCTAGCGGAGTGCTTATTGCTTGCAGGCAGGCAGAGACAGAGGTAGTTTTCAGGCAGACAGAGAGGGACTTGTTGCAGACATTGATTAAAGTTTACAGTAGCCAGTAGCACTGCTTGTTACACCCACCACTGACTCTTCCCAGACTGAGAGGCCCAGTGAACATGGCTGGACTGGGACCAACACTGAGACCAGCAGAGCCAGTTTGACCACAGGGAATAGGCAGTTAAAACAATCTGAAGTCAGTTCACAGTTAGCTCGGATAGCCCCAGAGTGCCGGGAGCTAAACGCAGCAAGAACACCACATCAGTGTGACTTCCATGCTGTGTTCCTGACGCTGACGGAGGCCCAGCGACTGGCTGTGTTCACTAGGAAGCTGCTGAGCCTGGCTCTGTTGCCCACTAACCGTATTGCTACCTGACAGTTACGGTTAGCTACCTGAGCAGCCACATGACATCAAAAGGGAAACCAGAAAATAAAATGTGACTCAGCTTCACCCAAATCGGTGAATAAAGTAATAAGTCGTGCTTTTGTAAAGTGAGGCCCACTCCCCCAGAAATACTGACTTTGACAAAAGGGAACAGGCTACAGTACTGAGGTGGTGTTCCTGTGGGACCCGACTCCCAGAACGAGTCATTGCCAACTAAGCTAACGGTAGCCAGCTGAGGATAACCAAGTTTGTCACACCACAGAAACATGTTAATAACCAACCTGTCAAATATGGATGATTTATAAAATTGCTAAGTATATAAAATTAGTTCTCAGTTATCTTTTTTGAAACACTGGGGCCTGTCCGCTCTGCTGTCTCAGTGTCAAACATCATTACGACCTGAAACATGGATGCTCTGTCTAGCAGCTAAATTGGACATGTACAGACATGTTTGAGCCATCAGAGCCAAAGGACGGTGACAGGATGGCTTTTTTTCTTCAGTGTACTGTTGCTGGAACTGAAGTGAGCTGAAGTGAACTGCCAGGCTAATATTTGGACTGAGAGAGTCTTAAGGAACATTTGTATCTATGTTGTTAGCGTGTCAGTTTGTTGGGCTTATATACTGTTGGGAGACCATGGCTCCAGCAGGCCACTGAGCCATATTTCAGGTCCACCCAAAAAAACCCTGAACACAGAAACCGTGAACAACAATTAACTGGTGTAACTCCACAATTCAGTACTACATAGTTCTTATGTTTCTTTTGTAACATTTCGAACATTTAGAATGTGGTTAGAAGAAAAGCTCCCCTTTTCCTTTACTAAGACTTTAAAAATACCTGAGAATGTCTATAAAATGACTTTTTTGTCATTGTTGGGCCAGATACTGGTATATAGGTGAAATAAAGATCAATATACATGTTATAAAACACTTAAACATTAATTTTGACTTCATGGCAACTTTAATATCAGTTCTAAGGCAGTGTCTTCACTTCCAATCAATTTAAAATACTTAATTTGTCTCTCAAGTGCCAGTTTGAGTTTGAAAACACAAGTACACATAGACAATTTTCATTCATCTCTCATTCAGAGTTGATATGATCTACACAAAGATTAATGGCTGTGGCCAATCCATACCTGGCCGACAATATCCAGCCCCACAAAAGCACATTACATCAAAAAGTGCCAAGTGAAAGTGCATTTATCAATGTCTTACACTGCAGACATTCACATTTTTAATGGCTTCTGGAATAAAACATTCTTCTATTTGTTTTACATATAGCTATATATAGTACATTTTCAAGTAGGAACTTTTCATGTACCACCTCTCAAACACTGACACAGCATGAGCCTGAATGACTGTTTTCACTGAGTGGACAGAAAAGAAAGAGGAAGACATAATGTTGGACAAGTGTGTTTGCGACTGAAATGTCAGTCTTTTGAAACACTCTACTAAAAAGCTGAGCTGAGTAAATTCAAGTATCAAGCTCTTCCCTTGCTCCACAATTAACATCAAGACACTTAATCTCTTTACTGCTCCACTGAAGCTGCTCAGTGGCAGGAGACAGAGGGAACCTGCTTACACTTGCCTTCATTTGGATTCCCATTAACACTGCAGAGACAGCTGGTCCCCCTGGCATCTGCATAAAAAGAAACAACAATTACACTTAATGCTGCGTTTTCCTCAAACAGCCAAATGTGACACACATAGCCACTACGAAACTCCTTACTTTACCGATGGATTATCAGGGGAAATTGTTTTTTTGGGCCTCAGAGCTTTCACATCATACCAGAAGATGTTTTCTTACTTTCTTAGTTTGCACCTATGACATACATTATATAAGAAATGGACATGATCACAGCTCTTCAAAAGTGAAACCAAAGCATCTCAGTCACCTCCTGCTGGGCTGCAACACAAGCTGCAAATCCTGAATCCCAATGTTAATAGTTAAACCAAAAATAGAAACAAACTAAAACAAAGTACACATCAAATAAATTTTCTCCAAAGATCGTTTCTGTCATTTTTTCTGATCAGTTTGTTCTTTAATTAGTTATTAATAGAGAATGACAATTCAATGTGCATATGAATCTCCTTGAAAATGGACAAAACAATGGCACCATGGCTTAGTTGGTCAAAGCGCCTGTCTAGTAAACAGGAGATCCTGGGTTCAAATCCCAGTGGTGCCTTACTTAGCTTTTTCTTATCGCTTTAGGCCAATTCTCAAGGATTAAAGCCAGTATAACGTGCTGTCAATGCAGCATCAGGTCAAACACAACAAGAATGAGTGTAGTCACAGTAATGACCTTTAAAGCAAATGTAACCAGCCCCAGACCTACGGGTATCTGGACCGGCAACATGTGATAGCACTGTGGATCTGTGGTGGACTGGCTGTGGATCAATGAGGAGACACACGTTGGATTAACGTCTTAATCAATCCAGCGCCATTTCATTTCTGACAATATCAAAAATACTTTCCTTTATCTCAGCTCTCAATATTACTCACAAAAAAAGTAGGTCTATAAACTGCATTATATGCATGAGTCAGATGCATAAATGTTCATGAGAAAGTAAATTATGTGCAAAATAAAATATAAACAATTGCAAAATAGGTGTAAATAAAAGATTATTAATTAGAAAAATCAATTAAATTTGTTAAATTACTGAAACATACATTTATGACAACCAAAATACCAAATTTACAATAAAAACAGTTTGGACATGACGGCATCACCACTCTTGTGCTAATAATGCCCAAACATTCACAATATACTCTGTTGGCAAAATGCACAACATGGCGCAGCGGCTTAACAACAATATAAACAACACAAACGCTACTCTGGACAGGAGTTAATAGTGAAATCATTTCTAAACACTGACAAAGCAATAACACATTTTTAGCAACATGAAAACACATCTACATGTCTGAAATCATCGCTGTGAGATCTACAGTGTTACATTTACAACCTAGCTTTAGCATGAGGCACGTGACCTAGCATGTTGTGTTAGTAACTCTCGACAGATACACGCACTTAACTACACACCAAAACACTATATATCCGTCAAAGTCATCCTAACACACACAAAAGTAGTATCTTAGTCATTCACCTTCGCGTAAGCATGAAGTAGAGAATTCAGAAAGAGTTTTTACAGTACCTGTGGATCAATGACGAGACAGACGTTGGATTGACGTCTAAATCAAGCCAGCGCCATTTTATTTCTTGCTCGCGGTAGGTAGGGCTGATCCACAGGAGCGCGCGAGCGCCATCTACTGACCTGGTGCTCCACGATGCGTTCATGTCAACTCTGATAGAGTAGGTCTTTACAGTGTTATCTCAAAAAAAAATAAGGGGGGTGTTTTGTTTTGTAAATAAAACTCAACATATAGCATTTTCAACCGATTACACAAACACTGCTGCATCTTGTACCACATACTAGCAATATTGATTAACCTTCTTGTCAAAATCTGTGTTTTCAAAAAAAAAAACAATCAAAAATTCTGGCCTCCGTACACACTCCGTTTCTATTATGACCACCAAACCACAATATGATTATCCTCTGGGAGACCATTAGACATGCAAAAACAGATATGTTAGATTAGAAAAAAAACAGCAAAATGTAGTGATTTGATTAAAGTGCTTGATAGTATTGTATTAGTACTGTATTGTTGGATCAGCTCCACTGGAGGGGACACATTAATCAAATCAAAAATGACATGGCTTTTCTGCATTATGGAATAATGTGACCAGATATCTGAAATAAAAACAGTCCCAGTTCAGCAGTTTATAATAAAAAAAAGTGGAACACTTCCACTTTCATGGATTTTGACCATTGTAACTGCTACACTGTAAACTTAGATAAATAGGGTACTAACTAAGTGACTTTGTAACCATGTAAAAAATCATAGTTTACAGTACCATGGAGAGTGAAGCTATGGTAACACTACAAAAATAGCCAAATTACAATGGTTTAGTTCAGTGTATTCAGTTATCTGTATGTATAAGAAGGAGGGTTACACATTACAATAGACACTATAACAGAGAGACAAAGCTATAACACAACTAACAACTAAGTGGTGTCTCAAATGTTTTCCATTATTCAAGCGATCACCCCTTGAGGAACTCTTGCAAGCCAGTAAATTCATGGAACCCTGTTGATGCCCCTATTGTCACATTGGGCATTTTTCCTGCAGTATGGCTCTTCTGGATCTCGTCATGCTGAGGTTACCTTTTTACAGTAAAAGGAGACAATGGACATCTTTAAATTATCTGTGTGCTTTCCCCATGCTTGCAAGTAGTTCACAGCCATAGTAAAGAATGGTTGGGATATTTTGAGAAAGCCTCCTTTAGACATTGCTCCATTTTACTCTGGCTCTCTCGAAAGTCCTCTGATCAAATCTAGGATGAAGCTGTCATCATGTCTTGCAGTCAGTTTTTCCCAGCATTTCTCAGAATTGTAACTGATCCACAGCAGAGTGACAGTCCTTCCTACATTTTGCTTTAATTTACAGTCATACTGTTTTACCTATTCCCTCCAGACACACAGAGGAGACAGAGGAGAGACAGGTGAGATGCAGATAACCTTACTTGAGTTTAGGGCTGCATCTGATGATTGTTTTCACAGTTCATTAATCGGTCGAACTGAATCATAGTTGTTTGTTTTAAAATGTTTACAAAATGGTGAAAAATGTCAATTCCCAAAGCCTGAAATGGCATCCTCAAATGCCTTGTTTTACTCACAACCCAAAGATATTCAGTTTACTGTCAGAGAGGAGTTAAGAATTCACATTTAAGAGGTTGGTATCAGATAATTTTGACTTTTTTTTCTTAAAAATTACAGACAAAATCAATTATAATTTAATCAATTATCAAAATAGCTGGCAATTAATTTAATAATTGATTAATAATCAACAAGACAAACACAGGGGGGCAGGCTTTAATCCATCTAGGCTGTCTCACTCTTGGCTCTATGAGACAGACAGATGGTAAAGTTAGTTGGAAAAGTAAATGCAAATATACACTTAATTCAGCACCATACAATATTATAGCACTTGTAGCACAATGTTCTGTAATATAAGAATTAATTGGGTTGACTTATAGCTCCCACCCCCCCACGCTCGCACAGCCCATCAGTTCATTTACATAGCCTTATGGACTTTCTTTTTAACAAAAGTATTTATTTTTGAACAATTACACAACAGTTTGTAATTAACTTGTTTTTACTTTCAAGAGAAGAAAAGTACATTTAATATGTAATGTGGCACTGTGTATAATAAATGGTGATAATTTACTTACTGAATGTCGGCGCTATCTTTCTTCGCTTGAGGCTGTATTCCCCTTTTTGGCATCCTCATTGAATGCTGAGAGAGTCTGCAACAACAATGCATACTGTACGAGCAAGTTATGTAACAGGTGTGTCTTTTGTTGGTGCAGTATTTAGTACAAAGAAATAAAGCACCCAATAGTAAATCATTTCTATTCTGTTTCAACATACAAGATCATATCATCGGATCTCACAGAACAAAACTCTGCCCATGTCAGAGAATAAAATGATTGGTTACTAAGGAGACTTTATTTCTTTGTACAATGTAGCATCTGGCATACATGGAATTAGTTAGCAAAACGGCCCCAACAGGTTAACCTGACCCAGTTTATTCATGTATTTCATTTCTGTGATCATGACAACTGGCTGTATATTATCACTTGTATAGTAACATCTGCGTTACATGCAAAGCATCCCAATGAAAGGAACAGAAATGCTTTCATTTTTATCAGTGCGGCTGTTTTGCATCAGTACGTTGCATCTCACGTCCCAGCTGTGTCTGATGGGTGTAGACGCGAGTTGAAGCGTTTATTTAGACTTCAAGTTACTTTTTTTGACAGGCTGGTACCAAGTAAAAAGGCATGGATAACATAAATGAAAACATGCTCTGATCGCCAACACCTGCCTGCTCTTTGTTACTTGTAGCTGGCGTTAGCTTGTTAGCTCGGTTAGCTGCAGAGCTAGTTGCCTGATTAGCTGACTCAGGAGGGTGCCAGGAGTCAAAGCAGCAATACTGTATTCCCTGTCGCGAAACTGGCCACCGTCTGTCTCGTTGACGTCCAGTGTCAAAACCAACCACATAGCATAGTGTAGGCTAATGTTAACACATAAAGCTAAACAGCTTCTTTAAGTTTGATAATGTCAAGTGTCACGACAAAGACATATATAGGTTATGCTGTCTTGACATCTCAAAAAATGTAATCTTTACATTAAAAATTACATAACTGACCAAATGACACTGAATGATAAGTCATAAACATGCATAAAGACTCAAGGTCATGACATGATTATGACAGTGTAATGGCAGTCTTATGCACAGCCCCTCAAGTAATGTTTTGCCTAAACTTTTCTTAGCAAAAGTTTGCATTTTTGTGAAGTGTTTCTACAAATGATTGTAATGACACCAGAGTTAGGTATGTGGTCAAACATCCAGATGGATCTTAATGAGTGGGAATAGGAAGTCTGTTGGAGCCACACCGTGATTTATCCTCATGAGACACTCTTTCATAAAATTGTTATGTAGCACAGCTTTTAATTCATAGGTTTTGTCTCTGGCCACCATCCCCGCTTCCCATACTGTTTAACAAGCAAAACAAGCTAATTTAAATAGAAAGACCAGCACATGCAGCTTGGCAAGCAAGATCACATTGCTGAGGTAAGCAAGATAAACCGCTGTCGTTATTACTTGCTGCATTTCACTTATTCTTTGTGAAGGAGCAAATAGAGTACTTGTGCATAATAAGGCAGGTAGGGAGTTCAGAAGAACTCTTTTTGGCATCAGGTAGTTAGGTCTGTTTTTCTGGCTAATTGCCAAACGTCAAGCCAAGGTGCACAGTGTGAGTGAGAGCCAAGCTTCTGAGGGGACAGGTGAGTGGAGAAGTCTCCGGAGGGAGCGCAGGAGTGGCTGCATCATGGGTTGTTTACTTCGTTTCAGTCACTGATATGAAGCACACAGAAGTTAATTATAGTAAACATTTGTGCCAACACATGGGCTAATTTAGGCTTCTTCAAGCACATAAAAAAAGCTAAAAATAAGATGAAGAAAATGACAAAAATATTCATGGGTGACAGAGAGTTATATGAACAATAGGGGAAGAAGAATAATGTTATACAGAGTGGAAACACTCAACACGCATTTGTTGATGTACTCTCTCTTACTCGTAGCAGGGCACTCGTGTGCTTAAAGGTTGATGGACTGCAACTTGATGTTAGATTCACATAATCTTCTCTGATGCTGTACTTTGATGCTGTACTTTCACTGTAAAAACATAAAAGTTGAGAACTCAAAATTTCAAGACAAGAGACTGCACTAGATTTTTGAGTTTTGAGCCAAATTCTTAAGTTTTAAAAAAGTTTTATGAACTACTTTTCTTTTGTTGAGATAATTTACTTTTCTTCTTCTCTTTCTTCGTTCTTCTCAATAAATTTAAAGCTTTGAATTTTAGGAATATTGTAGGGGTATTGAAAAAAATTGGACAAATTCATTGAAGTCACAGTACATGTTAAATTTTAATATTTTCAATTAAAACTAATCAATTTTTCAGGTACTAAAAAAAAAAAGAAAAAAAAAAGACAAATCAGGTTTGTAGTTCACTGTGACCAAAATTGGAAAGTTCTTTTTTAAGTTTCTAAAACTCAAAGATTCAAGTTTATCAAAGGAAGAAAAGACTTAAGATTATAAGTCAGCAAAACGTTTTAAAGTTTATTTCAATTTTCTTTTCAAAACAAAGGGTGTTGAGGTTGGACAGTATCTGGTAAGCTAAATGCTAACCTGCTAGCCAGCTGGAAATAGGGTTGCCATTTTCAGTGTTCTTGTCAGCGAGCCCGGCCAGTGACACAAATCAAGCAGGGGGTCTTGGGGTTCTCCCCCAAGGCAACATCATTTTTCAGTGCAGCCTTTTCTCTGATTGCTGTTTGCTCTGTCGACTTACTGTCTGTCTCTTTGTGTTTCAGTGATTTGGTTGTGTTGAGTCATTCAAGCAGGGGGTCTTGGGGTTCTCCCCCATGAGATTTTGATGGCAGACATTTTATTTTCTTAGTTGTGGTGTTTTTTATCTGCACCGATTTGTGCTTTTCATGCACCAGTTTCAAAGTCCAATGCTACTCTGAACATGACTGTAAAGGGAAAAAAGAGTCAATGACAGTAAAGCACAGTTGTCATCAGTTACAATAAGGATTCAAACATTAGATCAGAGACTTGGGCAAAATGTTTGGTCTGTCAAAAACCTCTGACCTTGTACCTGCTCCAGGTTGGACAGTCGACCAGAAGTGACAGAAAATACTCTTTGTCAAACTGCACAGTTGAACTCAGCCCCACTGAGAGGACTAATCCACTTGTTGTCGTTGTCTGTAGGTCTGTATTTTGGCAGCCTTTTTTTTCACAGGTGGAATTGAGCTAAAGGTACCCCTCAAAAATGTGTCTGAGTCTCCGTAACCAGGGTAACAATGACATAACAGGCAACTTGCCTGTCATTCTGATCTAATACTGCTCCACTATGTCTCATGAAACTGGTTTTATTAGCCTTGTAGACAAGTTTACAGCCTCACAGGGCCGCCAGCGTGACTACAGAAATTTAGCTTTGCTATAACAATGACAGGCACAATGTAAAAATAAATCATTACAAACTCATCAGATTGGACAATTTAGTTAAAGAAATCTTGTGATGCAGTTGTTCTAAAACTTTGTTGCCTTGCCCCCCTTCGTCATCAATGATTAGGAAAGCAACTAATAAGTGTGGAATTGTAGTGAAATAAAGGTAAACATGAATACATAAATAATTCTCATTCAACTTCTGCAGCGTTTCTCCAGCCCCGCCTGCACTGGCTCCATGGGGGGCCCACCCTGTTTAATGTATTATATTGGCCAAGTCATATCTCACAGCCATCATGTAGACATAAAATTGGTGAAATGGGTTTCGGGGCAAGTTACACCATCATCACTTGTTATGAGCTCGCTTTTCCCAGAAATGCAAGCACATAATAATCTTGCATCAGTGAATGGGAGTTGGCCTAGAAAGTTAACAGACTGGTACGGAGGCAACATCATTTTTCAGTGCAGCCTTTTCTCTGATTGCTGTTTGCTCTGTCGACTTACTGTCTGTCTCTTTGTGTTTCAGTGATTTGGTTTTGTTGAGTCATTCTGAAAATGTCTCAAGTGGTTTAGCTGTGGTTATTCACTGTCTGGGTGTCACTTCCCTCAAGTGTTTGTCTGCATAAGAGTGTGTGTGCATGTGTGACTTGAAGCTGTAGAGACCTATTTAAAGTGTTAGTAATGATGATGATGATTATGGCGATGACAGTGACTTCCTCCTCCGGCAACAGCTGTTCACACACATGAACCAACACCAACACACATGCAGACTCTCATCCAGACACCCACAAATGAGCGGAAGGAATGAAGTCTGAGAAAGGTCATGAGATTGCATCAGGAAATAAACAAGAGAGAAGGAAAGAGAAAAGTGATACCCCAGCTTATAACATCGCTAATGAATATTGTGGTGTGGTGTGATTATTCTGCTAGCCCAACCCATCTCTAACTCCACGCCGCAGATAGTTTTTCCTAGTCGTCAGCCCCAATCGACACTGATTAAAGTGACACCACTTTAAGTCATTTCACACAGCTCCATCTGGAGACACAAATAATACAATGTTTTTCACCTATGCAGTAGTACTCTGCAACACCTGGAAACTAGCCACTTCACAATCAAAAAGTGTCAAATACGTCAGCACAGTCAGAGCCCACATGCTTCAAACTATGATGCAGTAGTTACCCCTTATACCTGCAAACAAGTTGCTTTTTGGTTGCAGTTTTGAATCAAAATATGTTATTCATGTGAATCATCTGGATCAGAAGAGTTTCTTTTTTGGGGGGGCGGTGGTGGAGCAGGGGTAGACATAGACTAGAGTGAGACCAGAGACCATTTCAGAAAGCTGTCGTCATGTCGCAGTCTTCTTCACAATAAAACATCTTTGGAGAGACTAGACCTGGGCGATAGAGCTGAAAAACCTACCATGATAGTGAAGTTTTATTTTGGTCTATCATAATAACAACATGTTGTGTACTCCAAAGGGTGGGAGTGGCTAAGGTGATAAAGTAAGTTTGTTGTATTATGAACAAAATCATATATCATGATATTTTTGACCAAATATAATGATATAGATATAGGTGCTCGTACAAATATTAACACTGGGGCTGCAAGTTTGTGCATTTTCCTTATCTGGTAGTTGAAAATGCTAACTATCAATTACTCATTAATAATGAATAAGATACATAGTGTATGTTTTTTTCATGTTTTTCTTCATTTTAAGTTTAATAAGTTTCCTTATTCAACAAATGCTTTGGCCAGACAAAACAATGCAAAATTAGGCACAATAACTGCCATTTCTAGAGTGATTAATTATTGATTAATATGTTTTATTTGTCACATTTTTAACAGCAATCGATTAATGATTAATCATTAACATCCCTAATTAACACAATGAAATTTTTGATAACCATCAGTAATGTGGATATAATGCCTAAACAGATAAAATCAAATAACAGAAGAGCAAGAACAGTCTGATCAGTTTAGAAAATTACATTACTTCAGTGTAATACAGCCATTAAAAAAACAGGGAAGACAACAATTATTCAATTATTATGATATCCAAAATCTATCACGATATCTAGTTTCATATCATAATACGATATAATATCAATATATTGTCCAGCCCTAGGTGAGATGTCATGAGTCTTTTGGCCAATCACAATCAAGATAATTGCATCATCTTCTTTTCCCTCTTAAACATGGATGTGTACAATGCGCGCTAGTTTTGAGTCATATTGCAGCGTTCAGTCACAGGGCTGTGCAGTGTGTGTGGACGTGTTTAGTTGAGCTTAGAACATAACTACTGTGAAACAATCAGAAAATAACATATTATCTCTCTGATTCAACAGACTTTCTCTCCATTCAGCATGTACCCTGCACACTGCACACGCTGTCTCGCTCTCAAACACATCGACACAAACAAAACAAAGCTTCTTGTGTCGCTATTTTGCAGCATGAACCGCAGCCACACACAGACGTCTGGGTACACAGAATAAACCAAGCGAGGACACAGCTGGTTCAACTTTTCCTCCGCACGGCGCTGCCTTTCTTTCGGCATCACCTCCTGCAATTTCGTCATGCGAGTTCACAGACGAGACAAGAGACAAAGACAGATAGAGTGAATGCAGCAGTGATGTGTAGTGTGTCTGTACAGTTTAGGCTGCTTGTCGATGAGTAAATGCTACAAGTTCTCAAAATCCAAGCCATGTTTCCTTTGTCTGGAATGCTGCTGGAGGCAGTTAGCCGTTAGCTCTGAAGTAGCAATAATTTCAGAGCTGGGCTGAGAGGAGATGACTATAGCCCTTAAACACAGATGTTTCTCACTCATTTGCATGTCATATCTTTATTTTTTGCAACAAATTATGCAAAAGGAGTATGAATAACAGTATCAATAGGTATATATTGAGAAGCAGTTTCAGTATCGACATCAGTATTAATAAAATCCTAACAATACCCATCCCTTAGTTATGTTAGCTCATGTTAACTTCAGTGAATCACATGAGTTTAGTCAGGTGACTTACATAACATAATTAAGATTCAGTAAGCCTGTCTGTTATGTTATTTATATTTACATGTCAGGAGTAATTAACAGTCGACCTACTCATCGTTTAGTTGTTAAGGTATGAGGATGTGATGGCCTCTCTCCCCCTGTTGTCCTGGAGTTTCAATTCCTCCATACAGTATTTTTTTCCCCACACAAGATGAAATATCGAATTTTTCCCATCCACTACTGTATATTTATTAGGACTAGGATCATTGCTTTTTGTGGTTGTGTATTTTTAAAATTGCGTACTCATCCCACATATTTCTTATTTTTGTCTACAGAGAAGGAGAGAGGCGAGCAGAGCGGACAGGCAGGCAGGAGAGAAGACCCTTCTCGCAGGTCATCATGCAGGGCGATGGTCCACTTTTTATCCAGGGACACATAAAAGCTTTAGATTCATGAGGTCATTAGAAGGATCAGCTATGGTTGTGGGTCAGGGAGGAATCTAATTACTGATGTGCATGTAAAAATACACTTTACTGTAACCAGTTTATCGCAGTGCAAGAAAATGTTATGCTGCCTTGCCTTAACCTGATTTCCTCCAGTTATATCATGTGCATGTAAACACAGTCAGTGAGGCGGAGAAAAAGGGAAAGATATGAAAGAGATGGAATCAGAGAAAGAAGGCAGGACAGAATGCCGAAAAAACATGGAGAATGGAAGAAAAGACAAAAAGAGAGGATGTAAAATTTCCCAAGTTACCTTCAAAGTTTGAATTTTGAAAGCCATTGACTTGTGACGCTGACTGCTTCCTGTTTATTCCCTTGGCTCTGGCCTTTGATGTCTGCCTCTGAGGAGAGCGTCTGCCGGGGATCTCTGCGACTATGCGAGTGTGTTCATGTACAGTATGTATATGCAGCTCTTTGAACGTGTGTGTTGCTGTGCGGAGAGCAGGTAAATTGGCTTGTAGCTCATGTTCACAGACGGTACCTGTCACTGTGAAGCCTGTTCGTTAGCGAGCAAGCATGGCACACGCTGAAAATGAACCATAAATTAACATTAGCTCCCTCCGCAGCTGCAACATAACAACCAACAACTTTTATTTCTTTCCTTTAATTCTCTCGTCTCTCATGCCTTATTTGTTTCTTCTCACCAACTTCCCCCCCAAGCGTTTTTGCACTGTCGTTCTTCCATTCCCTCCTGGCCTTCCTCCTGCGTAATGGAAATTAATTTTAGGACTAATGCAATAGGCATAGAGTATTGGTACATGATTGCAGAGTTCAGAAGTTCAGCGTGTCTAAGATATCGATAGGTTTCCCTAGGTTTTTGCAGCCAGCCTCGGCGTCCTGCTGGTATGTTTTGGCGTCTTGCAGAGTGAGGAGTCGACTATGTTCTTTTCCAAGCCATGCTAATGATGCAGCCCACTGAGAGCTGAGGAAAGAAGCTATTCTCTTGTTCTTACTACTCTCTTGGTGGCCAATTGTGCTCAATTATACAGAATGGCATGTTCTGAATATGAAAAATGCTCCTTGGTTGGTTGTTTACCAAGAAAACCAAACCATGAAATTATGATAAATACTGTGACAGGGTCAGACATGCATATGGTTGGATCATCACTGTATGTTTTAATTATGGGAAAAACCTTGCTTCCACAAGCTCAGCCTTAAAGGAGCTCTGACATCCAGAGGGAGCTCGGAATAGAGCTGCTTCTTCTTCCTGTTTAAAGGAGCCAGCCAAAGTGATCTGGCCATCTAATGAGGATGCCTCTTTGGTTCCTTCCTTTGGAGGTTTTCTGGGCAAGTCCCCGGGGGATTACTCTCATATGGCCTAGGAACAACTCGGGATCACGCAGGAGGAGCTAGAAAATGTTGTTGTGGAGAGGAACGTCTGGAACACTTTACCATCTTAGCCTAGGGGTGGGATATCACAAGAACTAATACCTCAGTACCAAATTGATGCCAAAATTTAAAAAAACGTCACTTGTATTTTTTTTTTTTACAAGTGCTGTATTCTGCTGTTAATTGCCAGAGGAAGGAGAAGAACGCCTGCCAGCGCTGAAAGACAAAAACTAAACCTGTAAGACAGCAACATATGCAGCTGCAGCAACAGCTCAGTCAACTCGCCCAAAAAACAAAGTGGTGATGCATGGATTGACCCGGTTAACCACGGGGCAGGTGGGTTTGGATTTTCTAGAAAAACACTACGACAAGTGGTACAAGTGACAAAACAGACTCCCAGAAACATTGTGTGCAATAGTCCTCCTTCCTCCTTCCTTTGCCTCTCTCTGTCTCCCTCTCAGTCAAACACACACACGCTGCAGTGGTGCACACAGCAGCGCATCCAGTGCGCTTTGTCAGCTCATCTGATCAGTGCTTAAAGCACCACAAAATAGGTTTCTTCTCTACACAATGCAGCCAAACACCAGGCAGAAAAATACAGTATAGACCTGCAGATGTGTATTGCTGTTCTGTTAAAATAAGAAGGGAAAAAGAGTGAGAAAATGAGGTAGAAAAAGCAGCAGAGAAGAAATCACTTTTGCATCACTTTCTAGGTGGTAACATGGTAACATGCTCTCCCCCTTTTGTTTCTCTTTTGTTCCTGGAACCTCAGAAGAGTTTTTATTTAAGATGACAAAGAAAAACAACAATGGCTGAATTTTATTCTTGTTTTTGTCTTTTACTGTGGTATTGAATAAGGTAACGAAAATCGTAGAAATTCACTAGTGGTATCGACTACTAAATTTCTGGTATTGTGACATTCTTAGCGGATAGATCCCAAATATCGATACTTCTAATACTCAGCTAGTATGTGAAGGTGGATTCTGGCATCAATAGGATTGATACCAAAGTTTTTCTCTTCTACATTGCACCTTTTTATTTCATCAAAGAGAAGAACCGTGTCGTTCAGTTG
This sequence comes from Lutjanus argentimaculatus, assembly GCA_034769285.1. NCBI lineage: Eukaryota > Metazoa > Chordata > Actinopteri > Lutjaniformes > Lutjanidae > Lutjanus > Lutjanus argentimaculatus. The sequence continues at coordinate 37,498,573 of JAWZSL010000006.1, forward strand.
TTTAGTTCATGTGGTCGTTGCTTCTCCACTGCTGTTGTCATCCAGTGCACTCGAACACGTGTCATGCCCGCGCAGCATGCTGCTGTGCGCACAATGACTATTTCAATTTCACACACAGTGATTCCTGAACAAAAGAGGAATTTAGTTTGAAGCTATTTCACAGCTGTGAATGAAAACATACGTAGTAGGGCTGTTTGCTACAAAATTGTTCAAAAACCTAACGAAACACCACAAGAAAAAAGTTGGAGCTGCAACAGAAAACAAGGGAGGAGGAGAAAACTGGTTTGTCATGTAACAATAAAATTGCATTTTCAATGCTATTTTTCTTCTTCTTTTTGTAACCAAAACCTTGATATCGGGATAGAGTCAGACTCACATATGGCTGCATCATCACTGAATTTTAATTATGGGAGAAACTTTGCCTCCAGAAGGTAGCTGGGCACAACCTCAGTAGAAACATTAAATACGATACTCTTTAAAACATACTCATTCAAAATAAGGAAAAAAATAAGAAAACTACTGCTGTTTTTTTTCAGTGGTGACTGTTTCTTTTTGTTCCTTGTCAATTTGTTGGAATGATCAGGACGACAGTTCTCAGGATGGGCAGTAAAATTTGCAGTGTTGATGGAATGGGGAGTTGGCTCCTCCTCACAGGACCAATGCCGAGCGATCATCGCAAATAGTACTTTTGTTATCTGTTTCAAAAAGAGTCCACATCACAGACATACTAACATCCTGTGTGCATAATTAAAACGTCATCTTATCTTTTTTAAAGCCCTTATTAGCCAATACGATGATGATGACGTCCTGTTGTTGTGCATCCCTATAAAATGCACTTATTTGTTTTGGCACTGTACATCAGTTATTTTGCATTTTGTATTCACTTTAATTATGTGGCATAACTGATTTACAGTTCATGATAAAGTGCTTTAAGTTCATATTAATGTGTGACATAAATACTGTTCTGTTACTTTTGAGAGATTAATGACCTGGAAAAGTTTTATTTCCTGTTGACCTCTGTGTAATCACTGAGAGGTAAATGAGGTGGAGAAGAGGACAGACAGACGAACAATGGTGTAGAGCAGAGAGCAGAACAAGTTTGTTGAACGTTTGTTTATTTTATAAGATTTCAAATGTTCTAGCTCCCCCACGTCTTAAACAATTTATTATAGCCACTCATGGTGATGAAAAAAGATCCTTAACAAGGGGAGACTGCTATTTAAAAATTGTTTAACAAAATTTGGTCAAACTACCTTCTCCACTCCAACAAAACAATGGAACACTATCCCAATAAATATCAGAAAATACACTAGTTTTAATCAGCGTAAAAGCACTATTAAAAAATAGTTGAAAGATAAACAAACATGCTTTCATTAAGATCTGGCCATGCCTCTGTCAATGTATGTGTGTGTGTGTGCATGTGTACTGTATGTATATATGTGTGTGTGTGTGTATATATATAATATATATTATATAATATATATACACATATATATATATAATATATATATACACACACACACACATACACGTATATACACAGTTTAAACATTACATGCATGCCCAGGGTCAACAGATGAAAATTAACATTTTTAATGCAGTAATAATGAGATTTTTTTAATGTGGTACAGTGTGTTTTTCTTTTTGGAGACTGGAGACTTGTTTACTATGAGGGATATGATTTTGACTGGTTTAAAGAAATTTCACTGTGCTTTTAGCCTGCACCTCACTATTTTACTTCCTATCTTGTCATAATCAGACTTGCTGGCCGAGCACTGACACAGTAAATTCCCTCTGGTTCCCACCGGTCTAACCTCACTCTGCTCTTCCTGAGCCAAAGAACTTAGCAACGCAACAGAGGTGGTGTTGTCTATTTTTTAACTTTACCCTTCTAAATACCCTCTGGTTAGGGATCCTCTATGCTCTCTTTTTTTGTGTTATAACTGACATGTGACATTATATTCCATGCATAAAAGTTGCTGCCACATTGACACATTGTAAAAAGGTCAAAAATGTACAACTCTTGTCTTCCAAAAGTTAGATTTTTGTGTGAGCTTATTTTACTGACAGTATATCCAGACATATGTCATGGTTTTCAACCGTGTTATGCCTTTTTGATGGTGGCAGTCTGTCTCTCTCCAATGAAATCCAATAGCTCTTCAGCACGTTTTCAGTAAACTTGCATTATATAGTCTATCCTTGGTTTTGTGCACGTGTCAGAGCTGTGACGTTATATTTCTGCTGTGTTTGAATATACAGAATTCACCATTTGCAGAGTTTTAAAAACAGTTCCATTGTTGATAATTGTCATCAAAATTACAGGTGTGTCATGTTATGGTTGCTATGTGGCTGAGCTTACTCTGTGCTTTAATGAATAAGTGTGCTTGATGCTGCAGAGACCACACATAGAAAGGAACCCCAATGTGTTATTCTCTGGCCATGTTAATGAAACATTACACTGAGGATGGAGAATTATATTCCAGCCTATTTAACTGTATGCAAAGTTTCCAATACAGATGGCTGGAGTTAATGACGGGTGCATTCTGCTCTTTATAACCGACTAAACAGGATGAAATAGTGAGAACTGCTGGGCAGACATTTGCTTGCTTTATGCTTCAATGTTTAAAGGACAAAAGATGATAGAGAGAGTTATTGAACTGCAGTCATTAAAGGAATGGTACTTATTTAAAGAGAGATGATTAAAATTTGATGTTTTTATGCTGAGCATAGGTTTTATGGCACAGCTGGCCAAAGGTGATGTCTGCTGTGGTTCAAAGTTAATTTCAAGTCCATGAAACATTTGTTAAAGCAGCAATTCCCCGAAGGATGTTCTGGTTGAAATTCCTAGGCCATAACTTATATTGACAATATTTTTAACTCTTGGTCACAAATGACAAGTATGATGTGAATATTTTATTATAAGCAACTCAGTTAGATCATAACAATAAGATGTGGGTGAGCTCATCATGCGTCTTATGTGATGTTGTCACCCAGGTAACAGTTTCACATCATTTGTGGATCCTCAGTCAGAAGTCGAAGTGAGATTTTGGGAAGCTCTCTTCAGATGAAGGGAGGAGTCAGCTGGACACGATTCTCATTTGTGGGCAGGAGGGACATGCTCCTGTAACTCCTGTAGCCTTGTCCCTGTTTTAGTTGATAGTGACGATCAAGATGTCCATGAGGTCAACCACATAGACAGGAGTTGTCCTGCACCACCTTTCCTTCTTCAAACTTCCAAATGATGAAAGCATCAAGAGTGAGCAATTAAAAAAAAACATGTTGGCCAGAAAACCAAACCAAAGAGCCAAAAGATGCTAAAATGCTCATTAGAGCTTCCTAGAGTTGAAAATTATGTAAGAGCATTGGGGGTCAGGCATGAGGGGGAAAATGTGGGGTGGAGGATATTTTCTTAATTTTGCATTTCAAGAATAAAGTCAAATCAAACGTGTAAAATAAAGCCACAATGTTGAGAAGTAATTGGTAATGTTGAGAACTTGACTTTATTCTCAACAATCATGATTTCAAGAATAAAGGTGATTCGAAATGTTGAGAATTAAGTTGAAATGTTGAGAATAAAATTGAATTTAAATGTCAAGAATACAGATGAACTGAAATGTTGAAAAATAAGTTGAACCAAAATATTGTGGCTACAGTGAAAATGTTGAGATTTAAGTCGAAATGCCAAGAGTTAAGTCAAATCAAAATGTTGAAATGGTATTTCAATTTAATTCTTGATGTTTCAACTTTGTCAGCATTTTAATTTTAATCTCATCATGCAAAACAAAACAAAAAAATCTTCCTCCTGATTTTGTTTTTCTTATGACTGGCGCTAATACAGAAATTTCAACCTCAGTCTCGACATTTCAACTTTATTTGCAACATATCTCTTCAATTCTTGACATGCAAAATTTACAAATCTTCCTCTAATTTTCTTTCCCTACTTTCTGGCCCTAATACTTTTCCAAGAAAATTCTCTGTGGGTGGGTCATTATATTCTTAACTTGTTCAGCTAATAATAAAAAATATTGATCAGTCCAGCTTTAAGAAAGAAATTAAGCAGTTACCCTTTGCCTCAGCGTTGTTTCTTCGTTGCCTGCCGCTGTGAATATTAATTATGAACCATGTAACTGACTATCATCCCTCCTAATGTGTCTGATGTTGATGAGCTGGTGATGAATGAGAGCGACCTGAATTCTTTTCATTCACTTTCTGTGAAGTGTTCTGTTTCCTTTCAGGGAAAAACTGACAACTGTTTCCGTCGTCTGCCTCTTTCTGTCAATCATCACTCCTCCGCTTCAACTTTGTCAAATGTCAGTGAGCAGAGAGCAGGCCATGGGCTATTACTGGCATTCACCACTGACATGAGGAACACACACACAAACACACACACTTCACAGCCACATTTCTGAAACCATGTGGACAAATGTTGTGGCATATACACAGGCAGGAAGAAGGGTTATTTTTTGATTGATGCTGACAGTGTAATCCAGTTTTACACAGTTCTAAGAAAACACGCACTCACACACACACACACACACACACACACACGTACACACACGTACACACACACACAGAGCTGGCTGTCAAGGTAGAGGCAAGCTGCACATTGAGTGGGCCTCATTTTATAAAGTGTGCAATTAATCTAGAATACGTGTGTAACACTGTGTGTGTCGGGTGTGTGAGCCAATGTGAGTGTGTGTAACATGTATCTATTTGTGTATGTGTGTGTGTGTGTGTGTGTGTGTGTGTGGTGTATTGCTCCTGTGGCTTTCAAAGCGCCTCTCTGCCCTTTCAGGCCAGCTTTAATTCTCCCCAAAGCGAAACACTGACAGACAGACACACAAGCAGCAGGTAGGAGAACAGATATGTTTCTAAGAGACACAAAACAACTTCCATTAATTGTCCTAGACTCAAAATAACACATTAATCAATTGCAATCTAATATTTCCCTGAATTAACACAGGACAAAGCTGGGTTTATTTATTCCCCGGGTTTGGTTTTTATGTCTGATTTTATATCCTGCAGTTGCTACAGAGTACCCCTGAGTGTGACAAAATAAATTGGCAAATGGTAATTTGCTGTATTAATAATTTTTACCAGAGTGTTTTGTGAAAAACAGATGTGGCTGATCCAGACAAATTGAACAGCTCCCCAGAAACTTGTCACATGGAACATTACCCGAGCTACTCCTGTGAAACAAATCTCAGGAGCCTTACAAAGAAGTTGGTTGTCGGCTGTAGTCTTTTAAACCTAAAATTGAATAATTTAAATAAATAAATCAAATAAATATTTAAACTATTCCACTGAGCAGCAGGTGGCAGTAACGATATGCTGCAATGTGCCAACAAACGTGGGAAAGATGATGAAGCTAATTTTCTCCTTTTCTCCTGTCATTTTTCTGGCTTCACTGCCGAAACAAACATCACCTATGACAGAAATACACTCGTATAGGCATTAGAAAATGAAGCTGTGGGGTTTGAATTAAAGAGCAGTTGACCCTGAGACCATCAACACATGCAGTCGGCATCTTTTGAACATGCAGCCAGATCAGCTGGATGCAATGCTATGGGTGACTGCCCCAGGAGGAGAGGAGGTGAGTGGAGAAGAGCGATGCTACAGCCCGGGCTTAAGGCTGCTCCTGGATAAAGTTCTGCCAGGAAAATTAAACCGACGAAATAGGACTCAACCCGTACAAATAGCAGGACATCAGAGCCTTTTGTGCCACACAGAGAGACCTGCACAGGATTCTGGGTCAGGCTGTTGCACCCAAGGGGCGGATCGCACACCGAGCTGACAGGACGCAACGCACAAGACTCCAGTAGGAAGTGGGAGGAGGACTCACTAAATGTGAAGATATTGACCATATTAACACCATGCTGTTTACATTCAACGTTATGCAAATTAAAAAAAATGCACCACAGAATTATTTCCTGGGTGTATTTGTGTATGTACATATGTATTAATTTTGTTTTATATGTTTATCCTATTCCATTTTGTTTTAATTAATCATCTGTGTTGATTTTGTGTGTAGCATGGATGACATACAAATCTAATTTCGTTGTACAGCCCCATGTTGTATACTGATAACAAGTGTCCCTGAATGCTTGAATTCAAATTTTTGAAGAAAAACTTACTTTCGGAATGTTTTTTGAGGAAGAAAATGTATTCAACATTTGTTAAACCTCAAGGATACACGAGATGTATTTTTGTGAGTAGCACTGAATATTAACTTTTACTCATTTTCAAGAAAACCCCACAGGGCACCTTTTTAATGCATGAAGGCATTTAAAAAGGCACTTTGCCCCCCTTGAATTTAAGTTGGCATTTTTGCATCAAAAGTCTTGCAGCCTCCCTTTCACAGGTTGGCTTTAACTTGAAATAACAAGCATTGAACTGTGTGGACTTGAGTACAGCGGCAGAGAAGCAATTGCAGTTAGTTTATGAAAACATTACTTGTGTTAAAAAATGAGTAACAGAGCAGGAGAGTCGTGAGTATGACTCTGTTGTTGTACTCTGAATTAGTGAATTACTCTGAGCTATAATAAGCCACAGCTAATTTCACCCCATTGAACGCAGTTATTACCTATATTATTGTTTCTTTGGGCTGGCCACGCTGCCTGCTTTTATTTGAGACAGCCATTATTTTAACTTTTATATGAGATCAACAGGATTTGCAGCTATGCATACAAAAATTAGTACAGCAGTCCAAATAGTGAGTTGGAGCAATAGACTGTGTAATGAATAGTTTGAGTCCCTATTTAATGTACAATCGATGGTTGAAGCGAGTTGTTTTCCCCCACCCCCTCCTCCCCAGACTCAGGCAAGCTGTAGAAATGCTGCAATCGCGCACAACATCAAAAATATACAATAAGAGGTGAGGACGAGTCCCACACTGTAAGTTGATCAGCTGTTTATAACTTTCAGTTGTCTGTTAATGTAGAGTTAAGCCTTTTATCCTAAAACCAAAAGCTGTTTTTCTGAAAATACACACTCTAGACTTTGAGTTAAGCAACTGCCTGTCTCACTGTCTGCCAGACTCCATTAACATTTCGCTCAGTTTAAATGTTATAAACATCTATGCCCTCTACAAGATTATTAATAATTTCTTACGACTTACATATATATACAGAAATTCCGGCCTGGAATAGAAATTTAAAAGGGGCTGTAGTATTTCAGCTTGTTTCTATGATCTCTGACGATACATCATGGTCACTTTGTGATTAATTACAATAAATATATTACAAATTTCTCCTTTAATATACTCATATGCGTCCATTTATTTAGGTATACATTACAGAACCAGTCAAGAACCAAAACAGTCCAGCTTTAGACTTTTTAAAATGTCCAACTTTTGCATTACAACTCAAAATAATGAAATGAAAGTTTTACTTCCTGAAAATAACATGCACCCAGAAGTGGAAAGAGTAATGAAAAGCTGTGATCAAGTGCAAGTACCATTACATTACTTAATATAATAAAACTACTTGTGTTTAAAAAAAAATGCTACAATCTGCAATACATCTGATGGTCATTTTGTCTGTGTACATTTGTTTATCCAGTACATTTAATATATCTGCTACTAACATTTATACAAATGCCCACCTGCATAATACTTTAATTTAGGCTAATCAGTAGGTAAAAATGCCCATTTTTACTTTACTTTCAAGAATGCAGTACTTTTGCATTTTTAGAAACAATGGAGGCATTTATTTTTTATTCATTGGATTTATTTTTTTTTTACAAATATTAACCAATCATTGTTCTCTGTGGTCTCTCTGTGGAATCATGATTTATAATTTACAAAGGGAATTTTATTTAGTGTCTTGCTTTAATAATTCAGACTGGCAGGTAATCAACCTTGCAGCGCCTCATTGCACAGTGACCTCTGGCTCACATTTCAGTTACACTAAATGATTTATAGAACAATTCCAATGCTAATAATTATTATAAATAACACCCTCCCATAGTCTATCCTCACCTCCGTTAAGAAGTCTGACACGTCCTGCATACTTCCTTGGTGCAGCTAAATCATTCTCTCGCAGTCAAGTTAGCAGGTAGCATCTTTAGGTTCATGCTATCAACCAGGTAGTAAAGGAAAGAAAGAGACAGAGTAGGCCTCAGTGTTTTGACAGTCACAAACACTTTTTTTTCATCTGGTCTTTGAATCACAGATGTATCAGTTAGAATCAGCAAAGGGTGAAACTGAAAAAACAAAGGAAGTACATTGTAATGAATTAATGCCACAGGATCTAAAGGAGCAGGCCTTTATATTCTGCCTTCCATGAGTATTGAAAAAGAATCAAGGACAACATTGAGCATCTGAACAGACCAATTTGATACTTGCAGGGAGGCCAAGTTTTAGATATTCAATGTGCGACACTTGAGCTCATTAACTATCTAGCCTTTAATTACCCTCCAACTTTTCATCTAGTGCCATTATCAGGGCTAAATTGTAATCTGTCCAATACTTTGATTCATGACCACAACTTTAAAACTAATGACATTCCCATCAATCTTGGCTGTTCTTTTGTTCTGCCTAACAAATGTTAGCAAGTTAACTCTCTAAACTAAGACAGTAAACATCAAAGACATTCTCACTGCTTAGTATTAGCATGTTAGTATTGTCTTTGTGAGCATGCTAGCAATAGAGTGCCTAAGTCACACGCCATGGAACCTAATTTCAAAAGGTCAAAGTATATTATTACTATATATATTAACAATTATACATAATTAGTAAGACTATACACCCATAAGTTGCATAAGTGACCACATATTTTCTCCCTCCAAAAGCTAACGTTAGCCGCTGAACCTATGATGCCTGTGTATTTTTGTATGGGGACGTAGTCACACAGCAGCAGGTCTTACTCATTCTTTCTCTTCCTGGCTAAATAAAAGCACCAGGAGTCGCTGGATGAACCACGTTTGGTAAGATAACGTTATCAGGGACAGCGAGATTGGTGTCATATATTGTGCCAGACGAGACATTGATTCACTGGTTTCACACAAAACTAAACTAAAGTATGAATAGTATATTTCTTGACATGTAAAATTATCTTTTAAATTGCCAACATGATATGTGTAATTTGTGGCACAGTTCGAACAGAATTAAAAAATAATTTGTCTCTCGCCATTGATTACTGCTCATAAATTTTGTGAATTTAGGTCCCATGGGGCACACCGGAAGGGGCGTGATTCAGGCTCTCTGTTAGCTCAAAGTACCACAGTGCCGAAGTGCAGCCTCACAGAGGTGCTAGCATGACTGTCGACTCTTAAGCCCTTTCTCAATACCAAGTTCGCCATGTTCCGACTTACATACTTGCCAGTTCGGACTTAGCAAGTTCGATCTGGAGTACAGTCTCCCGAGGACGGGAGGACGCAGGACGATCATTCTGCAATTGGGACGGTAGCGTACTTGATGACGTCACCATCTCAGCTCGTCTTCGCTTACCCGTCAGGACGTCATGACGACGACGACAACGACATCCTGTTAGCAGGACGACACATCTCCGAAAACTTCGGAGCAAATTTTAAACTATGCGCTATTGTGTTGAACTGACCACAGATTTTAAGTTTTAACATCTACTTTCTCGCATAAAACAATTTTAAAACTACATTTCATGGCGGATGTTTAGCTCAGTTTGTAGAGCGTCCGACCCATGTATGGAGGCTGTTAGTCCTCTGCAGCAGCCGTGGTTCGACTCCCGCCTTCGGCCCTTTGCTGCATGTCATCCCCCCTCTCTGCCCTGTTTCCTGTCTACTCTCTGGCTGTCCTGTCCAATAAAGGCAAAAATGCCAAAACAAACAAACAAACAAAAACTACATTTCATGATACTAAAACAGTAGTATTTTAACACTTGTGACTTACAGTTGTGGATCTTCTCCGAAATGCATTCTGGGATACGCGGCTGCCCTAAGTCCACACAAGTCACCATCCGACGCATCCTCGATAAAACGGGCGGCGCAAGAACACATCCGGGTATTTGACTGTACTTGGCAAGATGCGGACTTTTGAATTGGAACAGTACTTGGACTGAGACTGATGACGTTTCTCAAGTACACAAGAACACAAGTACAGAGAAGAACGCATATTGAGAAAGGGCTTTAGTCTTGTCCCTCAGGAGACAGCACAGGAAGGGTTCTTCACAGATCAGATCTGTGTTCTGCAGCACAGAAAGAAAATTTAATTTGAGTTTAATGTATGTGAGCAAAACCCCGGCTTCTTCTATCTTCAACCACAGGACATCTAATCACCTGAGTGTGTGAACGCTGCAGTTGAAGACCACTGTTGTAGTCGTTAAATCCAGATTTTATTTAAAGTTGGAGCTTCTAATTCCTGCCTTGCCTCTGAAGTGTACTCTGTCGCCCCTGATCCCTTAACTAACACAGTGGCATCGTCTTATTGAAGCCAAATAAACCAGAGAATTCTTTCAGTGGAGTCATTTACCTCTCTCAGACGTCTCCTCCATGTCCTCACATCCTCCCTGCCAGCAGCGGCCCTCTGTGGCTGCTCTTGTATTATTCAGTGTGCCAGTCATCCTTATGCCTCCCTCTCTTCACAGAGTGACATGTCTTTTAACAGGGGGCCTTATTAGGCAGCTCAGGGATAAATTCCCCTCCTGTGCGATTAGCCTATATACTTTCCTTCCACACTGGGATGCATCTGCAAATCTGCCCTTTTTTCTCTTCAGTCTCTTTCTATCTTATTGCTCTCCTTCTCTCCCTGCCTGTTCCCTTCACTGACCCTCTGTGGCTCTGTAGGTCTTCCTTATGTCGCTACTTGGATTTCACATTTTTCTCTTGTTCCTTCTCTTCCCTTTTTGCCCTCAACTGTGTTGCCATCCAACTGTCAAACAGATTTTAAGCAAACTTTTGAAATGGAGCGCAAAATAAAGAACAAATTAATGTGCGTCTATTAGCTGTCTGTGTTAAAACAGCTCAGTAAGCGTCTTGAATGTAGAGCTGTGTCATCCATGAGAAAACTCAAAAGCAAAAAATAAGATTGTCTCTGGTCAAAATAACGCTTCCTTGTCAGGTAATGTCAGAGTAAAGTGATTCACTGTCATCTGAAGACAAAGCTAAGCTAAGCGAGTCACAAGGAAGACACCTCACATCAACGGACCCCAGGTCTGCCAGCCAATGGGAAGAGAGCAGAACTTTACTGTCAAAAATTAACATTAATTATAATTGTTTCCATTTTTAAAACCTTTACCTTTGGTAAATGTCTCTTTTACTAGTCAAAATATCGATATGTTGACAAATATTGACACTGAAGATTCGAAATGCTTGCAATGCTCATTTTTCACAGTATTGATACTAGGGGTGCAACTAACGATTAATGTCATTGTTGATTATTTTCTCCAATAACACATTACTTAATCCTGTCACAATCCTGTCAGTTGAAAAATAGGTCCAAACATGGAGCACATGGACATACATGCAGACCTAGTATTTCCTGTAATGATTATTTTTATTATTGATTAATCTGTTGATCATTTTCTCCACTCGATTAGTAAGTGTATAAAATGTCAGAAAATGCTGAAAAATGTTGATCAGTGTTTCCCGAAGTCCATAATGACATCCTCAAATATCTTTTGTTTTGTCCACAGCCCAAAGAAATTTAGTTTACTGTCAAAGAGAGGTAAAGAAACCAGAAAATATTCACATTTAAGAAGCTGAAATTAGAGAATTTTGACACTTCTTTTCTTAAAAAATTACTCAAACAGATTAATCAGTTATCAAAATAGTATATTCTTATATCTATCTTTAAATGAAATTTAAAATTTTATGCCACCATTGTTGAGTTAATTCTTTCCCGGCGGTATTGAAAGGAATATCGATATTTTTCAAGGTATTGTATCAAAATTAGAAATTCCAGCACTGTAACAACACTATTTTCTAGCAGAAGTTTCACATTTTTTCCTTTTCACAACAGAGTAGCTTATACACACTCATCCTCACCAAAAAACAATAGTGATTCATTACCACAGAGCTCAAGAGGTCTCAGAGCTGTAGCCTAATGAGCCACTATTTTTGACTGAGTACACAGAATAGTTAAATGTTAAAAATGTTAAATAGTTTTGTGTATAGACTTTTGTATAAAGTGTGATTGTAGTTTTTCAGTTTAGTGTGAATGACAACCCCAGAGCAGACAAAGCCTTGAGGACCCCCTGTGATTTTTGAGTCCAGGTTGACTCAAGCCTACGACCCATGTTACCATGGTAACAGTCAGTACCACCAACGGATCAGTAGCAACCAGCAACAAAAAAGAGGATAAGATGGCTGGTAATATTGCTGTGGAGAGAGCAATGATATCTTTGCGTCTTGTACCATATTTCTAGATGTTTTTGAACATCTTTGATGCTCCTCTTAGTGGTGTAAACACCGTTTACAGGTTAATCAGATTTTTCTTTGGATGTCACACTGTTCGCTAAACCTTCCAAGTAAAATGTCCTTGTAACTGTTGAATTCCTCCAAAAGACACATATTTCTGCGGGGGTAAATGGAGCTGAGCAGTTAGGTGCTCAGCCATTTTTTTAACTTAGAAAAAGGTCTCAGTCTACCCAGAATCCATTGTGCCATTGTTCAGCTTGAGATAATCAAGAACTAAACTGCTTTGTGCAACGGATGATGTTAAATGTCTATCTGAAGTCCAGCTCTGTTATATCTAAGCCATAGTAAAAGTCTCTCTTTGTGAAACCGAACCCAGGACTATCCACCTTTTTTCCTGACTCAGAAAGTTTACCCATGATTCATAGCAGAATCCGGTTTTCATCTTCTGGTTGAACCATGTGTTTACATTTGCGTTGCTGTTATGGATAACCACTTTTACAAAAGTGCTTTTAGTTTTACTTGAATAAGCTTTCTGATACTTTTCCCCCACCTGTAACTACCATCACTTTTCACACAGTGGGAGATGACATGAAGCAATGGCCTGATGTTTGGCTACATTCACATTGTTAATGTTTTTGAAGGTGTTGATGCCAAATAATTACAGATAGAGACAAAGCACAGAAGCATGTAATTACCTGCATAGTAACAAAATAGGCATTATGAAAAAAACTCTAATTTTACATTTGTGCAGGTGGCAGTAGAGCCCAGCCAGAGTATCAATCAAGCAAAACATATGTTGCTGAGGGAGAATGGATCGTGGAGACTAGTGATGGGAATGGGGATGTGTCTCTTTGAGGGGAGCTGTTCAAAATAACACCTCATTCTGCCTTTTTTTTTTAAGGAGGATTATTAGGTTTATCTGCAAAATCATCACTAGGATAATGATGTATCTGTTTCAAACTTAGAGATCCCACCAGTATAATTTCATTTTGCATGTGTGACTAGGTTTAACAGCACTAAATTATTGTACTGGCACCATACTACAGACGGCAGCACTCCACTGCCTGCTTTTAAGCTTGTCGTATAATCTCTTAACCTAACATGCCAGATGGTTTGTTACACAGCGCCATCCTGATGAAGTCATCCTTAGAAACTGTTTGGAAAAGGGCAGGCACTTTAGAAAATCAACACTTGGAAGGCATTTGGATGAACCAGGGTTGAGTTTCTTTCAATGAAGCAATACTCTCCAGTTCTGATATAACTGATGCTATCACGGTATCTATGCTAACCTCTTCAGGAGCCACGGTTGTTTGTTCGAGATGAGTCACTTCCAAAAAAATGAAGCTAATCAGTCCAGTAGTATTCAAGATTAGCTCGGGACAAGATGCAAGTCCAGTCATCATGTACACAATCACTCACACACTCTTGCACTCGTTCAGTCACAACATGGACTGAATGCTGCGCAGTGTGGTTTGTATTAATGTACAAAAAAAAAAAAGAAAAAACAAGAACAGCTCCTGTCATTCACTTAAAAAGTGAACACAGAGCTGACTCACTCGTGAATGTCACATCACTCATCAGGTCAGGAAAACCATGCAGTCATGTAGCAGCTATTCTGTGGAAGGTGTTCATAAAGTCAAATATGTCATTGAAAATCATCAGATATATTTATAAAGACACTAATTAATTGAGCTTTCATTGCTGAAAAGGAGATATGCTTACTTCACGCTTAATTGTAATGTCAATTGTAAGTAGGGAGATGATTAAGATACTAATTCCATCTTTGCAGGTGCAGAATGCAGTTGTCAGTGGAAAGACAGGATTCATATGTACAACAGCGCAGGTGGACTGCAGAGACACACACACAAAAAACATTGAGCCTTAACTGCTGAGTCAGATTAACATCAGCCACCACAATGCGGAACATACAACGGGAGCTGTAGGGCTGCAAACACACATTACACCATCTGTCACACTTCAGAGAAAGTCCCCATTCAACCACTTTCAGGCCTCAAGAACACCTTACTAGAAAAGAATGTGTCACCATCAGCAGTGCAGCTGCTGGCAGGATTGTTCAGCCACACCAGAGTCACAGTTAAGATCTTTTGTGACTCATGACATTTTCCCAGGCATACACCAAAAGTCTGTGTGGAGGAAAAAGGACGTTTTTCTTCAAAACACATTGTACATGATTATGGAAGCATATTTCCGCCAGTGAAAGCAAAACGTCATTATTATGAAATAAAAAGTCAAAATGATAATTTAATTGACTTCAAACCTCATTTCAACTTTTTTTTCTCATAATTTTGACTTTTTCACATAATTTCAATTTTTTATCCCATAAATTCAATTTTTAATCTCATTATTTTGACTTTTTATTGCATTATTATGACTTAATCTCATAATTTAGACTTTTTTTTAATCTCATAATTAACTTTTTATCTCATAGTTATGACTTTTGACACACAGACAAAAAACCATCCTGTCACCGTCCTCTGGCTCTGGTGGCTCAAACATTGTCCATGTTTCAGGACACAGGAGTGTTTGACAGTAAGAGAAAACTGCTCATTTTTGTCAAGATTTTGAGGCCTAATTTTATATCGTTAGCCTCTGATCATTGAAAGTTGGCTGGCTATAATCATAATCTTAGTTTTAATGGTTTTATGGTAAAAAAAAAAAAAAAAAAATTGAACAGATGCTCCTCATACCCTGGGATCCTCCTCTCCTCCCAATAGCTCCCAACAGTCTGGGTAATTGCAGTACCCAGACGTGAGTTCAGGATTGTACCATTCTCACCACAAGGGGTAGCATTTCACAGCTGCTGTGACATTTCAAATTCTAGTGAACAGGTATTTTACAGTCATTGCCTCATGCATAATTTAGAACTGTTTGCTACTGTTTTGCATGGACAAGAAACTATTTATTAAACAGAATCAAGGCAGACCTTCTTCATTATTTTTTGAGAAATATGTTTCCACTGCATCTTTTTCGGAGTAACAAATACTGTTATCATAATTGGACTGAAAAAAAAAGCGACTTGGGGTGCATTATAAATTTGATGTTTTTTGGTCCGTCTTTGTGGCAAACAGCTCCTGTCCATTTCCCGCTGCCTCTGTTATTTTTCTCTTCCACTCTCACGCTCATTCTTCTCTTTATTCTTAGAGATGCCTGACAGAGAAGTGACATGCAGCACTATGTGACATGAAAGCAGTTGGAAAGCTAATGAAAAAGAATGTGCAGCAGACTCAGTTGGACTATTGATTAGAGGGTTGCGGCGCATTTTCATCTGCTGGCCTGTCTGAAATACTTTGTTTATGAGATGTCTTGGTTATGACAGGATTAGGGTTTAGGTAGAGAGTTGAGGGTATTAGGGTTAGATAACCTCAACTGCTTCATGGTACAGAAGAGGTGTTAAAAGTAAAAGGAAACAGAGAAAGCCTAATTGTTATATTCATGTTTACTCCTGTAGTGCATCACCTACTTTTTATTTTTAATCTAATGCATAAACAGCTTGTTTAGACATTGCATCCCTTAGGAACTCTACCGTCTGTGTCTCTTAACAAAATTATTTCTCATTCTCTCTCATACACACACTCTGAGACTTTTGCAAGTATTGCTAAACTACTGTCCAGGCCCAATTAACTGGAAAATATTAAATGGAAAATATTCCATGGCCGTTACAATAGTTTAAATCAGCTTTTTGTGTTTTTTAAGGATTCACTCTTCCTTGCAAAATGCTGTATATGACTTATACATAGATTACCTCTTTCCACTCCTGCAAAATTAGCCTAAAATGCTTCTAAGCCACACCCAAAGTTAATTGAAACTTGTGTTTGAATTGTTTGGAGTACATGCGTGGTTTTGATCTCTTTAGCAAAGTAACACTGAGATTTTCTTCACCAAAAGTAAGAGTCAATTTAAGTGCTACAGACACTGAGTAATGGATGTTTGAACACACTGAAGAAGAAGACGTTTTCCACCTGAATATTGTATGCCTACATTCTACAAAAAAAAAGGCCATTTGACACTCTCTCCAGGAAGTTTCGATGTTGCAATCACAACAGTTATCGCAAATTCAACTAATTCTCGTGAATTCTGCAAACTCTGCAACTTGTCTGTAAATTTGACATTGCTGTTTCCTGCGAGTTCTACCAGTCATAGCAGCAAACATCATACATGTATGTGTCAATGAATCGATGCAATGTTTTATTACTTATTATTTTTTTATTTTGTCGTGGGAACTGAAAAGAATACAATCTGTTTCAGCTGGCTCTGTCTTCACACAAGAGCAGAGAGGCAGGCGCTCCCTTTCGACTTGACTAAAAAGGCTAAAGTGCTGTGGCCATGTTGAGACCAAGATATCACTTCTGAAAGTCAAGACATCGACAGATCTAAGTGGATTATTAAAGCTTGAGCTAGTTCGTTTTTGAGTATTTATCAATATAAATAGCATGGTTTCTGCTAAATATGTTACTAGATTGGATCAACTGGACAAAACAGGACCGTTTTTGTCAGAATACTATTGATCGATGAATAACTGTGAATGCACAAGGGTGAGTTGCCTCAGTTTTGCAATGGTTTGCTTGCTTGTGGTGCTGATTGTACCTGCCATTGTGATTGTCTCTCAAAATTATTTTCATCACTTGAAACACAAACTCTCATCTTTCTAATGGTATTTTGCATGTGTATGCTTTTTCAAAACAGTTGTATACTTTGACCCCCGATACCACTTAATGCTATGATGGTCCACCAAAGTCCAGAGGGGTATACCCCAGACTGAAATCACTTAACAGTTGTTTATAATTTGACAGAATCTGTCCCATTTTATTATTTACTTTTTTTATGATTTACTTTTAAGGATTCTATTTTTGCCATTAAATTAATACATTTCATGATGTTTGAATGTTCAGATTGTTAATCAAAAATGTGAACTTTTGGTAGCTTTATCTCCTAAATACTGGTATTGATCATCAAAAGCTCGCATCATATTACCACAACAGTCACACACACTTTCATACCTGCCTGTAACAGCAGGAGTTTTAAACCTTCATTGCCCCACTAATCTACCTTTTAATTACTTTCACAGCATATGTTGTGCTGGCAAAATCCATATGTTGCAACACACAAGCAGCTTCCCAAGTGAGGAGGACAGGAAGCTGGTCTGCTTTTACTAAGAGGTTGCTAAAAATTGAAGGACAAGGTGGGAATGCAGCGTGAAAAGTGAAGTCAGGTTGTGTTTTAATTTTGGATTGACTGAAACCAAGCTAAAAGCCACAGAGAAGCACAACTTTGTGCTTGTTTTTTTTATTTTTTTATTTAAGATTGTGTAAAGCAACGATAAATGTGTGTTCTGAGATTGTCACATCACAGATGTTTTAAAAAAAATGGTAAAAATGTAAAAAAAAAATGGTAAAAGTATGTGAAATTGGGTCTCAAAATCATGAAAACAATGAGCAGTTTTCTCTGACACTGAGACAGTGGAGTGGACACACCCCCAGCGCTTCAGTGCAAACGCCACTATGACCTGAAAATGACCTGAAACATGTCCAGATATGTTTGACCCACCAGAGCCAGAGGACGGTGACAGGATGGTATTTATTTTCTTCTGTTTTAGGTTGTTAGAACTGAAGTGAGCTGTAGTAGGGGCTGTTGGGAGATTATGGCTCCAGCATACCACAGAGCCATGTTTCAGGATCGTCCAAAAAGAGATGATTTCTTTCTTTCTGAAAGAAATCAGTTTAAAGGTCTAACTCCACAATTCAACACTACATAGTTCTCAGTGTTTTCACATATTTTCAGCAACTATGTTCTCACGTGTATAATGTCAGAAGTAAGAAGAATCAGTCTTTTGAGTAGAAAACATTCTTGAATTATTGGGTGCATTCAGGCTTTGGAAAAGAGTTTTTTAATAAATCAAACGAACAACATGTCATGTATGTTTACTGGCTTGATGTACTCTCTCTATCTTGGCCATGACTTATGAAAAACAGAAATATAGAAAAACAGAAAAAACAGAAAAGTATGCTGTGTTTGAACATTGGCAGGTGAGGGCAAAGAGTTCCCTGTGTGACTGGTTCAGATGTTCGCCTATGGTAAGCTGCAAGATGTGATTTAACTTTTGTTATTTTCTGTCCTTAGGCCAGTATGTTTGTGTTTTCTCAACCCAGAATTATAGCTATATAGTGCACAAGCAAAATTAAAGTTTCTTGACCCTCAAGCACTTGTTGCCCCTGCTGTCCACACAGTGGTGGTGTTCTAATCAGGAGCTGGATTCTCAGAAGGATGCAGAACCACACAGGGTTGGTCCTTTGTACTCCTCCACTCTAATTGGACAGAATTTTATCTTCAAAATAAACCAAAACTAATGGTGTGTTCAGAAATTACCAACTCCCAAATTAATATAATGTCCATGTCTCTCACCAAGAAGCTGCTCTAAAAAAGTTTTAAAAAAATCACCAGTTTCCAGAGAAAGAATTTTACTTCAGTTTACAGTACTTGCTTTTTCTTTTAACCAAACCAAATTTGAATGATCAAAAGATCACTAACTATAAAATTCATTAGGTCTCAAAATCATGAATAAATGAGCAGTTTTCTCTGCTCTGAAATGCTGAGCGTGTGTCCGCTCTACTGTCTCAATGTCAATCACCACTATGACTTAAAAGCAACCTGAAAGAGATGCTCTGTGTAGCATCTTTATTGGACATGCCGAGACATGTTTGAGCTGCTAGAGCCAGAGGACGCTGACAGGATGGTATTTTCTTTGCTTTGGTGTTGGGTTGTCAGAACTGGAGGGAGCTGAAGTGAACTGCTGGGCTGATTTGGGCTGAAAGTTGCTGACGGTACATTAGTGACTGACCGTTAGGGAGGATAAGTGGAGGGGGAGGCAGTATCGTTGGTGTGTTAGTTCATGTTGCTTATATAGTGTTGGGGGACCAAAAAAAATTCTCCAAAAAATCCTTAACACAGAAATGGTACAACAGTTTAACAGTCTACTCCACAATTCAGTACTACATAGTTCTCAGTATTTTCAGCAAATATGTTCTGACATGTACTGTATAATATGTTCAGCAGAAAAACTCCCTTTTTCATTTCCACAATCTTTAAAATGCTCGGTAAATGGAATACAGTAATAGCACCTTTGTAGTCTTCTGACTACACAAAGCGCTTTAAAACACATGTTAACATTCACCCGATTCACACACATTCATAAACTGATGGCAGAGGCTGCAATGCAATGTGCCAACTTGCTCATCAGGAGGATATGTAATTCATTCACACACACAGTCACACACTGATGGCACAGCCTGCGAGAGCAATTTGGGTTTCAGTGTCCAAGTGCCCAGAGGTAATTCGACATGCTGACTGGGCGAACCGTTGATCTCCTGATTAGTGGCTGACCCACTCTACCTCTCAGCCACAGCCTTCAACACATGAACATGAGTGGACAACTGGCAACAGGTTCATTCCATTTAATGCCATTTGCATCATATTTGATACATGAGTTTTTGAGACCTGTACAAAGTCTGTACGATCAATACACCCCTGAAAAACCTGTTCTATGCAATCTGAGACATGTCCTCTGCCCTCTGGATTGTCAGTAAACTGAGTGCAAAATCCAACATGGCTGCCTTCACGTGGTAAGTTGCATGTTTTTGGCCAGGAAATATTTGCTAATTTTGAAAAAGTTACATTAAGACTGATAGTTACAATTGTGGCAACTCTTGACTGTACTGCTGTCAGATTTAAGAACGTCTGGTTTACTGACTAATGTATATATATATGTCTGTGTGTGCGTCTGTGATATGTATTGCTGGTGCAATTTGACATTTTTGTGAGAGAACGTTATATGCAATGAACAATGTTTCAGGTAAAACATGTTTAGGGAGATGGTCAAAAAATCAAAATAAAACATTAGTATTTCAATTCAATCTGCTGTCATCAGGCTTCTGGTTTATTTTATTCATACAACACAAAGTGTCAGACCTTACAGCAGGCAAATAAAAATGTAGAATACATTCACTGAGAAATTGTCATCCCAGAGAAGCCCAAGCACATCGGTGTGAAATATGTGATGCTCAACCCTTTGAAAATCATACACTATGAATTTTTATTGCATCATTGTGCGCTACTTTCCCAACATCAAGACTGATTTCAACCTAAATGGATCAAACAATATCACATAGAAAAGACGTTTTCTTGGTGTATCCATCAGTGCATATCACGCATGACAGACGTAACAAGGCAAAAAACAGTTTAAGACGTAAATGATGTTACAACACAAAAAAACAAAACAAAATAAAATATTATGTAACAAGATGAAAAATAGTGAAAAAAATGTTACAAGGTTAAAAAAAGACAGACCAAAAATGACGTAGCAAGATAAAAAGACGTAAAAACATGAGAATTCACAATCTAACAAGGCAAAACAGAAGTAATAAGACAAAAAAATCATGTGACAAGACAAAAGATGGAACAAAGTGAGAAATGACGTAAAGGATGTCACAAAACAAAAAAGATGTAACAAGACAAAACAGACCTGACAAGACGATTTTTATAATGTGACAAGGTGAAACATGTAATAAGAAAGAAAAAATCACATGGCAAGACAAAAGACATAACGCGTAAAAGGTGTCACAAAACAAAAAACAAGACCAAAAATTATGTAACAAGACAAAAAAGATGACAAGATGAAAAATGACACAAGAGACCCAAAAAATAGAAAAGAGGTAACAAGATGAGACATTATGTGAAGGATGTCTCAAAACAAAAAAAGACATAAGACAGAAAGTGATGCAACAAGACAAAAAAGACGTGACAAGAAGAAAAATGACTTTGGCACTTGAAACAGCAGGTAGAAATGTCCTTCAGAGGGCCACTAAAGAGCAAAGAAGTTGAATCAGTACTTCTACTTTTACCAGATCATTTTTTACACAAGTATCCATACTTCCGCTCGACTAAAATGTTCACACTGCTGAAATTCGGCATGTGAATCGGAGCACGCCACTATTTCCTCCCTGAATTCATGGCTAATGCAGCAAGAAAAAGTATTTGAGTGTGGCACGCAATGGAGAATGCTGAACACATCTTTTATATGGTTTGGCCTCTCTAAATGTAAATGGAAAAGTTATTGCATTGCCTTTGCCAACTTTGCAAGTTGTCCAAAGATGAATCCAACATTTGGCACACAGCCGCACAGACAGCAGTTTTAATATGTTGCCCTAAGTCACCTTTCTCCAGTTCAACCTTTTCATTGTGCCAGACAGTTCCTTTTAAATATGATGATGGCAGGCAGATGCTGGTGACATTGGATGTAAATTAAATCCAGCAGTTGTGGGAAGAGAGCAAAGCAGGTGCTCATAATTTCAAAAGCAACAGTTTCTTTGTCTGCAATAATTGAGGCATAATTTATCACAGCGATAATGTCAGTCCAGACTGATCACACAGCTCTGGCGGGTACATTTGTAAAGTAACAACTAATGTGTCAAATGTGGCTGAATTGCAGCAATATGATGAATAATTTCAAATGCAAGAACTCAGAACTTTTATTTCTCAGCATTCTCACTGATTTAGGCTTTACTGTGTCTTTTCTGGGAGCAGGGAAAGACTTGGCATTCAGACACAAGCAGAGATACTTTAACTTCTGATTTGAAGTGGGAGTGTGTAATCTCAGGTGGTGATGAACATGCCATTACTTTATATAACTCCCAGGTTCCCCTGTGATATAACCTTCTTTTACGAAGAGAAAAGAGCAATAAAAGAGCAGCTACTCTACAACAGCTCAAAAAATGTATAATGGACACGGGTGGCAGCAGACATTAATTTTAGTGGATCGGACAATGTAACTGGGGAGCAGATGTGGCAACAGTACACACATTCTGTACTCAAGTAGAAGTACAAATACTCGTGTAAGAAAGACTTAAAAGTAGAAATACTGCTTCATGCCGTATTCAACTTGTTACATCTTCCATCTTCAACCCACTGTGAAAGACATTCTGGACTCCTATCAGATACAATCACATTTCCAAAAGAGTTGGGACATTGTGTAAAACATAAATAAAAACAGAATTCAATGATTTACAAATCCTTTTCAAACTGATACATTTTATTGCTTTTTTGTAAATATACACTCATTCTGAATTTCATGCCTAAAACATGTTTCAGAAAAGATGTTACACTGGCAACAAAACACAGGGAAAATAGTGGAACGGTCAAAGAACACCTGTTTAGAACATTCCACAGGTAAACAGGTTAATTGGTAACAGGTAATAATATCATGAAGGAACTACTTTTGTAGTAGGAAAGAAAGTAGTTCTGGTAGATCCTAAAGTAATTCTGGTAGATCCTACTTCAGAAAGAAAGTAGTTTCCACATGAAACTGCCCACAACAGTGTCTGTGGATTATGTTGAGTAACCAGGACATACATTTTGGAAAGAGTTGTTTTTTTTTGTTTGTTTTTGTTTTTTGTGAGCACCACAAGCAGAGTGCCATTTAGTCTCATTATGTTGGCAACGAGGCAGACATCTGACATCAGACAACTCTGCAACTCACACCAAAAAATCCAGATGGATATATAACACAACAGATTGGAGGAAAAATATGTATTTTTGATTTTTAGGTGAACTGTGCCTTTAACGAGAATAGAACCAGAGAGAGTAAAAAGTGCCATTCTGCCAGAGGTTTACCCCAGAGGTCCTGTCCAACTGGGGAGAAGAAAAGGCCCACGGGACTTCAGCCTGCCACAGGACAACATGTTCCCCAACGCAACTAACCATCCAACAAATGCGATAGCAGTACACAGTGTACCACAAAGAGTGGTTTGCGCTGCAAACACATTTTTAATGCTCAGGTGATACAGAGAAGAACTAAACTTGATCCTGCACAGATGCATGCCCTGCAGAACATCTGCTCTTAATTGTTCAGGTCCTAATGCTATGCAAAATGGGTCAGAAAACCACTGATCATTTAATGTTGTTTTACCCCTGTCAAACAGAAGACCCTGTGAAATGTCTATGCATGTTACACTGGTCAGAGGAATCCACTCTCTAAAACAAGTTATTGTGGTATTCATCCCTCTCTCATTAATCACCCATTCTTGAGAATTGGGACAAATCATGTCCTACAAAAAAAAACTTTCAAAATTATTAATACCAGGACTCTAAGTTAAACTTCTTGGTGACAATTTATTCTTAAGGGGTATGTATGAAGTTCATTTAATTAAAAAAAAGTTTTGCTCTGCTTTAATTTTTTTAATTTCTAAACTTACTCTCTGCCAGAACACACCCTTGTCCCAGACAGGAATTCAAAACTTCAAACAATTTAAAAATGCATTAAAAGCCTTCAGAGTGTAAAATACCTGCTGCTAGCACAGAAATAAAAATGTGCTATTATAATTATCTTTATTTTAAAATATTTATATATTTTTAATGAAAATGCCAGCCCTTTAAAATTGAGTCCCAGATTTCTATTAACTCTGTCAGATTTTTACAAAAACATGATTTAATCCGACATAAAAAGGGTTAGTGATACCTTAAGGACACCTGTCTCACTTCCTGGTTTCAAAAAAGTCACTGCTCAAACACATGTAAGCGTTCTATTTTTCGACAAATTCATTAAATAATATTGCTATCAGATGTGTCTCAACCATAACATGTCAACAACACCCTTGTAAATCAAAGCTAAATAAGAAATATGGTTTTAAAATGTGTATTTTGATTAACATTAGGAGAACTCTAAGCAACAGCAGTAAAAAATAAAAATAATAAAATAAAACTCACTATGACTCTGCCATGAAATGACAAAAAATGTAACATTTTGTCAACTCTGTAAGTCATCAACTCCTTCAGATATTCCATCTAACATCTATGCTGATAGAAGTGATAATAATGGAATGTGTCTAGTCAGGTTAACAAAAAATGTTTAAAAAAAATTAAATCACTAAGAGGTTGGCATGATACAAGATTTAATAATCTTACACAGTTTTAACAAAAAAAAATTAAAAATCAACATGATAGGATGATCTACCGCAGGACTGTTGTGTTAGACTGCATTAGTTTTAGCTAGGTGTACCTAATAAACTGGCAGGGGACTGTATTGAGACGGAGCTGCTCACCTGCTATGGTCTTTTCGCTGCACTATGTAGAGGTTGACATGACATTATCTGAATTCTAACAAGCTAATAAATGAAGCAGTCAATCACACATCAAAGGTGGCACTAATGAGGGAGCAGCATTCCATGTTTTATACATGCGTGATGTAACAATTTGTAACTGTTGAGAATCATCTGCTTTGAAAAGGATAATCAAGTACAGGAACTGTAAGACTGAAGAGGCGTTTTTAGCAGCGGCCCTGTGCGAGTTGCGCAGGGCCCCGTGAGGTACGCAAGAGCCCCTCCCCCTCGTGTCAAAGACTTGACTCTTATTTTCCTGTCCGGTCCCAGTGCTGTGATCAAAAGTGAAATTGACTTCCATCCTAAGGGAAAAAATCTCAGCCTCTAATTGGGAGTGAGCTCAGCTCTTATAATACACCTGTGGGTTCTCCTAACATTGTGTGTACAAAAGTAATGATGGTCTCCAGACCACTGAGAGTTTTTTTTGTTGTTTGGGTTTTTATGGTTAAAATGGTGCTTCACTCTTGTATCATTTTGCCACTGTTTGTATTATCTTCCTTGTAATATGTAAGCCTTTTGAGGGATTCTTCAAAATTAGCACCCATGTTCACTTAGACTCTTGATGAACTGATTTAATTTGGTGGTCAAAGGTCAACTTCCTGTAACCTCATGTCCAAACTTTATATCCAAAGGTCAAAGGTCAACTTCATCATATCATAATGTTCAGCCTCTATCAGTCTCTGTGCTTGTCTGTAAAACAGTCTTCAAGTGAAGACGTATGTTATTCACTGGACTCACATGTATAGCTGACGTCTCAATCTTCTTAACGGGCCACTAGGGGACAATGTATGTGGAGGTCATCTTAATGTTGGCAGAAGTTTATAAATCTTCTCTGGTTGCATCTGGCAGTCGTAGTGACATTGCAGAAGGTGCTTCACCATCGCTTGCCTGGCGGGGATCTGCACTTTACTGTCGCAATAATGTTAATGATATAATGATATTTAAAACTGCACCATGTTCACAGCAGACATTTTGACTTGTCATAGTAAGGAAAGGCACAGGCATTAGTAGTAACATTAATGATGGTTCTGTTCTACTCAAGTCTCCCAGTAAACTGTGACAGTGTGTCAGCATGCACTATATAGCATTATTTCATTTAGTTATTTATTTATTATTTACACCTGTATTTTTCCTCCTGCGATGTGTTGAAATGTCTTTTGTAAAAAAGAAAGTGTTCTATTCTGCAAACCCTTAAGGTGAGAGCTGATAATTATTAATTAGCATGGCTGCTCTGTAGAGGAGCAGTAGTGGATATAACAAGGACTTTAACTGACCTGGATTTGACATCACTGTTTTCTCCTCTGACCCATCGTGAACTTTAGAAGGCAGCATTAAACATCACACACAAACAGCAGCTTTAAAGGATCCCCACAGTGCGGCAGTGTCTCTGACCCGTCTATGAACTCTTTTTCTTTGTGATGCAACACCTGACATGACAGCAGGGACTTTGATGTTTCCTGTGTACAGACTCAGAAGTAGCCCTCTGCAGCATGGCTGCAGCATCCTGAGTGTACCAATCATTTTTACTCATCACCCTCCATTAGTGTATTAACACTGTTCAAAATTTAATACATCACTTATTCTTGAGAATTCATCAGTCAGGTTGTTATCAGGCTTCTGCAGAGGCCTTTTTTTGCTATAGTGTTCTTGTATACATACTACTTGTATTTTTATATCTTGATTAATGTATAGTATAGATGTATAGTATTACTGTTGTATATTTTTAGTATAGTTTGTTATCTATTATTATCTATCTATCTATCTATCTATCTATCTATCTATCTATCTATCTATCTCTATCTATCCCCCATTAATTGTAAATATTACTTTAATAAACACAAATGGAAGACAAGTCTACTGGCTCTCAACATTTTTAAGTTAGTTGAACCTCTAAACAAATTCTAAGTTTTAATCTGAGCATTTGGTTTTTTAGTGTGTCTGGAACAGAGCAAGTTTAGAAATTAAAAGAATGAAAGCAAACCAAAACATTACATAGAACCCTTAAAGAATACATTTTCACCCAAAAAAATTGGAATTGGAGTGTTGGAATTAATATTTCTCAAGAATGGGTGACATCATTCACATGTTTCAAAGGTCTCTCAACAAATAGACTAAGCTCTGTGAATATCAAACTCTCTGCTCAAATTTGAAGTTTCAAAGGGACAGTTCACCCCAGAATCCAAATTCAGTATTTCTGCAGTTTACCTGTAGTGCTGTTTATCCATCTACATTGTTTTGATGTCAGCTGCAGAGATTTGGAGATATCGACCACAAAGACGTCTACCTTCTCTACAATATAATGGAACTAAAATGCCAAAAAATACATAAAAAACTCAACACCAATGTGTCTTTTCAGAAATGATGACACATTTACACAAGATAATTTACAAGCCTTGTTGTGAGCAGTTTCGTGCTGGAACTACTTTATTTATAGTAGAAAGAATGAGGTAGTTAAAAACACTGTCACACTGTTGCACTGGCTGATATGAACACACACTCTGCACACACTAGACTCAATCCCACGTACACCGTCCTACTGCCACAAATACTCACTAGAGCACCAAACGTGGATTAATCCACCGCTGAAAATAGTCCCCAGCAAATGCACTAATTCCTCCTGTTTCTGTAACATCTGTAAAAACTAAAGTGATCAGCTGTTTTAGGAAATTACTCAGAAAAAAATCAAAGCAATATACTTCTGATCTACTTAAAGGGATAGTAGCATTATTTTTAAGTGGGGTTGTATGAGCTACAAACAGCCCCTAAGTACCGTAATTGCAGTAGAAGACTCTCCACACTCCTCCCGTTAGCAACGCCAGCCCATAGTCCTGCTCAGAGATTTCCAACATACAGTGTTGTGAACGGTCCCAAAAAAACGGCCTATTTTCGCGGCCTAAAAGAGGTTTTACCGGAAAAAAATACACAGTTCCATTGTTCGCTATAATAAAATTATGCTCAGCCCCTCAAAGTGCAGGAAAAATGCAGTTTTTATTTGGACCTAACCAACTCACGTATCCCTCCGCCCAGGGTTAGCGCCCGCTGATCAGCCTACTACACAGTGTACTACGCAGAGCGCTGTTAGCTAACTAGTTATTGCAGACAGCACTCATCTGCTTACCTCTGAATTAGACCTAATAGCAGGAAACGCAAAGTAGGCTCCAGAGGTTGATGGTCTCTCTCTGGGGACTGACTGTGCAGGACTTGTGAGAATGAGCTTCATTAGTGATGCTAATGTGGAGACTTGACTGCTCCCCTCTGGCAACTTCTTTGGAGTGGATTGTGGGACTGAGGAAAACATTGGCTGTTCCTCCTGTGTTTCCTCAGTGTTTTGTAAACATGCCTGTATAGATAATATTGTGCATATAATTCAAGAATCAGCCAAATTCATTTTCATGTTACAGCACTACATCTCCGTTTTCACCTATGTGATAAATTTGCACTGCAGTGATAGGCTACATTACACTCTTTCACAGGTGTTTCACTTGTCTTACCAGATGGATGGGCACAGCAGTGCTTTTCAAAGTGAGACCTGAAAGTGTTCTCACAAAATCCTCTTCAGCGAAATGGTGACTGCAAACACGGAGATCCTCTAGTGATGCCGGTGGCATGTTGACATCCAAGTTTAGAGCAACTAACCACAGCTGCCGAAGGCCAATATCACGCAAAGGAATGTGGTGAAAGCTGTAAGGGCTATGGGACACAGCTTTGTTATTGCATCCTGGATAGCAACACACACGAACCATTTTCAAAATGTTTGAAGAGGTTTCACCATCTTCCGTCCTCAAAATCGCAATCAACAATGACTCAAAACAGCTGATCGGCGGAGCACTACAGCGCTCTGCATAGTACACTGTGTAAACAGCTGATCAGCGGGCGCTAACCCTGGGCGGAGGGATACGTGAGTTGGTTAGGTCCAAATAAAAACTGCGTTTTTCCTGCACTTTGAGGGGCTGAGCATAATTTTATTATAGCGAACAATGGAACTGTGTATTTTTTTCTGGTAAAACCTCTTTTAGGCCGCGAAAATAGGCCGGTTTTTTTTGGGACTGTTCACAACACTGTATGTTGGAAATCTCTGAGCAGGACTATGGGCTGGCGTTGCTAACGGGAGGAGTGTGGAGAGTCTTCTACTGCAATTACGGTACTTAGGGGCTGTTTGTAGCTCATACAACCCCACTTAAAAATAATGCTACTATCCCTTTAAGGTGTACATCTTCAGTAGGAATCAATGAATTGGGACTTAGTGCCACAAATGGGGCAGAAAAATTAAAAAGTATTGAGCAAAGGATGAACACATTGCTGGTATTTCTACAAGATTTATTGAGAACAAAAGGTGTGAAATTAGTGTATAATTTTATAAATTTTTGTTGTGAGTTTTTTGACACTGACAGTGGTAAATAATCGACAACCTTATCTTTAAATGCTCAATTTTCAACTGTTGTTGCTGCTTGTTAAAATCTAAAAACACCAGACATATTTTATATATATTTCGTTGAGTTGAGTGCTTACATTATCCCATTTTTTTCCAACAATGTTCAAATGCAGGACTTTTATTTACTTTTGAGCATTTTAAAGGCCATCATAAAACATTGTATTTTAAAGCACCTCTTTTGGTGATTTGCTTTTTTAATTGTTTATGTTATCATTGTATGCAAAATTCCAGCCAAACATACTGTACATCAGGCTCAGGAGTTAGCAGCTCACGTTTTTTTTTTTTTTTTTGCAAATCAAAGGGATTATTTGCCCCAAAAGACACACACTCTGAGAGGATGAAGTACATTTTGATTTCGTTTTGTTTCAGTTTACCACTCAGTCCTCATATCCCACAATCCCCAACATTCCTCCTACCCATAATCCCTTTGGAGGCAACATGTCAATCATTCTCTCCCTCTATCCCCCTTGTTTGCAATAGCTGTTGAAATCTTAATCTGCCTTCTCCTCCCTCTGCCATCCCTGTCATTGAAGTAAACAAGGAATCTAAACCCTCTTCTCTGTCTACCTGTTCTTCTCTAATCTACCTTCTACATCTCCTCTTGACCTCCCCACCCCCTCTTTAGAAGTCTCATTCATGCGGATTATGTTGCCACAGTATCACTGTATGAATACCACCCACTAACTAACTTCTGCAACAACTTTGTACACATCTCAGTAACAAGACGTCTTTTCCTCATTAAACGCCACTGACACATGGGAGAAATTTTCTGAGGAGGCGTAGATTGGCAGTATTGTGTGAATCAAGGGAAGGCTTTGGGAAATGGGAGAAGAGCCAACATAGATAAGACTGTACAGAAAAAAAATATGGTGGAAACATATTGGTAACTGTTTGTTAAGTCACCCAAGACCACTTCATCAAGTTTTTAAATGCCGGTAAAAACTCCCAAACACGGTTATGAAAATATATTTTTTTTAAATTTAAAACATAGATGATTATAATAGCACATTTATTATACCTGTGTTATCAGTGGATGTTGTTAGTTTTAGTTTTTAGTTTTTTGAAGGCTTTTAAACTTTTTTGTTGCAAATTCTTGACTTGGACAAGGATGTTTTCTGACACAGAGCAAGTTTAAAAATTAAGAAAATTAAAGCAAAACCAAAACATTTAATAACACATATATTTCATATAGGGGTGTCAAAGTATCGCGTTAATTGCGATTAATTAATTACAGTCATATTTAACGCGTTATGTTTTTTAATTTTTTAATCTCTAACTTTACTGTTCTTGTATCGGTAAAAAGCTGAACGTGATTCGGACAAAAATTCGCGGCATCTATGTATTCTTTTTGGCATCAATGAAGTGCCGTTTTAACTTTCCTCCGTTTTCTCTCTCCTCCTGCCTCTGCCTGCACCGCTCTCGCTGAACGGATGCAGTCGCAGTCACACAAAACTTTACATTTCAAAAACGCCCCACGGCACCATTGATAAAGGTAGAGTGATATGCCTTCTTTGTAAGAAGGAGTTTGCTTACCACCGAAGCAGCTCAAGTTTAGCCTACCACATCAACGCAAAGCACCCAGTCGTGAGTGCAGCCACAGCTAACGTGGCTAAATGGCTAGGACTGCATCTGTTCAAGTCTCTTAAGACACAATACATGACTTTATAAAGCCACTTTTTTTGTTATATATCAATCTTTTGATCTGCCACATTAATGTAATGAATTAAATGAAAATACCTCAAGTTGAGGGCTTTTCTCAGCAATTTTTAGGTGAGATTAAAAAAGAGATTAATTAGATCAGTTAATTACAGATCATAATTAATTAATCTCAAATTTTTTAATCGCTTGACAGCACTAATTTCATATATGTAAATCATTTTAGAACACATTTTTCACCAAAATTTGGAATTAGAATATTGGTATTATGTTTAAGTTTATTTGGTAGGACAAGAATTCTCAAGAATGGCGGATATAATAAACAATTATAATGATAATGATAATAATATATAGTAGTATTAAACACATTGATCGAGTTGAAACCTTTATTAAGGTTTTTGTTGCTTTTTTACAATTAATACATACTTTATTATGCATTTATTAGCAGTTAACTATGCACTCATGAAAAGTAATATGCTTTTTGCAGCTACTGGATTTAAAGTGAGATCCTATTAAGGTTAATAAATCCTTCATTATGCACTTATTAACAGTTAACTATGAGCTCATTACAAGGACCTTAATATAAAACACTACCTTGTTCTTTTACTATGACTGAAACGCATCAGTATAGCAAACTGTTCATCCTTGGTTGATCCTGCGATGTGAAGGTGGAGAATTTACCCAGTGAATAAACAGTGACGAGCATTTAAATTCACAAATAAGGGTGGGACTCTTCATTATGCCGTCTGTTCACATGAATGAACAGTGAAATTGAGGACAGCGGTTCATCTATTCAGTCACAGAAAATCACAAAGAGTCGACATTTGAGAGGGCGGCTGTCATTTAAGACGATCTGGATAAACAATATTCAAACCATCATTCATCAATGACAAGCTTTCTGTTTATGATGGAGAGCAACAATGAATGAAGAGGAAGCAAGTAGAGCGGCTGTGACAGATGGAGACAGAGAAATTATTGTTGGAAGAAATAGAAGAAATACAAACACGGGATAATGGTTGGATATGGCACATGAAATGTGTAATTTGGACTATTCAGAATGTCTTTGTGTGTGTGTGTGTGTGTGTGTGTGTGTGCCCGTCACTGTCTCTCCCAGTGTGTGAGCCTCTTTTTGGATTTGGGTATTTTCATTTTAAATTCAGCATCTCTTCAGTGACAAAGTGTGCAACATTTTCATTTCCCACTTCAGATCATGACAGTAATCCGCACTCGCCTCAGTGTGTGAGGACAGGTGATGGCGTTAAATATCACACACCAGCACGCTCTCACTCCCAAAGCATCAATTAGCCACAGCAGCTCCGTCAGGACCCCTGTGCTTCAAACTATGACGCTGATCCCTCTAGCGATGTTTGTCAAGGCACTCTGCCGTCAAAGTCGGGTGACATAGTCTAAAGAGCGAGAAAGTCCACCTTTTGAGGAGTGGGGTGGATGGATGTGCCAAGCACGACTTTCACTGGGGTATTGTTTAAGAATTATGATATCAGTTCTTATTTCCTACATCATTCAATACCTACCTGTGAATGGAAGCATTTCTAAAACAATCCTTCCACATTTCTGCATTTATCTTCATCAGACACCTCAGGTGTGTAGTATAGACATACTTTAAAACATTATGGGTGCATCTCAGCACGCTGAACTACCACCTCCATGAAATATATCACATGTGATTTCACCACATCACAAACTGTAGGGGCTGTAGCTGCTGTGGTAGTACGCCAAACCAACACGTTCTTATACCACCTTGTCACATACTGAAGATTTGTCACTGCCCTTGCGTCTGGTACTGAAGCACGAGGTACCCTTTAGTGGCTGTAGAAGACGTGGCCAGAAAGCAGTTTTAACACATGATTAACACTGTGAAACGGTTCAGGCACAAATCTGCTTGGTTAGGTTTAGGATAAGACCATGATTGGAGTTATGATATGTTTTGTATGTCACATGAAATCAATGAAATGACTCACAAACTGAAAGTCACATGATGAAAGTAGAAATTAGATAAAAAGTCATCATTATAAGATGAGAAAAGTCAAAATCATGAGATAAAACTAAAATTATGAGGTTAAAAAAATATAATTATGAAATAAAAATGTAAAAAATTAAAATATAAAAAAAATCATTGATTGGAATTATGGGATGAAAAAGTCATAAATTGACATACAAAGTTGAAATGAGATTAAAAAGTTGAATGATGACACACAAAATTTGAAATTATGAGAAAAAAAGTCAGAATTATGAGATAAAAAGTCATAATTAAGAGGACATTGAATATTATTTATTGCTAAAACCCAAACCTGGCATTTACTGCTTTACTTTTAAAGGAATACTCCTCTGAAAAAAACATCTTCTGAGTTACCTTTTCTCTTATTTTCAGATGTCCTGACATGTTTCTCTGAAAAGTTCATATTGACCCTGGTGGTGAGTCTCAGTCAAGTGGAATTAAGAGTCTGATAAAAGAACAACTGCTATTTTATGTATACCATATATATATACATATATATACCATATTTGTCTGTGTCTGTCTCTTTGATGAAGTGGAAGTCTCTCCGGGGTATTTCCCTGCCTTTAGCTCAATGCATGTTTACTCAAGATCTAAAAGAAATCAAGAGAGTTTTATGTCAAATTTGATTCCATTTGATGTGTCTTGGGAAATAAAAATCACACAAACTAAAAAAATGTTGGGAAGCGTATGTTTGCTTTTTAAAGCCTCCATCACTTTCCTTATTCCAAAATACTTAAAGATTTAGTGAGAAAGAGAAGTATTTCTCTCAGAGGTATGAATCACTGACTCACACCCCCACAACAGTGAAGAAGCTGCGTTGTGCTTTCACAGAAGTAATATCATGGTCTGTGATGATCTGCTGAGATGTGAGTG
This sequence comes from Lutjanus argentimaculatus, assembly GCA_034769285.1. Lineage (NCBI taxonomy): Eukaryota > Metazoa > Chordata > Actinopteri > Lutjaniformes > Lutjanidae > Lutjanus > Lutjanus argentimaculatus. The sequence goes on from JAWZSL010000006.1 coordinate 37,532,048, forward strand.
CCGCTTGTCGAAAATACTTTGCCAGGATTCCTCTACCTGGGAGAGACCACGCTCGGTTTATACATCTCTAATATCTTTCTGTATGGGAACCTCTTAGTCATTCAAATGAATATATATCAGCCCAGTCTTTTCAATCTGTGTACAAATAACACAGCTTTATACTTTCATACAGCATTCACTACATACACCAAAATCCCATTTTGCATGCGGGGTGATACTGCATTATCAGGTGATGTAGTATAAAAAGGGAGAAAGACTGCAGGTGGGGAGGTTGGATGGGTCAAACAAACACAGGACAATCAACCAGGAGGCTGGGGTTTGTGTCCCATGTGAAAAAAACAAAAGTATTAAGCTTTAATTACAACATTACGTGCGTCACATGACTTGTGTCACAGTGTCTCACACAACCTTCACTTATTTTAACCCAAACCACGATCTTTTCTAAACCTAATCACATAGTTTTGTCATCTAAACCTAACCAAACAGCTTGGTTTCCATGGTGACTAAGTCTACCTGACTATAGATCTGCTCCCTACATAAGTTAATGGGAAGGATTGGTGTATCAGCTGCAGCATAATGAGACTTTGGTGAATGTACTACATGCTATTTGAAAAGTTTGAAGTCATGTTATTGGTATGCTTATGCATACAACATAATTTTTTGTCCTGTTAGGGTATTTTTTTGTTTTATTACATCTTTTATGCCTTTTAAATTGTTTTAGTCATGTTATGCCTGTCCTCCCTGATACGCACTGATGGATACACAAAGGAATCGTCTTCTCTATTTGTTACTGTCCGATCCATCTAGGCTGAAATCAATCTTGATGTTGGGAAGGCACCGCACAATGATGCAAAATAAAAATAATCAATAATTGCACTGAGATGCATTAAAACTAAAGTAGCAGACCTGTTTTTGTGGTAGGGTAGGGAGCCACAGATATTTGTGTTAAAACACAGGGAGTATAAGTTAAAAAGTTATCCTGAAAACTCTACTTAAGTACAGCAACAAGTATTTGTAATTTCACCCTGTGTACAAATGATTATTGCAGCTTTCACTCTAAATAGAGACCAGCATCTACAGCAGCATACAACCGATGGGTGGTAATTCCAGTTTCTTGTGTAATGATCGTGTCGTGCCACATGATCAGAACTGATAGCAAGTCCATTTGTTTGATTGTTTGGTATGGACATATTGACACACAGATTTGAGAGTTGTGGCAATCAAACTAGACACTATTTGACTCAGTTTGACTTAATTTAATTTTGACACGGTCTGACTCATTGAATACTAGGAACAGAGTGGACCCTTCAAGACATAGATCATCTGCTCATCCTATTTAGTTTCTCTCTGCCATATTTCTTTGTTGCTTTTGTGTTCACCATTCCTGTGTCTGATTGTCAAGCACTGTGGAGCCTTGTATCTGGGACCATTTAGAAGAGCCTAAAAATAACGGTGTGTTTTAGTGTTTCTCTTGTGGGTGTGTGTATGAGAGGGAGAGAGAGGAGAGAGAGAGAGAGAGAGAGAGAGAGAGACTCTAGGAGCTGAATTGCAGTCATTCCAGGACTGCGCCTGTCCTCTAATGGCTGCCCATGGGGGCTGCCAACGTGCACACTTACACACGCACACAAATACACACTATCTAGCCCTGTAGCAAAAAGTATTTACCTGAGTTTGCCCTGTCAGCTATTGGCTATTCTGTTTCTCTCATGGGTCACTTCTCACCCAGCAAAGGTTGAATCCCAAAGAGCAGGATTAGAAGACAGGAAAAAAACACTGGCCACATCAAATGAGAGTGAGGAGGGAGAAAAATCTAGAAAAATATCACGAATATGTATTTCTAATGTTTCTGGGCCAAGTAGCAAAGTTAAAACATCTGCAGCCTGCTGGCAACAGACTACTGAGAAGTTATTGCAGTGTAGTAGTAATATTTATGAAAATGTTGAATTAATATTACCATATAAGTAGACAGTATGTTGCGGTAGAAATTGTTTTCAAGCCTGTAGTCCAAAGCTACAGAATGTATCCAAGTCAGATGGCAAGTTTTTCCTGCATTTATTCCCTGGCTCATTTCATTTCATTGCCACTCCCTCTTCAAGTGAGCCATAGCTGATTAAAAACAGTGTATGTGCCAGCAGTTACTTCCATCAGTGGCCAGGAAGTTAACACAGAAGCAGATGTGGCAAAAGTATACACATTCTTTACTCAAGTAGACGTACAGACACTATACTCTACTTTTTCATCTTGTTTTTTTACGTCATTTATCATTTTGTTACCTCTTTATTGTCTTTTTAGGTCTCTTTTGTGATTTTTGGCCTTGTTACATCTGTTTTGGTCATTACATTTTTTTTTTTTGTTTTGTGACATCTTTTACGTCATTTCTCATCTTGTTACATCTTTTTCATCTTGCAACAGGATTTTTTTTGTCTTCTTACGTCTGCTTTGCCTTTTCAGGTCTCCTATATCAGTTTTTCCTTTTGTTATATTATTTTTACTCTTGTTAAGTCTTTTTTTTGTGACATCTTTTACACCATTTCTCATTTTATGTCTTTCTTGTTTTGCTATGTCATTTTTGGTCTTGTTAAGTCTTTTTCACCTTTTACATAATTTTTCAACCCATTATGTAATTTTTCATTTTAGTACATGTACAGTTTTAGTGCAGTTTATGTCTTAAATCATTTTTGTCTTGTTACCTCTGTTGTGTGTGATGTGCACTGATTGATGCACCAGGGAATCATCTTTTCTCTGAATCATTGTTCCATCCATTTAGGTTGAATTCAGGATTGATGATAGGAAGATGACATGCAATGCTGCAAAATAAAAAATATTCAATAATTGCACTTGAATGCATTCAAACTAAAGTAAGAATCCTGTTTTGAAAATGCAAGAAGTAGAAAGTACAGATATCTGTGTTCAAATGTACTGTAGGGAGTAAAAGTAAAAATTTGTCGAAAAATGAATACCCAGGTAAAGTACAGATACATGAAAAATTTGCTTAAGTACAGTAACAAAGTATTAATTTTAGTTACTTTCCATCTCTGCACAGGAGTTAATCAACATGCAGCATGAGCATCAGCATGCTCAAGTTTAGTAGGTATAATGTCTACCATGTTCATCACTGTGGTTTGGCTTGTTAGCATACTAAGATTTGTTAATTAGTAGTAAACACAGAGTAGGCTACAGCTGAGGCTAGTTTTGGTTTAGACAAATCACAATTTTGATCTGACAATGGCATAAGAATAAAAGTAAAGACAGAGTCATTAGGATTCATCTTCTGGGTGCCATGAATGTCTGTACAAAATGTCATTACAATCCATCCAATAATTTTTGAGATATTTCAGTTTGGAATATCTGATGGACAAACCAACTGACAGACCGACATTGCCATCTCAAGAGTCATTACCACTGGACTGGCTAAAATAATGAGTTTATCCCAGTGTTTCCTGTAGGCTACTTGAGTGGATCATGATGGATCGTATTCTTCTAACACAGCTCCAGAAGCCTCCCTCTAAAACCCAGTTTTATGTGAAATGGCTGCTGTAAACCAAACTGTGTACGCTTACAGGTTGCCTCAGCAGTAACTGGAGTTATTTCCAACCAAATTTCCCATTATCACATCTCATCCTGCCAGCTCTGAACAGCGGTGCCTGGGAATTGGTGGCACAGCTAATGGCAGCATTGGCTGAGTGGGAACCATCTCCATCTTTGGACCATAAGTTTGGAGGACTGCCACTCTGCCTTTTCCAATGGTGTCGTTATTTTCCAAGCAACCATCCAGCAATGAATTGTTCCAACCAGATTGCAAACTCGCAAACTTACTGCTCCATTCTTGAGGCATTTGAGGGTATTTAAAAGGCAAATAAGGAACATTACTAGCCATGAGTGGTGATCAGGTTTACTCTTTTCAGTAACCAGCAATGCGAGGAATTACAGTTTGAAATTCAGTCTTTTTGTTGTCTTATCAGGAACTGCATTGAGTGTTGGTGCCAGTTTCATCTGTGTTCACTGAACAGGCCTATTAAGTTGGCGCAGGGCTTGAAAGCATGTATAAAACATGGGCGCAGTCTCTGAGACGTCAGCCATAGGTTTCTGAGGAGATGTGAAGCTCACAGTGTGATGGATCTGGCAATCGCCATCTTGGCAGTGCCTGACTCAGCTCACTCAAAGTAGGCATTATTTAATTAAGCATAACTTTAAGCCTTAATATAATTTAAACGTTTGAGTTATATAAAAAATTCACCCCTCGCACAGTTGTCATGGACAGGGAAACAAACTATAGAGACCAAAACCATGCACCAGGCTGTAAACATATTTATTTCCGCTGTAAAGTTGTGCATTTCAGTATGGGGTTCTATGGGGATTTACTCGCTTTTTGGAGGCAGCTTCAAGTACCCATTTTAGGAACTGCTGTTTTGGGCACTTTGCGTTGGCTTCAATTTTCAGCTCCAGAGGTTGCCACTTGGTTGAAAGTTAAGAGAGGTGGCGAGAAATATTCTTGCCATCAAGTCTGAAGTTGTCCTGGTTAGGTGTTAGCTTGTTAGCTGGGGTCACTATGACGACAGCAACTCTGGAGTGTCGTACGGTAGGCACAACTGTGGCTATAAGCTAGTCATGCAAACAACATGCCAGGAACAAGTTACTGTGGTCAGCTCCGATTCGTACACACAATGTCTGTTTTCTAATTTGTTCTCTCGGGGGTTGTTTTGAGGCACCAAACCAGTTGCTTTAAACTGATGGAAATGTAAATGTTGGATATGTTTATACCCAGTCATTAAGCTCTGTTAAAACAGCAAGCATCTCAAACATTTTTAGACATTTTTTGAGCATCTAAAAATGCATTGTGTGGAAAGTAACCTAACAACTAATGTAACAAATTACTTCTGCTGAGTGATGTGATAACTTTTTCATTAAGCAAAAACTGCTAAGTAATTATGACATTTTTCAACGAGTTTGCCTAATGCAGTTTGGAAAGCAAAAACATTTTCTTTTTTCACAATTATGGCTGGTATCATTTCAAAATTATGATGCAAGTACCAATACCAGTACCCTTAATGTGATACCAATACCAATGGAGTACTTGATTCAATAGCTTTTTTCAAAGGTTCTTCTTTAACATTTATGGTAATTGCAGTGGGCAAAACCATAAAAATAGTCATTTTTGTTCAGCTCTGGGTACAAAAACGATTGGCCAGATGCTGTTTGACTGCAGCAGTTTTGATACTACTTGGTACTTGGTTATTTTAATTAGCACCTTAAAGTTATTGAGTACCAATACCCTGCCCCAGTGATGATCCTAGTTTGCATAAGCCCTTTCTTCTAAACCTTTATATTTATTTGTTATGTTTGCAAACATCTCTGGAAAGTAATGTAAAAGGAACAATTTAAAACAATTTTTAAGTTGTCCAACACCATCACTCCTCTGCTGGTACTCTTTAAATCCTACTGTGCCATTGACTTTTGTTCTTTAAAACTCTCTGTCCCTGCCCCAAGCAATACTGCCCATCCCTGTTACAATTTATCATCGCAACTTTCTATACAATCCCTGAGCCAGCCAGTTCTCTGTGCCAGATTTCTTGCTAAAAATCTTTTCCAAGCTGTTGAGCAATAACTTTACTTTCACTGCTGATGTTTAAAGCCGCTCAACGATGAAGAGAGATTTCTTTGAGTGACTCATGTTTTATTTTGGAGAAGTGCTTTGGTGTAAAGTGTCTCGTTGTGGTCCCCTGTCACGTTTCAGACGTCTATGAGCTTTTAGTTCCACCAGAGAGACATTTACCCTCTAAACGTTTCAGAGGGTTTCATTTAAATGAGTGTTGAAATTATTCAGTTTTTCACAGAAAATCAGGAGTCAGAAAAATGTAGCACAAATTTGCACTTTTTTTTCCCATTTATGATGTCATGACTCCCCAGATTTATCTGGTGACTGGGTAGCAGAGATGGGAAACTAAGTACACATACTTTGTTACTATACGTAAATAGATTTTTCAGGTATCTGTACTTGAGTATTTCTTTTCATGAAAACCTTTCACTTTTACTCTCTACATTTTAACACAAATATCTGTACTTTCTACTCTGTACATTTTCAAAACAGGCTCGTTACTTCAGTTTTAATGCAAGACAAAACAACTTAAAAAGATGAAAACAAAAAGATGTAATAAGATGTAACAAGTAGAATGTTGATGTAAAAAACATAAAACAACATATCAATACATAACAAGACAAAAATGACAGAAAAGATATAACAAAATGAATATCATGTCACAAGACAAAAACAATGTAACAATACATAACTAAACAAAAACAACATAACAAGACAAAAACAAGATAAAAGATCTATCAGGATGTAACAAGATAAAAATGATGTAACAAGACAAAACAGACAGAGGGAGACTTGACCATGGAGAAAATGTTCAGCTAGCTTTGCACAGAAACAGACAGCAGAAATGTCCTTCAAAGGGCGATTTTTTTTATTTTATACTTTGAGTACATTTCAGAGCCTGTACTTTTTCACTTTTTCTTGAGAAAAGAAGTTCAATCAGCACTTACGCTTTTACCAGAGTATTTTTTCTTACACATAGAAAGGAAGATTTTTTTCCATCTCCTATCCCTGAAAACAATGACCCCATTGAGACAGACAGCTGACGGCAAGATCCACTCCACCTGGAGGGGGGTCTCTCTCCCCTCGCAGGTGAGGTGAACAAGCACCTGCTCTTCTCCAGCCTCTTCCACATGTCCCTCAGCCGTCCCACTGGTTAAGTCTTGCTTCATTCACAGGGTGCTCTGGGACACCTATCGACAACGCAGTAGCACTAACTTGGGCTGGGACGTCGAAACGTAATACTTATTCTCCAGTTCATGCCGCTAAAGCTATCCCACAAGAGAAGTGGATTAAAGGTGTTGTTCTTCAGTTTCCCCTGTTCGCTGCTGAGCTAGATGCCTGGAAGAGGTCACCCTCGCCAGTAAGGTGACGGCACCTGATTCTGACACGTTGATTTTGCTTTACATGGCCTTTAAATTTTTCTGAAAAAAATCAAAGCAAAATAACGAGAAGCATTTTCCATCAAAGCCGTCAGTCTGCACTTATCAGCTGTCACTATGTCTGACACTAAGTGAGACAGTGAATAAGAAAAGATCTCAGCAGATGTTAAGTTTATTATCCAGCAGAAGTGCAATAAAAAGCAAATGAGTGAAACACTGTTGAGCCTTTAACGTACACAGGCAGGATAAACTTTAATCTTGCTTAATGTGCATGAAGTGTTTTTATATGGCTCCCAGCACATGACAATATTAAATGACACATCAGGATTGTGCATTTTATCTGTGTACGCACATGTTAGTGTCTTCGGTGTTGTGTGTAAGCACACACCTCACACACACATCACAAAGTCGACAAAATGCAACTGAAATTTAACCTGAACCTTAAAGTGCTGGGAATCATTCCAGCCAGAAAATCCCATCCTCATCAACTTTTTAAATTGGATTTTCCCCTCTGCCTCGTTTTATTGTTTTTGTAGCAACATTTCAATTAGACATACGTGGACAGAAATAGACGGTGCTCAGAGCTCAAAGGAATTACATTCCTCCACGTGTGCTCGGACACAAAGGCTTCAAAGAGCCATGGTTGCCAGCTTCCACGCAAACTAATGGATTTTTGTTTTTAGCTGACAGAGGGGCTGGCATACACAAACTGGTACACATAGGCACACAGATATGCTTACACACGGCACACACAAACACAGAGAACGCACACACAAAGAAACCAAATAAAGTACTTTTTCCAGACAGAAATATGCTCTTTTTCCATCCATCTATCCCTCCCTGTTCTATTGTTTATTTGGGTTTGGGTCATGATGGCAGCATTCTAAAGGCTAAAACGTACCACCGCCAGTCACCGCGCGTCAAAACAGCTACGAGCTCCACAACGGCAGCGGCAGGCACAAACAGCAGGCAGACACAGAGACTAGTGGATAAACATAGTGAAGCATTTAGCGATGTTGTGATTGGCTGTCGTAAACCCTCCTGTGGTGTGACTGGCTGTTGAAAAAAAAACCCTGTGTTATGATTGGCTTTTGTAAATTCCACCTGTGCTGTGATTAGATGTTGTAAAACATTCTTGTGTTGTCACTGGCTGTTATAAACAAATAAAATAACCCTGTGTTGTGATTAGCTGTTGTAAAATCCCTGATCTCTTGAATGGCTATGTAAAACTCCCGATTTTATGATTTTGTGATGTTTTAAAACCCACCTGTGTTGTGATTAGCTGCTTTAAAATCCCCATTCACATTTACTCCCTACATTTGAACATGATTAGCTTTACTTTCTACACCTTACATTTTCAAAACAGGCTCGTTCACTTTAGTTTTAATGTATTTGAGGGAATTATTAAATTAATTTCATTTTGCATCATTATGCGCGGCCTCCCAACATCAAGACTGATTTCAACAAGACAGACAACGCAAAAGATGTAACAAGACAACGAATGACCTCAAAGGCGCAACAAGATTAAAAAAGACCTAACAAAACAAAAAACAGCATAAAAGATGTAACAATACATAAAAGATGTCAAAATATAACAAGACAAAAAAACATGAAACAAGATGAAATGACTTAAATGATGCAACAAGACAAAAACTGTTTAAGATGTAACAAGACAACATAAAAGACATTATGAGGCAAAAATGGTGTAAAAGACGAAAGAGACTCGACTGTGAAGGAATAGTGGGGCTCGATTAGCTTTGCACAGAAACAGCTGGTAGAAATGTCCTTCGGAGGGCGACTTTTTACATTTATACGTTATACTTCCTCTGTACATTTCAGATTCTGTGCGTTCTGAGTTTTACTTAACTAAAGATGTTGAATCAGTACTTCGACTTTTAATAGAATCTTTTTTTACACAAGTATCTGTACTTTACTTGAGTAAAGAATGTGTGGACTTCTACCATCGCTGTCAGTTAGTAAAAGGTTTGACATGCAGGAGCAGCTGTCATACCTTATGTTGGCTACATTTAAATTGGTCAAAAGAAGCCCAATGTGGCAGGCAGGCAGTGTCGCACAGCTCTCCCTGTGGCTGCTGTCCTTTCACTGACGTGAACTACTCCATCTCTGCTCTCAGTCAGTTAGAAAAAAGAGTACAAAGTCCTGGCAGCCATAATTGTGATAAAATACATCTGCATTTTTGTGCTCCCAGGTTCCTGAAGAACTGGCAGAAGTGTCTCTGATTGAGTCCTTTTACACAAATACACTCCACTATCTTAATTACAGTGGTCATGACATATGCATTATAGACTGAAGGTCTGTTGATGAATAATGCAGCATGGTTTAATCAAATTGCCCCTGAGCTTGCTTACCTTCCTGCAGATTGGCACATATCTCTAGTGTTTTTCTTTTCCTTTCAATTTCTTCCATGGCCACTTCATTCACACAATGGCGAATGACAAATGAATGAACCCAAACCCCACAGTTTTCCTTCCAAACCCTGCAAAGTTTAAATAAATATGTATCTGAGCTTGTCAGACCAGAGAAACATGTGTCATTAACCACCCAGCCAAGAAAAAGTGATGCAATATAATATAGTATAAAATTAGGTCTCAAAACCATGAAAAAATGAAAAGCTGGTGGTGTGTCCACTCCGCTGTCTCAGTGTCAAACACCACTATGACCTGAAAACATGAAACATGGATGCTCCATCTAGCAGCTTTACTGGACATGTCCAGACATGTTTGAGCCACCAGAGCCAGAGGACAGTCACAGGATGTTTTTTTTTCCTTCTGTGTCGGGTTGTTGGAACTGAAGTGAGCTGAAGTGAACTGCTGGACTGATTTGGACTGAGAGAGTTGCTGAAGGTACGTTTGTCACTGACCATTAGGGAGGGGAGGGGGAGGCGGCATGGTTATAGTCTATTGTTGGGATACCATGGCTCCGGCATATCGCTGAGCCATGTTTCAGGTCCGCCCAAAAAATCCTGAACACAGAAACTGTGTAAAACAATTTAATGGTCTAATTCAACGATTCAGTACTACATAGTTCTCAGTGTTTTCATGTATTTTCAACAACTATTTTTTAAGATGTATAAGGTGTTAAGAAGAAAAACTCTTCCTTTATTCCCTTTACATGGACTTTAAGATAGATTGTATTATGGTGACGAGGATTAACTTACTTGCCTTTCTTTCCTGTATTCTTTCTTTCTATGTCTGGTGGTTTCTACATTTTGAGGAGGATAAATATTCATGAAGTATTAGTCAACTTACAGCACAGAGAATCACAGATTTCTACCCAAATTCATTTGTCACTGCTTTGCCACCTTTGAGTCAACTTGGCACTTTTCATTCACTTAACTAAATAGACCTTTGACAAAATTTGCAGAGGATCTCATGCCAAGAATTATTTGTCAAACATTTTTTGTAAAATACTATTTTCAAGGCCTGTAATGAGCTTTCAAGCTCAACAGATTAATCCTTGTTACCTTGGCTCATCTCCTTGATTAATCTTCTCTACCATTAAAATTCCTGTGTATTTCTTGCTTATATGCCACCATGGTGTCGAAATCTAGACTTACTGTAGACTCCGAGTTACTGTGCAGACACTCCAACTATAGTAATGACAGATTCCAATGCAACTGAACCCCCCACACTCAGGCCAGTGGGCGGTGCTTGATTTTGGCTCAAATCTTTTCAACATGGCGGTAGGTAAATAGTACACTGAAATATGTTTCTTAAAACATTTTAGGTGACAAATGTAACAGAATCTTGTTTCAAGTTTGATAAGAACGGCCTAGTTTGACAGTTTGATCGAACTTTTGTGAGTCTGCTGTGTTGTGCTGGACAGATCTCATTTGCATGAAGTAGAGTTCTAATCAAGTTGCTGCAACGTGCAACGTCGCCATCATGCAATGCGCAACCAGATCTAATCCTCTCTGTAGAATATGAATTGGATGCATCAACGTGATGTACATCATGGATTTGGTGTTTCTGAATCATTAATCAAACTCGCTGGATGTATTCTGTGGGTACAAGCCTGCCATTAGGCTCTTGTTTCAGACAGCGTCGTGCCATTATTCTGTACTGTGCAGTGTGTACTTTCTGTTTTTATTGTATGTATGTTTATTAGTGTCTCTCAATCTGTGCACCATGTTTCATTTCTGTAATGATAATGTCATTCACAGTCCTTTAATCAAATAACTAAACTAACTAATCCGCTATGATGTTTTTAAGTCCTGTGAAACAACAGGAACCTCTGAGATAGCAACCTACATACTGAAAATGGCAAATTAGCACCAGTGTTGCTAACGGTAAGACATAAACAAGATAACAGCTGTTCCCTTTTCTTTTGCTGTGATTTAGACATTTCTCCAATGTGTAAATGTATAAATATTCCACCAAAAACAAGTTCCCTCCAGCCATACTTTTTCAGGGGCACCATCACTGTATCCTGGCCCAAAATGATTTGGTAGGTTTAGAGAAATGCAAACAAGCCAAATCTTTATTTTTCCCCTATAGCAGAATGAGTGGAGCCAGACTTTTCTCTAGCACTGAGCGCTCTGGAGATAGGTCAGACTTTGCAAGACCAGCTCCAAGTCAGCCTTCCCCTGAGGAGAAAGTTATTCTCGTCACTCTCTGCTATGGTGAGCTTGGTATCAACTCTGTATTACTCACATTTAATGATCTATTCCATGGAAATTCGGCTGACATAAAAGCCTTTATTGCTATGCCAACCATGTATTAAATGTGGACCCATTAAAACTTTAAGTTAATTAGATCTTGCGCCAAGTGCAGAAATCAAAGTAAAGAATCAAACAAATTCAGTAAGCTCTTACAAAAAGTGAGTTGAAAGTGAAATAATTAGATGCTAACCATGGTTGTGGTTATTTTTGAGAATATTTCAAAACTTCCCTTTTCATTTCATTTGTTTTGATGCATACTGATCCACCACTGCCTTTGTAATCCTTTATTTTCCATGAAAAACAGCATTATTCTTTAAAAAGCTATTCTTGCTCATCCAGTGTAAAGGATGTATACTGTATGTCCTCACTCAGTGTAGCACTGTAGATGACCTCTGGGTATGCAATAATGAGATACAGTTCATACAAGAGTAATGTGCTCACGAACTCTGTATACAGTCCAAGCAATTTATCTTTATTTCTTGGCAGAACTTTTTGATTAAGGCCTTTATGCTAAAATTAATATTCTCTTTTTCTTTAAGTGCTGGAGAAATAATGTGTGCTTTATAGAGAAATTCCTATTCACAATTGTGACCACTCAGAGTATTTATGAGAGATTTATGCAAGCAAGCCTGCAGGCCTTTCTGGTTACTCTACCCCACAGTCTTCTGCACAGCAAAAAATATTTCACACTGACTGAGCTGCTGACATCTTTTTTCAGGAATCCCATGTCCCACGGGATGGGAGTCAATTTCATTATTAATCACAGGACGGGAACGGGACAGGAAAAGAAGTCAACAGGAGCAGGCGGGAGCAGGGATCATAATAACAATAGGTCCATTTATAAAAACATGTATATTGCTGTGTGTGGATTGTGGATTGACATAGCGCTGCAACAGTTAACAGATTATTAAATTAATCACCAAGTATTTTGATAATCAATTAATTGGTTTGAGTAATTTTTTTGAGAAAAAATGTCTAAACTCTCTGAATTCAGCTTCTTAAATGTTTTCTGGTTTCTTTACTCCTCAAAGATAGTAAACTGAATATCTCTGAGTTGTGGAGGAAACAAAACATTTGAGGATGTCATCTTGGACTTTTGGAAACACCGATTGACATTTTTCACCATTTTCTGACATTTTATTGACAAAACAACCAATTGATTAATTAAGAAAAATCGATGATGAAAAAAAAATCGCTAGTTGTAGCCCTAGATTAACGAAAATGGGATTGCACAGGAATCCTTCTTCTGGGATTGGGAAGGGACAGGAATTTTTTTTCTACCTCCACCACTTTGAAATCAAAACATCCTGTCCCGTCCCGTTTGAATAACACAAAGCATCGGTACAGATATTAGAGATTCTAGACCTGAATTACAAGCACATTGAAACCAGACTTTCCAGTATTGCCCACTCCTAGTTGCTGGTACTCTCCAACAGTTTTGAAAATGGTCATATACTGTATGTCAGTTTGGGAATCATTGACAGTTGACCTGTTCTGTTATATACGTACGAGAATGTGTTCCACTCAATTACTTTGAAAACAAGCTCACAGGAGACCTGAGTAAATCAAGTTAAACTTTTACTACCTACTTGCGTGACTCTTCCTCCGTCTCTTTTGTCACCTCTTAACTTTACCACCTCTCTTTGTCCTTCCCCTGATCCTAAAACTTTGCCGTCTCCCTCTGCTCTCAGCTCTCTGTCACTTGACACACAGGGATAACAGCTTTGTCTGTGGTGCTAAAGTACATGAGTGAAAAGGGAACCTCTTACCAAATTCTCAGTGGAGCGTTATCATTCTTGTCCTTTTCTGCCTGCATCACATCTTTTCCCCTCTCCTTCTCACATACGCGCGCGCACACACACACACACACATACACCACACTAAAAAGTCTCTTCCTCTGCCTTCTTACTTCCCCAAAGTCAAATTTGTTGTTTCACACTTCAAGGTCGCTTGTTACACCCCAAAATTTCAGCTTCAGCGACAGTTTGTTTCACATTTCTAGTACAGCCTCTGCCTCACTTACTCTCCCTGATGCCTTCTGCAAATGTTTGGCCTCCATCTCGTTTTCAACCCACAGTCAAATATCTTCACTGAAGGGCGAAAACCTTGAAGGAGTGTTTACATGAAAAACAGCCTTGCATCTTAGTATTTGAATGATGATAATGCATTTTCATCCTGGCTGGGTTATACACGCAAACATTAATTTAATGTAAGAGTAGTTCTAATCAGGGTGTCGCAAAACTAGGTTTGGAATTTGTAAATCCAGATTCCAAATCCAAAGTAAGCAGAGCTCTATTGAACAATTGATCTCAGTTTAGTAAATCCATTTTTATTGGTGTAACCCATAGAATTTAAACAATATGGATATGCTTGCTTACCCAAATTAAAATAAATTGATTAATTTGAGTGCTATATATGTGTATGTGATATATATGTGTGTGCCAAATATGCGGCTCTGTATTCATAAGAAAGTATTACATTGTTGGCTGTTTAGCAAAAAAGTTAGCAAAACATTACATTGTTTGCTGTCTACCTATAAAGAGTAAAGTAAAAAAAACAAAGTTACATTGTTTTGCTAGTTAGATTACACGCAGTGTTAAGTTAATACAAGGTTAGTTTACTTATGATGGATTGACAGAGAAGCTCTTTCTCCTCCTTCGTGAAAAAACCTGTTGGAGTAATGTGGCCAAATAATAGAAGAAAAATGGCACAGGGTGGAAGAAGCTGACTGGATGTTTTAATGGATCAATTCGAGTGAGAGAAATAAGAGACGCATCATAAAACTCATCTGGGTTGATTCTGTCCATGAAATTTTTTTTTTGAGGAACTCGATTATTTTGCTCAGTCAATCTTAGAAAGGAAGCCATTTAAAAAGTTAAACCTCCTGAAGTGTTAGTTTAAAGTAATACTGGGTCACATTTTAAATTGGAGTTTAAAGTTCTGGTGCAACTGAATTAAATTTAATCCAGGTTTGGAGTAAAGAGTTTAAAGAGGTTTAAATGGAATATTTCTTCATTAAAGCATGACTCAGTTGGGTTTCTAAATTAATCCTTGTTGGTGTAACTCAGCACAGAATTATGTATCCTTTAAAGGGCAGGTCCTTTGTTTTATTTATTTAGTGTTCTAGTAGTGTTCCTTTGCATTTTTTTAGCATCAAAATGAGGTCAAAAGTGATCATTAAAATTGTGGGTTCACCACTTTTCCCACTCAGCTCTCAGATTTCTCAATATTTCTCTCCTCTTCTATTCGTCACTTGCAGAATCTCACCCACTCCTCCTCTTTCAAAGCTCAAGGTCGGCCATTACTCAGAGATATTACCGCTTTTCAACAGTTAGCCTCCTCTCAGTAGATTTGTTTTCATCTGAAATTTGAATCAGTGCCCTTATGAGTGTTAAAAGGAATAGGGGGCAGATTCAAACTAATGTGCTCCCACACGGTAACAAATGACTTGAAGTAGTGAAGAACTTCCCGGTGCCAGAGCGATTCCAGCAGTCATATATCAAAGGCGGACAGTTGGCTTTAATTGAAGACCAATTCTTTTCAGGGAGGAGGAGATGGAACATGAATAGCAATACAGAGGAACTGCAGGGTTCAGGCCAGTAGGCTAATGTCTTTTTGATGTGTTTATGGTGCTGTTTATGTGTGGATCACTGAAGCCAAGAAAAATTAGGAAAATATGTTAAGAGAAATGAATGATTTTTTTTTTTTTTTCATTTAAACTGAGGATTTTGTGGAAGATGAAGCCAAATACACAGCAAGTCCTGTTCTGTTTATCTGACATTTTAATGTGACCTTTTGAGAGGGAAAATCAGACATGAATATTTTATCCATCTTTTCAAACACTGTAAGAACTAAAAGAAAAAAAGAATGTCATTAATGCTGTTGTGGCACAGACATGTAAAAGGTGAGTGATTTAAAGGACCAGTGTGTAAGATTTATGGATCTACTTGAAATGTAGCAGTAATAGAATAATATAATATTGTTTGCATGAGTGTCTTATCACCTGAAAAGAAGAAATGTTTTGTTTCCAGTGCGTGGAGGTCCTCCTCCATGTGGTCTGCCATATTGCACCACCCTGCTCAGATCACGGAGAGGACGTGTCCGCCCCAACATGAAAGTTGCCCAATAATTAACAGAAGCTGTCCCCACTTTTGACATAATTCACACATTAAACTAAGAGCTGCAACAATTAATCGATTAATCAGGTTTAGCCATTTTTTAAGAGAAGAAAAAGTCAAGTTCTCTGATCCCAGCTTCTTAAATGTGAATATTTTCTGATTTCTTTACTTCTCTCTGACAGTAAACTGTATATTCTCTTAGTTGAGGACAAAACAAGAAATTTGAGGACGTCATCTATAAGCACAAACTGCAGATACGTCCAGGGCGGAATTTCGCTGCTGTCTCCTCTCCTAAATTGTAAGAAGCTCTGTGCCCTTGGCTCTGCTAGTTAGTTCTACAGTACCCTGAATGCACCAACCTCGTTACTCACCACTGTAGGTTCTTCTACACACTTGGAAAAAGAGGATGGGAGTTGGGTGTAAGTTGCCTTTGTGCAAATTGCATTTTTATTTTAACTGTCAAGGGAATCCTGAAAATACAGGTGCAGTAAAATGTATGGTATATGTGTAATGACCAGTACTAATGACCTGTGGAGGGAGCTATTATCGAAACCCCACAGGCATCAATGTATTAGAACACGGCAATAATGGTAGAATAAAATCCACTTTAATTAAATAATAATAGAGTTATGTGTGCATTTAAAAGAGAGTTGAAAAAGACATTTAAAAGTTACTTAGTTTCTTAGTTCGTTACTTGGAGTTACCTTTACTACTTTTACATGCAGTGATTGGTTAAAGTAATTACATTAATTTGAGAGAAGTAACTAGTAACTGTGACTAATTACCAGTGCTATAAAAGTGGAAACTAACTACATTTAGCTGCCATCTTGCTAATGACTTCTCATTTTTGCTGCGTTGTTTTGGACCAGTTACCTTGCAAAGCAGCTGAATTCATCTTGTCAGGCTTCAAGTTATCTGTTTGTGTTTGGTGCAGCCAATCAGCGTCCTAGGAGGGATAGAGTACGGGCATGGCTTTAGGTGTGATGACAGTGAGAAACGTGAAGAGGTTTGCATAGTTACAGAGGTAGCATCAGTTACATCAGAACTGGAGAGGTTTTTTTTTTTCCTCAACCTGACCACATAGCTTTTTTTGTAATCCATGTGTTTATAGTCATGTGACTTTCCTCACTTATGTACATACTTAAAGTTGCTACGCCTGATGCTGCCAGTACTCTCTTATGGTCATATCTGTTGTTTTGACTTTTCTCGTGGTTTAGGGACGATAAGTGTTGTGAGGTATATTCTGCTTCCCTGCAGCATATTTCCTGCTCTGATGCTTTTGATGCTCATCTTCCTTCTCATAGAAATTCACATTCACATAGTACAAACCACAAAGCGTGGGGGGTTGGTTTTTAACAATGAGGGTCACTCTGTTACACCGCAAGCTGGAGTGGGATCCAGATGTGCGCTGATGTGCTTGCTTCAGCACCTGCCGTGATGGGCTCTGTGGGACGCTGCTCTGCTTTCATCACAAACACCCAGCTACAGCAGCGATCTTTGGCCATGTTTTTGAAGTACCTTTTGTAATTAATTAGCAAGCAGTGCTTTGGGACTGCTTTTTTTTTCCACAAGAGACAAGTGAATTTACATAAACACGTAATGAAATGAAAAAATGGGTTCCTTAGGCATCGTCCACTGTCAGTTTAGACAAGCTCACTGTGGCATGTTTTCCAAGCACAGACTGAGAATGAGCAGAGGGGAACGAAACATGTCCTTTCAATTTCAATGGGATGTTAGAAAGAGTCACTGTGCAAAGAAAAAAGAGTGAAATTGAAGGGGGAGAAGTTTACCTATAGTACACAGTCAGGCATCCACTAACAATAATATTAGGGCTGCAGCTGAATTGAATTGAACTGAATTTTGATTTTTCTTCTTTAAAAAAAATCAGAATTTCCCAAGTTGTTATTCTGACCAAAAGTCAGAACCTCGTTCATTTAAAAAGGTTTTAAAATCTGTTGGTGAGCAGTGTTGAGGATAACATGCTACAAAGTAACACTTCAGAGAGATTATTTGTTGTGACCAGTGACTTGGGCTGTGATGATAACTGCAATACAGCGAAATCGTGGTCGGTAGTGGTTTGAGCTTATCACTGGAAATTTTATTTTGAAGGGTCAGCTTGAGTTGAGAGTCAGGGACACAACCTCTGATTGGTTCACAAGTCAGGTACACAGCCTCTGATTAGCTGATATGTAGAACCCAGCCCAAGACATCTTGAGATTGCCTACAGGCGGCAAAAACATGCTAATAAGAACAACAACTTTTTCCACATGCAAAAATGGATACATAACTACAGATGACATTTGGTGTTTGATTTATCATGGCTTTATTTTCCATGTCTCCAAGAAGACACAGCACTTCAAGGCTGGATTACACAGTTTCTGAAAGGGATACGACTGCACAAGAGCCAAAGTTGTACAGGTACAACACTAGCATTCTGCTAACTCTGTTTCAGCAAATAGAGAAACAACAGACAAGACTTTTCTTGGTGTGGAGAAGCTGCAGCGTTAACTGTCACACTGTAACCTGAATTGTACATTTACTGTCAGATTGACAACTTGGTGCTACGTAAGTTTAAGTTTCAGCTCTGCTATGAGAAGCATCATCACACACCTGCTGCTTGCTCTCCCTCACTTGCACAATTCACACACTTACGTATGCCCTAGTCCTTATAGAAGCTACACTACTGACAGTATGCTTCAATAAAGTCCAATAAAACGTTATTATTAAACCGCCATCCTGCCGTCATATGTCTCTTGCTAAGAAAAAAATCCATACTGTCACAGCCCTTCTAGTGTCACAACTCATTAGTTTTGCAATTCAAGAACTGGGTTATCTATGCCGCGTTCCATTTACCTTGGACATTGGATGTACGAGCTGGGAATGACGTCACACCTGTGTTGACCACATCCCAGTACAACAAGCTAGAAAACAAAGATGAACACCTCTATGAAAACACCAGTAAATGGCTAGAAAAAGTAATCCTGGAGTAATCCTCCAGTGTTGTCTTTAGGATCCAGGAAACTTTCGGCTACTTGGTGGCACAGAGTGCGTACTCTGAGTATTGGAGTTGAGGAGCAGTACATTTACTGAACAAGAGGGGCCCTGGTCTCTCAAACAGAGAATGATGTCAACAACAGGTTTGAATATAGACTACACAAAGAGCTGACTGTGGCCTTCATCAGTGTCTGGATGGGAAAATTACCACTGTGTTCAGAGTTAGTCATCACAAGGACTTCTCACGCAGAAACAACAAATAAAGAGTTTGTACTCTCTGTTCTGATGTCACCGTCTCTCTGAAATGTAGATTTTGTCATAATGTTGATGTATGTTTATTGTGATATTGAAGTCATTACCAAGGTTACTTATGAAGATAATAAGTGATAAACACTTGGACAATCGAAGATCAAACAGACAGAGATGGGAAGTAACTAAGTACAAATACTTTGTTACTGCACTTAAACAGATTTTTTATTATTTATTTATTTAGACAACTTTTTACTTTCACTCCCTAGATTTGACCACAAATATCTGTACTTTGTACTCCATACATTTTCAAAACTGGTTCATTAGTTTTATTTCATTTGAAAGGAATTATTCATCATTTTATTTTGCGTTGTGTATCCATCAGTGCATTTCACTCACAACAGACGCAATGAGATGAAAATTATGTAAAAGATGTAACAAAAAGAAAACAGCACAACAAGATGAAAAATGCCATAAAAGACATAACAAGGCTAAAAATGACATAACAAGACAAAAAAGACATAAGAGGTAACAAGACGTAAACAACATGACAAGATGAAAACAACATAAAAGAGTTAACAAGACGGAAATGACATGACAAGACAAACAACCTAACAAGACGAAAACAACGTAACGAGAAAAATTATGCAACAATATATAAGAAGACTGAAAAAGATGTAAAAAAAAAAAAAAGGAAACAAAAAAGATTTGAAAAGGTCAGATGCCATTAGCTTCGCACAGAAACAGTTGGTAGAAATGTACTTCGGGGGACGACTTTTTACTTTTATACAGTACTAGAGTACATTTCAGAACCTGTACTTTCTCACTTTTACTTCAGTGAAGAAGCTTAATCAGTACTTCTACTTTTACCGGAGTCTCTTTTTACACAAGTATATTTACTTCTACTTGAGTAAAGAATGTGTGGACTTTTACCACCTCTGCAAATGGTGGATCCAAGCCTGGGAGTGTGTGCTTGTGTAAGTGTGAGAGAGAACATGTGAGTTCTTTAAGAAGCAAAACGATATTTAGTCCCTGTATGGTGTGTTAGTTTTATTGTGTGTGTCTGCCTCTGCACAGCTTGAAATCCACTGGTGTGTCTGCATGTATGTTGTATGGAGTGTGTGTGGGTGGGTGGTGGGTGTATGTGGACATCTGTAAAAGGATTTACCCGCCATGTGAGGATATCATTAGTGCAGATGTAAACCTGCATAAGTGCATGGTTGATAGGATTCATTAGTGTTCTATGCTCCGTGTTCTAAATGTGGTGCTTATATGGGTTGTGTGTTGTGGTGGTGTGTGTGTGTGTGTGTGTGTGTGTGTAGGTGTGTGTAGGGTGTGTGTGTGTGTGTGTGTGTGTGTGTGTGTGTGTGTGTGTGTGTGTGTGTGTGTGTATGCGTGTCCGGGCATCTGTTATCTATACGTCCCCTGCTCTAAAATGAGAGTGCATGCATGTTTTTGCATCAGGTATGTGTTGTATCTGTGAATGCCTGTGTAATTTTGTGTGTGTGCGTGTGTGTGTGTGTCCAGGTGCTTAGTGTGTGTGTATTATCATTTTTAATTGGGTCTTTGAGTGTGTAGATGTGTATTTACACTGTATAGGTGGTAGTCATTGTTAATAGGGTCCCAGTGGACGATCTAAAGGAATAAATAGCCAACACTGAGCGCTGAGATTAAAACCTGAAGAAGAACTTCCGGCATCAGCACGACTGCAGCTCCACTTAGAAAAAGTAGGTCCTGGTTCTCAGTGGCAAAAGAGAACGCATGACTTATTGTAAAGAGATTTCACACACAGACAAATTCACACCACAATTCAGTTGGTGTAAAATCTAGAAGCCCTGTTTTTTTGTTTTTTTTTTTAAAACAAATTATTACATGGCTTTGTTAAATGCTTAATTGTGTTTGGTCAAATAAAGCCTTCTCACCCAGAGGGAAATTTTGTTTCTCACAATCGTCTTTTCTTTGTCTTTTCTGATGAGAAGTAAATGAAATTCTTATTTTGAGCTCACCGAAGTCTCATCTGTTTCTCCTAAACCCCCCCTTAGGAGAAAAAAGGAACAAAACAAAAGAAAACCAGGAGATCCTTTGCTGAGCTCATATGGGTTTCAGAGATTTCTTCCTGACGACCGTATCGAGCAACAAGACTTTAATTTGACAACTGAGACAAATTTAAGATCTCATTTAAGACAACTGAGTTTTCTTTTAGATCTTGTTGCTATCTCAGTGCAGTGAGTCAAAAAAAGAACATTTTAAGATCTTCAGTTGTACATGTAGTAGTCAGCCAGTGCAAGTTTGTGTTAATTATCACTTGTGTATTTCATTTGTATAAACATTTTTTGTACATTTATTCATTTGTATCTCTTTATTTGTGTATCTGTTGACAGTTTCGCAAAAAAAGGCTTCCACTAAAATACTTGAACCTTGTCTCAGATATCTTTATCGGTAGAGTGTTTAGCTCACTGTCTAGGCTGTGTTACATTAGTTACATTACGTACACAAGTTATGTAACATACATTGATACATAAGGTACATTACATAGGTGGATAAAATTTTGATTCCATTCTTGCTCTGTTCAGAGGTATCAGAATTCTCTTCCACTACAGTAACAGATATGAAAAACTCAAATTAGATGCAACAGCGTGCCGTGACTGAATGTTGCCATGGCAGATTGAGTGCAAAATTGACCCTGTGGCCTGAGGGGGTAGCAAGAGTGAAGCTTATGGGTTGTGTCTGATTTTCTAAGTCAGCCACAATTCCCTACATGATACACACTTCATAGAGTATTAGTGAGAGGGAACTGAGATCATTTCCGTCACTACTAATAGCTGCAGTGTTGCATAACTCTTATTTACATGGATGTGATCTCAGGAACAGAAGTGAAGCTTTTGGGTCTTTTTTGCAAGAGGCAGTGCATATGCATGATACAAAACATTTCCACACTGAAGTTAATATGCTCAAGAAGAAACTATCACAGAGTATGCCCTCACACCAAACTCTGACACTATATCCAAACTACTGTTTTCATTTTAAGTTTTGCTGCATTTCCACTTAATGTCCACATGTCCACAGACATTTGGAAACGCTGCTGGCCGTGTTTCAGTATTAATACTCCAGGGTTGCATTTTAGTCTGGACAGGCAAAGACAGAGACATTTAGAAGCGATGAGACAGACAACCATGTGCAGCAGACAGGGTACGGTATGACTCCAGGTATGGGGATTTCTAGACCTACACTGGCAAGTCAACAGCACCAGCTTGAGGCAACTCCAAAAGAACATGACTGCTGTAGAGAGTGGCTGTGATTTACTTTTTGCAACAATTAATGAAGTGACGCCATCCTTCACTAGAAAGGGCAGCCAAAATAAGAGAACACTCTGTACTGGCAAATTGATGGATGTAAGAAAATGATGAAAGATAGAAACGAGCTGCTTACAAAAATATTTGAAATCTGGTCTGATTACAGACAGACAAAAATTCACCTCAATAAGAAACAAAGTAATACAGAGTATAGGAAAGACCAAATCAAATTTCTGTATAGACATAATGGAAGGTGGAAAAAGGGAATGGGAGTAAAGGAAACTAATCAGTAGACGAAACAAACAGGACGACAAAGAACTAGAACTTAAAAATATGAGTGAAAATACTAACTAACACAATCTTTATAGAGAAGGTCAAATGCTTACTGGGTAAGAGTGCTTGTGTTGGCGTACTTCAAGAAGGCATTTGATACAGTTGACCACAGGGTTCTTTAATCAAGTTTCTATCTATAAAGACACATTTTAATAGCTATCCTATGGATGAAATCATATCTATTCAATAGAAAGGAGTGTGTGTGTGTGTGTGTGTGTGTGTGTGTGTGTGTGTGTGTGTGTGAGAGAGAGAGAGTTGGCAGCACCAAATCTCCTTACTTTGACTGTCTGGTCGGGGTCCCACAAGGCTCTATTTTTGGATCAATTTATTTACGCTGAATATGAATGACATAAGTGTAAAGAACATCCTGTCGCATCAGCTAAATTTAGTCCCATTTTGATGTGTACTGTTTGTTGAATGTGGTTTACCCAAGACATTTTAAATGGCCAGGTTTGAACTTTATTGTTTAAATGGCTGAGTGACATCAGTTGTTGGGGAATGGCCTGAATTCCTTTTGTGAATGCCCTCCCCAGACAACCAGACCCTTAAACAAACTCTTTAAAAGGAGGAGTTCCTGATGTTTCTATAGCTTTTCTCCATTGGCTTATTTGATGATTTTTAAGACTACCTTTCCATGTCTAGTAAGTGTATTCAACAGTGTATTCTACAGCTTGCATTTGTTTATCAATTAACTTTGTAAGAAATGTTTTATATGATTTTTTGAGTGCCTTTTAACATCTAACGAGGGACACCTAGCTTTTGAGACAAAATCTGTCTGTCTCTGAAACTGTCCACACCCTTGAAAATGTGGCTATGTGACAGCAAATTCAGTTGGCCTGTAACTGGCCACGAGTTGCTTGCGACGCTGCAGTATGGACTTTAGACTCCTACAGACAAGGATTAACAAACAGATTTTGTGATTCTGCAGCACTTCAAAAGCACATTAGTGGACAGAAATGTCTCATATATGGAGAACGAAACAAAGATTTCATGTATTTTTCTGGGGATCATTGAGCTAAGCAGGATGATCTTATTGTACAGGTTCCAGAGAAAAGTGGGAAGGTTGTGTATTGATTTCTGTTACATCAATAACCTAGCTGATCTTTGCAGTGGTTGTTGGCAACTCTTACTGTACTCTGAGGGCTCCTCAGGGTTACTGTACTGTCCTTTGGATTGCTGGGAGCTCTAACATAATCCTCCTGGCTAATGGATAAGGTATCGATAGGACTATTAGAACAAGATTGTGATTTACTTTAAACCCTTGGTGGCCCACATTGTGCTGACCAGTCGACAGCTGCTTGCCTGACTATTGACCTGTCCAAGTGAGTTTTTAAGAAAGCCGATACTGAGTATTAAGGCTATGTCACTGGGAATTACATCATCAACCAGAGATCCAAAAGATTCAAAGTCTTGGAGATCTGTCTACTGCAGCAGAATAAAGTGAGTTGTGAAAAATGAGACAATGGAATCCTGCATACTGACTCATCTCAGCATAGCCGGCCAATCAGTATGCAAAGTGTGCATGCTTCTCAAATAATGGACACTGGGATTTTAGACACTGTTCAGCACTGATCTACAACTAACAAGCACTGAATCTGAAATATAGATGACTTCCACACACTTAGAAATAAAGGGCCTTACCAGAACCATCAAGGGTTCTTGAGTTTGTCCCCACAGAGGCAGCCTCTTTGGTACCACCCATCCAGGTGGTTCCCCGAAGAACCCATTGGCAGTCCAAGGGTTTCATCTAGAAGCCACACAGGAAGTTCTACTAAGACCCTGTTACATTCCAAGGGTTTTATCCAGAACCCCCCCCCCCCATTTATATTATGGTACAAAGAACGCTTGAGAAACTCTTTCCTCTAAAAATGGTTCTTAATGGAACCCCTTATTCTTGCAAAGAACCCTTGATGAAGCCTTTCTTCAAAAATGAACTCACAGCTTAAGTTCTTCCTAAGGATGAAAGGTTGGTATGCAAGATTTGTTACTGACTACTATCTATCCCATCAGCCACTTTTACAGACATAACATACAACCAGTACCTTTACTGGAAATATATAATAAATTATTGCAATCACAAAAAAATTTGGATCTTTTACCTCAACTTATGCAATATGAGAACAAAAACAAAAGTCTTGTGTTTATATTTTTGTTGAGTGTAGAACAAGAGATATATTGCTCCTATATTTTTTTTTATTATTTTACTTGGGCAAGTATGTCTCTTGAGTTTTAGACAGAAAAAGTCTCATATTACCATATTGCACAACTGAAAAACAGCCAGTGAAAAGCTGTTTGTCTTCCTAATGTGTTTCTGCAAGTTAAAGTCATAAAAGCTCTGGGACAGTGTGGAATCCATTGATGTTTTCAGTGAAACTTTCAAAGTGGCCAGCAGCCAACAGGAGAGGGATTGAAGTGTATAGGTAATCAGTGCATTTGGCTGCAGACTCACCCTGCTACTGTGGTCCATCATATTTTCTTTGGAGGCTCTTGTAAGTTGTGTGTCATCATTTTATTAAGGTAAACTGGTAGTGTGAAGGTTAAGAGTGCTGAATAAAGGCTTTTAACAAGAAAAGAAAGCATGTAAAGGAAGAAGGTTGCTGTTAACATATCCAAAAACATTTTCCAGGCCAATCCTGTCAAGACAAGACTGTGGTTGTGCTGGGCATTGGGACTAGTTGAAAAGAGCTTGATGCTCTATCAACGTCCGCCTAATTATTTCATAGAACCTGTGCCAATTACTACATTTTTCTGCATACCGAAGCCTTCCAGTTTCTTCCCTTTAGGTGATTTCACACAAATGTCAGAGAGCACAGTGTTGGTTTTCCCTCGGACATTTCCTCTGGGCACCCTGACCTGGAAAATCTGCCTGTTATAGCCACTTTGATGCCTCAGCAAACCTGGCAATGGGAGTGATGCCTCAGGGCACATCATCACAAAATTGTGCATCTGTCCATGCTAAATTAGCTCACCTACAGTAGCTACCAAAGTTGATAGAGCGCCTTTGCCCAGGGCCATGAAAATATAAATGTCTCCTCTGGCTAGGAGGGCGTGAAGCTGAAACGAAGCCTCCCACATGACATTCAGTCTGGAAAAATCACAGTCTGAACATTTGTACCAGAATCAGAGATGATTTTACTTTTACTTAACTTGTGTTTGCTAAATATGACTGTGATTGATTTAAATGCAAAATAAACTCTAAATGAGTGGAGATTGTGTTTCAACTTGAATTGATTGGATGGATGTTTATCTAGTAGCAGGCCTTAAACAGAATGTTTCGGTCGCTGTCTGTACTCCAACACAGACAGAACTTAAAGAAACACATTTATTTACCGATAAGAAGGCCAGTTATATTTTTTTAGTTGCCTGGCATCTGTCTTTTTGTGATAGTGACAGTAGAGATAACATGTGCAGAGAGAGGGGGGGTTATGACCTTCAACAAAGGTCCAGTGCTGGAGTTAAACCAGAGATGTTGCAGTTGTGTGGTCTGTATCTTAACCACCAGGCTACCAGGACAGCCACAAAATAAATGTTTATGGAATAATTTTCTTACTTCACAGTAGAAGATATGTGCTGTTGGGAGAATGGGAATATATGGTCCTCATTATGCTTCAAGCATTATGCTAACAGGCTCTGACCTTAGACCTCATTTTTATTTGCGTCTTTGACTCGGAAGTCAGAAACATAGGCACAATATTTTTGGGATTAGAGGTAAGGTGTACATTTGAATCAAACCATTTACAACAGATTTTCATACATTTTTTGCTGTAATTCCAAACTTTCCCCTTACTTTGTAATTTGAATCATACTCTGCCAGTGCCTGGCAAGTTTCTTGATAAATGCATTAGTAGAGGTGGGACCAAGTCGTTGCTTTGCAAATCACAAATAAGTCTCAAGTGTTTCATTTAAGTCCCAAATCAAATACCAAGTCAAGACTGACAAGTCCCATTTTAAGTTCCAAGTCTTAAAAAAAGGTTGAAAGTTGTTGCCTCTCATGATCCTCACATTTGGCATATCGCTGTTCGTTTTCTGTTGAGTTCTGCATTGCAGTTTGACTGGATGCTGCCAGATTGCTTCACACAAAGTGGATCTGAGGAATTAAGTGTCGACTTGCTAAGAATGAATAACCTTATGGCTAGCTGATTCAGGAAATGATTGGAGATGAATTGGTTTGTGGATTCAAACTTTTTAAAATTATATACTTTTTAATATTTGGGCTTGGGGGAAGGTGTTAAGTATTTTCAAGACCAAGTGAAATCATGAGTCATTGGTGTTTAAAATCCAATCCAAGTCTAAAGCAATCAAATTTGTGACTTGAGTCTGACTCGAGTACAAGCCATGTGACCACACCACGCTTACTCATACTCACAATTACTCATAATATATTACATATTTAACAAGCAATTACATTAGTACAAACTCAGCAGCAGATGTAATTAGCTACTTTACTTTTTATAATGCTTTCTACAAACTCCAAATTTTTCACCCACACATCTTCTGTATTTAACACGTACAGGACATTGTGCTTTAACCCAGCAGACACTCTACAGTTTGGTGGTACTTACTGTCATCATCAGCTAGCTTAGCCCCAGTGACTTTCATAATTGTTCTGTTCACAAGCATCAAGTTCCGTTCTTTCACACTTCATCAACTTGACACAATCCATCCTCATCAGAAACATACTTATTTTAACCCAAACCACGATCAAACTTCTCCCATTTCACAATACTTAAGGTCCATTACTACCTGTTACCGGTCACCTGTCTTCAGCATATATAATCATAATGCAGTCATTTTGGGACTCATTGGCAATCGACTTATTCTGTTATTTAAGTAGGAGGATGTGATGACTTAGCACCAATGTAAACTTGTTTCCTAAACAGACACCAGTGAGAGCTCTGTCCAGAGGAAACTTGTCATGATTTCTGGGTAATATGTCCATCATATTTCCTAAACTGGACATCAAAATCTCGTGCTGCCACTTGGGGGAGACAAAGTGCAAATTTGCATACCAGAACTTCAAGGGCCAAATGGCTCCATGAAATTCGAGATGGGGAATAATTTGCTCTTGACAGTGGGGAATGGAATAACATTAAAAAGTTCAGCAGATGTGAAAGGAAAGGTAATGACTGTGACAGAGAGGAGAGAAATGGAGACAGAGGAAAAAGGAAGAAAAAGGTAGAGGAGTATAAATCAGAAATAACAACTTCATTACGGGGTTCTTTTCGTTGTTTTGCTGTTTTAAGGAACTTTTTAGAAGCTCTTTTCATGACTGATATTATGTTTATGTATGGTTGCCTGTTGAGTCCATGAGCAGAATGTCTCTTTGTTGTGTTTCTGTGTTAGCAGTCACCAGAGTTAATGTTGCATGATGTTTGTGTCTGTATTTGATGCAATATAATTACATTATTTTTAACAAAGAGAAGTGAGCTGGAGGAAATCAAGCAAGAAGGGAACAGAGATCAGTGAAATGAAAACAGACAACAGAGACGCTAGACACAAGATTAAAGTGTGGAACAGGAGAGCATGCATGAAGAGGACAGAGAGAATAATGGCTGGGATGAAGCAACGGTAGGAAGGGAGCGGTGTCTTGGCCGATGTCCAACAGGTACCACGGGGCAGAAATGAATCTCCTTCATGAACATCTCTGTCCTCACACAGGCTTTAAAATCAGAGGCGAGAAGCTGATGAAACCAGCCGCTGAACATCGAACTGAGAAGAATAGAAGTAATAAAAGTGATAGAGAGAGGGAGTAGTGAGAGGAAGAAAGATGGAGGAAACTGGAAGCGATAAAGTAGCAGCAGAAAGAGGGGAAATGGGGTGAAAGAGCAAGAGAGAGTGGTCAAGAAAGAAAAAGAGGGCAGAGGGAAACAATAAAGCACAGTTGAGATGGTGATGATATATCAGTGAGAGGCTGAATTGGAGCTTTCCATCATACTTTGTGACATTAAGACCACCTTGGGCGTCTGCCGAGTGCCCAATCTGTACATCCGTCTGGAGAGAAATCGAAGGAGGAAAATGCTCAGGAAGCAAGTATTAATACCGCTGTCCTGCAGAAGCCTGGAACCTCTAATGTCTCAGGGATGTGCAGAGAAAAGTTTCACAACCTTTGGAGCTACTTGCCAAACTATGTGTAGTGTGTTAAAAATGTTGCCAGTGACATTTGGTCTCCTTGAATTTGCATTGTGGTGCAATGGTACAAATATGTGCTCCAAAGTTAACAGGATAATGTAAAGATCACTCTTTAGCAGATGCACCAGGCTTTCAAGTACAGTAACATCAGTGTAAGCACATCTGCATCATGTGACATAGTATAAGAACGCATTCTCATCCCAACTCATCACACTCATTCACCAACGCTGTCCCTCAGCATCACATATGCAAGGTACCCTTTAGCAACTGTATCGACACTGCCAGATGTAATTAACACTGTAAAAAAGTTGCAGTTTGGGTAGGTTTAGGCACACAAACTACTAGGGTAGGTTTAGAAAAACACCATGTTTGGAGTTAGAATAAGTAGGTTATGTTACATATGACAAGCAAGATCACTGAAGCGACTCACAAGATGAAGGTCACATGACAAAGGTACCTTACAACTTTTAATAACCTTTTGGTTTTCACATGAAATATGAACCCCAGCCTCCTAAGTCAAAGTTTTGTTTGTTTGAGCCATCCAGCTATCCCACCTCCTCCATACATAGACTTTCAGCTGCTAAAGTAATATACACTTGAGAAAATCTGCATATGGGGATGGGGTGGATGGCTCAAACAAACACAGGACTTTATCCCAGGAGGCTAAGACTCATGTGAAACTGCTTACGTCACATGACGTACATTACAAAACTTATTTTAACTGAAACCATGATCTTTTCCTAAACCTAAGTAGTAGTTCTGTTGCCTAAACCTGTCATGGTTTTAGCTTTTAGTTTAGTGGTTTCTTGTTTTGAAGTTCTTGCTTGTTATGTTACCTCCTGTTTTTGCCTTTTTCCTGCCTTTTTGATCACTGATTAGTTTCACCTCTCCCTGATTGGCCTCCCTGTGTATTTAGTCCATGTGTTTCCCTTCCTCTTTGCCGGTTCAGCTTTGCTCCTTGTATCAATGTTCCCTTTCCCCAGTGTTCAATATGTTGGCATTTGACAACCTGGGATGGAAACAGGTTGCATGAGAATATCCCACTGTCCTATTTGCCTGCTGTGACCTACATCAACTCTGAGGGAAATCAGCAAATTTTTCACATTTGTTCCCTGGCTCACCACATCCACTTTTCCTGCCTGTAGGCCACATCTTTTGAGTGCTGCTCAGTCTCAAGTCCATTGGTTCCAAATTTAGACATAAATCTAAAAAACTTAGTAACAAATATGTAGTATTCATAATAAAAAAAAAAAAAAATAAAATATATATATATATATATATTGTATATATATATATATATGTATGTATATAGTGCATACACATGCCATAGTTACATTCATCATTATCATCATTCATTGTGGGATTTGTTGACAATAGAGATAATATTGCCAGCTTTATCCTTTAAGCTGTACATTGGTAGGGCAAGTTTAACAGGCAACAAAGTACCTGATGCAGAAACTATATTTTGGCAATTTAATATTAAAAGTAATGCCTGCAAGCTAGTCCAGCCAGAGAATTCATGTGTAGCTTCACATCCACACAACAAGGGATACTCTACAACACATAAGTAAACCAGTAAACCTTTGCATTAGGATGGAGTATCCATGTCCTCCCTCTGCTCTGCTTTTTCTCTCTCATTTGCTGCTGCACTGCACAGCTAGAAATCGCCCTAAGTGCAGCACTCACTTGCTGCTACTGCATGAAATGGGGAATTGCATATATCTAAGCTGATTTAGGTCATTTTGTTCAATTTAGTTCAAAGAATTGTAAGCACTGACTATGTAGGGTTGCTACCTGCTTGGCTCTAGGAATGGTAATGTCAGTCAATTGGTTGGTCGGTCCATCAACTGATTCAGACTGAGATATTCTGACAAATATGGGATGGATTGCCATGACATTTTGTCAAGATATTCAAGGTCCCTGGAGAATGAATCCTAATGTCTTTGGTAATCCTGGACTTGTAATAAGTAAAAACTAAGTAAATTTCAGGTTATAGAGAAAACATAGGTCTCAAAACTATCTCTAAACTATACAAAGGCCTCCAAGTGTTAAACAGGGTGAATATGTTATATAAAAGAAAAGTTGGAAAGTCAGGAAAACTTTGTAATGTCAGTGGAGGAGTGGGAAAATGTAATCGATAAGCATTGGAAATCAACCAACTCCTTGCCTTGGAGAGAGTTTAATTTGAAAATTATTGTCAGATTCTTTATAACCCCAGCACTTCAACAGTCCAAGGTGAGTCAGACAGCATGCTGGAGAGGCTGTGGGTTCTGGGGGAGCAAATCATTACCCTGTTTTGAGAATACTCCTCTGTTTTCAGGTCTTGTATTTGTGTAAGATGCCACCACAACTTGTGGCTTTCTTTAAGCATACATGTTTAGAAGGTCACTGGTTACAAGCAGAAAAGCCATTATGAAAAGGTAGTTATGTCAGGGTCCACCCACTCTAGAAGAATGGTTTATTGTGGTGAATGACATTTTTGCAATGGAAACAAAAACATTTGGCTTGAGACTAAAACAGACATGTTTGATAAATGTTGGAAAAGATGGACAGTTTATCAGACCATATAGAACAGATTACAGGTGGTGCATTAGCTGTCGTGTAACACCTCTGGGTCTCTGCTATACAGATTTTTTTGTTACGTGGTGGGTGTAAAGTCAATGGAAAAAACACTGGAGGTGGACCCAAAATGCAGACGGGGGCAAACAGGTGGCAGAGTTCAAAGAGATTTAATTCAAACAGAAAAAAACTCAAACGCAGACTTACTTCAACTCAAAAGAATCCAAAGACAAAACTCAAATGGCAAAAAACAAAAAATCCACAAAGGGTAAAAATCCGAGAAAACACTGGTGAAATACAGGGAATGCACGAAAATCCAAGAGGGAGAAAACCAAAAAAACACTGGAGACCACGCTGAGAGACACAGGAACATAACACCCAAGAACAACAAGACAAACTGACCAAAACAAGAGAAAAACAGGGACTAAATAGACAGGGAGGTAATCAAACACAGGTGGGTGGACAACAACAGGTGAACCAAATCAGTAATCAACAAAGAGCGGGAAAGGAACAAAGACAGGAAGTAAAAACAACAAAGACACACGAGGAACAACCAATACTACAAAATAAAACAGGAAATGACCAACAAAACACAACCATGACATTTTTTGTCTCTTTTCTTTCTTTTTCTGTATGTTTGTTTTCTCTGTTTGCTTCTAAAAACAAGTCTGGAAGATATTTTATGTTTGCTGACTTTCTATTTGAATAAAAAGGAAATTTCAAAAGAAGAAAAGCCAAGTAAAGAAAATACATCTGCCACTGAACAAACAAAACACAATCTTCATGGTAAATTCAAAAGTAATTACTGCTTGTGCTACTCATGAGTATTGGATAATCAAAGGAGCAAGATCAGAAGTAAAAATAATAAAAAAACATTTTGAAAAATTTCACCATTATCCCATACATTATGTATTTAATCTTTGCTAGTTTATGAATGAGAACATCTTTGTTCCAAGCCACTTTAGACTGAGGAGAGAATGGCTTCCAATGAAGCAATATCAGTCATCTATTGTTAAAATCTCATTACATTGAGTGAAACCTTTTTTTAGGATTCGAAACTCAAAGTTTTAGACTTGGGACTTGCTTGTCTTAACGTGAGACTTGGGACTTGAGTGCAAAGAACTGAGACTTACTTGTGACTTGCAAAACAATTACTTGAATTTCAGGTCATATCTGGAACTTGAAATATGTGTCATGGAAATCTGGAGACACCTTGGCAAAGTCCCTATCATTGGTTTATACAATTCCTTGATATTTCCTCAATTTACAAAGCCTGTAATCTGACTTCTCAATTTGCTGTGCTTCAGCTGAGAGATGGGCTACAGAAAAAGACAAGTCAATATAGACTCAGTTCATGTATAGTTGAGCCCAGGAGAAAGCTGGAGCAGCTTTCACTTTCATTTTCAGTAGGTGCAAGGACAGAACTTTCAACATAATATCCATCTTCGGAATGTTAAGGTCATGGTACAATTAAAGGGTCAGAATAGCCAAAATAAGCAAACAACTGGCAATAAAGTGGGAGAGAAGACTGTTATTTTATGCCAAGTACAAAAGTTCATAACCAAACTACTTTCAACAAAGCAAAATCAATACCAGAACAAATAACACATAACACAGCACATAAAATCAAGAATGAGCACCCTACACTCCCACCCACCTCATGCACACATGCTTGGAAGCTTGATTAGTACATTAGATGGTATTAAAATAAAACTGATGCAATTATCAGAAAATTACTTTCTACATTATACAGCTCCCATTATATGGTCAGTCAAAACAGATGTCCATTCTGGCAGGTATCACTTGGCCAGTGATCTCTTTTTTTCCAAAAGGTCTTGTTCTTAATCAAAGATATTGCTCTGTATTACTCCAGTGGCACTTGTTTGATTTTAGATTTTAGACCATGCTGTGCTCAGTGATCAGTGATGCTGTATGTTATGTGATCTAACCTACTGTCTGTAACATGGAACAGGTCCAACTTAGGCTGGGTTGCTGTGGGTTACCTGGCTTCACTGAGCCTAACATCTGTGATCATGATAACTGGCACCACAAAGCCAGATGTGAACTGGCTCTGTTAACTCTTGGTTTACGGGTATAGCTGTGAGTGTGTTCATGTGAAAGAGATGCAGTTCTTACCTACAAGCAGCTTTTTCAGAACCATAAGAGGGGTACTTACTCTGAAATGTAATGAATCCACACAGGAAATTCAGTTATAGCGACAGCAAAAAGTGCTATTTAGCAAGGTGAAATGTCTACAATATAATCACAGAGCTCACAGAATAAGAAACTATAGAATTGTTTCCAGATAATAAAACCTATAAGACTATAAATATGTGTGGGCACTGTTATATAAATCTTTATAAGACAGTGAATATTTTTTGCTTTTTCTGATGATGAACAAATGTGTTTTGCATATAAATGAAACTATTTTTACTGCCAAAGCAGAGAGAGAGAGAAAAAGAAAAAAAAAAACAAAAAACAGTAAATGTCGGAAGAGGTCCAAAATGTTGCATTTATAAACATGGGAGCTAATTAACAGTGCGTGCATAATTTTTTTTAATTAGAGGGTTTTATTTATACTATCTTCAATTATCATCACAAAATCTCCTCATGAGCTATATTGATGGAATAAAAGTATAAAAGCATTGACACTGTCAGAAATTCTTAAGGTAATTAGAGAAATTTGGTCCAAATTAAAATGTAGCTCTAATCATCATTATGTATTTAATGTGGTAGACTGTCCCTCCTCTATTTATGAGAAACTCTGTTTTCAAACCAGAATGAAGATGCAAAGTCTGAAACAGCAAAATGATTCTACTGAACTATAATATCTGTTGCTCTTTGTTACTTGTCACTTTATTGTAAAGTCAGTGCTATTGATGCCGTCAGGAATGATGACTTTATGTTTCCTGTGATCTGATTAGTCAGTAGATGGGCTGTTGGCAGGTTTTGATATGATCACCTTAAATTAATCTGGTCAGCAGCAGGTTAGTCTAGCAGCTTAGGTTACCCAACCTGGTCTCTTCAACCTGCTTATAAATAACACAACTTTACACTTTCAGACTGCATGCAGTCCAATTTTACTTGTAGATGATGCACAAATTCTTCCCATAACATCTGTAGAGAGCAAATAGATAGTCAGGTGATCACTGTTGTCATGTTAACAAAAATAAAGATGTGGCTAACTTGTGAAAAGTCATAGTTTTGGTTAGGGTTAGGCGACAAAACTACTTCGTTAGGATTAGTAAAAGATCATGGTTTGGGTTAAAACAAGTATGTTAAGTTCCCTAACCCTAAGTCATGTGACGTATGTGAAATAACTTGTGGTGCACAGAGCTTAATGTGACTTAAAACTTTAAATAACGTTGACTTTTCATTTGAATATAATACAAAGAGCATTAAAGTCTGCAGTTAACATTGAACATTGAACTTTTTGTTGTTTTTGTTTCCATTTTTCATGAATCATGAGATAATTTCTAACCTGATCACAGGATGAGAATGTCGGTGGATAATACATTAGTTCAAAAGTTGTATTGAGTGTCACCACTAAAAAAAGGAAAATTTGTGTATATGTACACATATCTATAAATCAAAATGTCCTATTTCACAAACTGCTGTGAGGCTGTATTGGACAGCAAGCAATGTATAGTATCAAAGCAGTGCTTTTATGGTCACCATGGACAATGCTTTATTTGTTTTACACTTGAACAGTGGACTGAGGATGTGACTGCAGTGGGTTGGGACTGTCTGGACCCTCTTCACACAGCTGAAAACTTTGATTTATGTACTGTTGGTTCAGTGGAGTTCAATGGCCATTAAGTCTGTTAGTGCCATCAGTTACAGCTGCCAGGAGGGCCGGGAAGGTCAAATGTAATGGCCTTGACAGTGGAGAGAGCCCATAATGTTTAGACAGAGTGACGACACACACGCACACACACACACACTGGATATACTGTCCATTGTGAACTACTATTACACAGTTGATTTATTATTTGCCTTCATCAAATATTCATTGTGAAGTTAACTGTCAGATCTGAGGTGAAGGACCATGCAGGATCGTTTTACCTGCTGGATAATGAAACACGAGAGATGCTTCTTGTCACTGGAAGTCGATCTGGACACTGGGCTTGGCCAAATATACCAGAGGACAACAAGCAGAGCCTCAAGCCACTAAACATACCCAGTAATATTAGTCCCAGAAACTTTTCAAGGAGCTAAAAGGTTCCTTGATCCCAGTGTACTCTGTGTTTCCACAGCGATCAAAAGACCAGCTAAGATCAGGCAAATTAGTCTGCTGAGGTCTGAAAAAACTACGGTTGTTTTTACATGTCATGGTTGCATGCAACTATATGACAATGATCATGCCATATAAAGTGATGGACAGGCATCATTATTTTGTGACACTGCAACAACAGTAAGCACTTCAAGCAAACATTTCCACTGGATTTTGTCTTTGGCATAAATTCTCAATAAATCCTTTGTTATTGGTCCATCTGTCCTATGCTTTATTCTGACAGTGACCAC
This sequence comes from Lutjanus argentimaculatus, assembly GCA_034769285.1. Lineage (NCBI taxonomy): Eukaryota > Metazoa > Chordata > Actinopteri > Lutjaniformes > Lutjanidae > Lutjanus > Lutjanus argentimaculatus. Next base: position 37,567,903 of record JAWZSL010000006.1, read on the forward strand.
ACATCCCGCTTTGTCTGCGGTGAAATGGTGGTGAAAATAAATGCTCTCGGCCAATCAGGGAGCTCAGAGTTTCTGTACAACAATTTCGGTACAACAAAAGACTGCTTTATCAATGAACACAAGAGTCAAAAACTAATCAAAAAATACCAATGCTTTTCATGTCTACACTAGCGCCTTTTAAAGGTTGATCTGTGGTTTAATATAACATATATCTTACTCAATGAGGCCTTATTAGTGTTAAAATATTGCATGAAAACTATACATATCTGTGATATTTTTTCTTGTTCTTTTTGAGGGATGTTTTTGGCAGTTTCCGACACAAGTACTTAATATTTTATTCAACCATGGGAGAAAAAAATTAGGAGAATTAATGAGAGAAGCAGAATGAATATTCAACACACTCCCAGATTATCACTAATAGGCTTAACAGCCAAGTCATAAACCGTGACATGATGTCTTACAGTCATACACGGAAAGTATTCATGAACCAGAGTTGAAACACTTATTTATCCAATTAGACTGGTTGAAAAGAACAACAGATGTATAAATAGAATAAGTGATACAACAGCTGTAAGAATGGTTTAAAAATGTGACTCTATGCACATTTTATTTACATGGGAAAATCAATAAATGAATGCTATTTCCAGTCATTATGAAGTAGAATGAAATAGAAATGCATGTAAAGAATGAATACAAACCTGTTCTTGAGTCAGTCACTTAAAGCTAGGGTGGGCAACATTGTTTTGGTATCTTGGCTCTGTTTTCAGCATTAAGACAATCTGGCCTATGATGGTAGACGTAAACCAATCACAGGTCACTTCAGACTGGGCGTTCCTATTGGCTGTTCTACTACTGCAGCTGCATGTGCATGCTCCTTCGGTGAGAGCCTGAATCAATGGCAGAAACTATTGCAGGAAAAATTGCTCTTAAACAGAATTATCAGACCGAGAATCTTAAAAACAGTCCAGATAATGAGCAAAATGCTCAGCCCAGGAGTTTGTCAGCTCAATGGATTACTTTTGACTTCACCTTCAGCTGCATTCATTCATGTCTATCTCAGGGCTTTTCCGAGGGCCGAGAGGACCAGGTAGAGCTGAGACACAGACCCAACAGACAGCTGCTTAGAGCTTGGGAGCTCTGGATGAGAGGGTCAGTGGCAGACTCGAGCTTCTGGAGGAAGAAACACCAGGGATGCTCTGATGCCAAATCATTTACTGGCAGGAGGGGAGCTCAATGTATGTTTTAAAATTTTGGGATTGAAAAGCGGATTTATTTTCACTCCTGCATCTCAAGCCTCTGCAGCAGTGATCCACGAAGAAATCACGGACTGGCCAGACAAGAGCTCAGTGTTTGTTTTTCAACCTTTTGGGATTAAAAAATAGATTTATTTTCACATTTGCTTGTAAACCTGTGTGCAGCAGCAACCACAGAGAAGCCAACCACGCTGTTTACAGTTAGATAAGTAGTCTCTCTGTCTGTGTTGACTGCCCACCAGAAGAGAAATGTATTTGAAAGTCACATTGTGAGAGTAATGAGAGGAGGGATGTAAGGTAAAGAATCAGTTTCTCTGGTGAGTACTGTCCATACTGACGTAAACACACACACGGGGCTCCACTGGCATTTTTGGCTGCACTGAATCACACATCTCGCCAAGCGGTGCCCAAGATGGACAGACTCTGGAATGAGGCCAAAGCAAGCCCGGCTCTGCTCTAAGCAGGATGCGGTGACGTCTCACCAACTGTGGCCAAACCATGACGAGCCTCCTTTTCTCCCCCACGAACAAGTGAGTGCTGTGACACTGAGCTCATTTTTAAAAGTCTCTTTATGTTAAGCTTTAAGTACCATTAGCTTTGAACTGAAGCTAAAGGTGATTGTAATTTCATGTATCTGCTTTATTACACACATCTGAATTCTGTCGGTCTATGCTCATGCATAATTGCCTCAGCAATAAAGTGTTGCATGCGTGCATAAAGTGCATGCCGCTCGTCTGGTAGGAGTGGCTCAAGATGGAGAAAACAAAACCTAAATCAGATGAGACTCAACAATCAACTGATTTTAGGCTTTCTACCTAGTGTGGCTTTAAGTCAGTATCTATAAGGCCTTTTTCATGCTACATGCTGGAGCAGCATGTGGCGTTACCTGCTGGTTTTCACTTTGCTGCCCATATTAACCGGTCAGAGAGTCCACACAGCCCGCTTTTATTCCTTCTTTCTTTTCTCTTCTCCTTCTATCCATTCATCCCTCCCCACCTCCATCCCTCTCTGAACGAGAAGCAAATCACTGATTGCATTCAGAAAACAGTCATTTTCTTTTCTTCAAACTCTTCTGCAAACTCTATGTAGAAAGACAGAACTCTGAGCAGCTGCCTCGCAACAGAAGTGCAACCTGTGTGGACAACACAGCTGTGTGAGACACAGCAGTTTGGCGACAGTGCCATCACGCGCTGCTGTAGTGTGAACAAGCCGTAAGACTACAAGTGTGACTACAAGCATGTTTTCTATCCAAGAGGAACATAAAGTCAGTCATTGCACAGCAACTGTTGATTGCACTACAAAAACTTCTTTTCATGTTTCAGTTCCACCAGAACACAATGGACAATATGAAATCCATTGTTTTTGTAATAGTTTCCTTTTACTATAAACCATTTTACTTTTGTTGGAAGTGTTGAATGTGTGCATTTTGACCACTCTTGGATGGGATGTAAACACAAATCACAAATGTTTTCGTTTCCCCCCACTTGTTCCCTTTCTGCTTTTGGCACCAGGTGTTGATGGAGGTAATCTAAAAACAAAAGAAGGTGATCAGTGTCGTAGGGACAAATCTGGCATTTCTGCAGGACCAACCCAGCACTAAAGATTGCAGCACACATTGTGATATTTGCTCCTCTCTGACCCAGCACATCAATGGTGGCCCTTTTCCAGATGACATTTCTTCCCTGATTTCATGTTGTGTCTGACTAGCTTCCAAATTAATGGCTCTCTGAAAAAAACAAACAAACAAACAAGCACAGTATGTGTCAATGCTTTTCAGTATGCCCTAATGTATGCATTGTAATCCATGGGTACATGTAGAGTATCATAGTGTCAAATTCACAATAGAACAACACATCAGATAGACTCCATTTTAGCCTGGCTGTTGCTTTCCACATTGTGAAATACCAGGTTGTCCTCTTAGTTGCATCTTTAACAGACACTGAAGTGTACTTTTGAGAGCGTGAGACAAAATGTCAATTTGAAAAGCTGGGTACTGTGTCTGCAAACCTCCATTATTTATTGTAGAATAAAGTGTTGATAACTGTCAGCTTACAAGTGTCAAACATAAATGTATTTTCTACAGTATAACACACACACATGCATGCCATGTATCACAAGATAATACAACATTCAATTAGAGTTGTGAGAAAAATTGAAAAGCTCCAAACCTCTCTCGCTCCAGGTAAATTCATCTGCTGCGTGTCTGGTGTCCAGAAAGGGAAACTAATCTGGGTCACATACAAGCAAGATGATATAAGTAATTACATCGACACTGACAGCTCTCATGTGTTGTTGTCCAACATACAACCATCCTGCATAATTGTATACCTGACTACTAACCCTGAGTAAGTGAACGCTGTCACTTACCTTACTTTAAGTGTTGTTTTCTCAAGGGCACTTGATGCCATAGCAGGGTAAGGAGTGTACTATGTAGCACCCTCAGAGACAGCAGTTCAAACCTGCTTGTCAACATTTGTCACCAGCCGTCCTTGTCTCGCTCATCTTCGCTGTCACTCTGTTATCTGCTGTTAAATAACGCAGAAATTCCATTTAAGAAACAGTGACTGTAGTTATGGGCTGCTTTTCAAACTGTACCCATCCAACATGTCATGATTTGCCTTCAGTACTCACTGAACCATGAGTGACTCTAATTTGGAGCTGTCAGTCAACTCTTATTTTTTTTCATTATGAAACAATGAGTATCCACTTCTCGGGGAGATAAGTGCTGATTTGATGTGCTGTTTATGACTTTCAGTCTGAATATTTGACTCTTAATCATGTTATGGTGCCCTGTATGAAGCTCTGTCACAAAGATGTGGTCTCTTCATGCTATGGTTGCCTGGATATCTGAGCAGTGGTGACAACCGACTCAGAGTATAAAAGAGATTTTTGTTCTCTGATTTTTACACACCCCCTTCCCTGCACCGAGGCTACCCACAATCCTACAAAAAGGGGAGTATGCAGTTCGTTGACAGGGAAGTTCAGGGTTTTTTACAATCCGGATGTTTTTTTCTTGTAAGTTTGGTCATCATTCCCAGAATTATTAGAAATGACCCCAACTAAAGATTTTTCTGGTTGACTAGTAGTCATGTCTTGAAGCCAATGGTTGACTAGTCGCTGCACATTTATATTATTTTAATTATTTGAATATATATATATATATATATACAGTGGTTAAAGTGGGATTTGACAGGTGGGGGAGCCCTAAAATTCGGTGCTGAGGCGCAGTAGGGAAAATGACGTAAATGATTGCAAAAAACTATATTGGCTTTATTCTCAACTAGACTTGCACCGATTACAATTTTTTGGGCCGATCCTGATTTCTGATTTGCAGAGTGCTTGGATGGCTGATACTGATTTCGGCCGATTCTGATTTCATTTTTTCCAAACCACTTTACAGCACACAAGATATTGCAAAATTTTCAAATTTTCCTTTATTAGAACATTTTAACCAAGATTCAACCAGCTTTTCAATAATCATGTCTTTGCTAAAACACACTCTACATTAATAAATAATATATAACTTTTTGTCTATAACATCATCATATCATAGCATGTGCTATATTATTCTTAAGATTTTATTTTCATTCGGGGTAGTGTGTGTTTTCTGGCTCCTATTTGCTACCAGCTGAGTACACAGGGTGCTTTTATTAATTGGTTAACGATCACAAATCGCCATGAATTCAAGCATGTCTGATTATGAATGCACTTAATACAATAACTTTTGTCTCTACCATCTTAATGAGACACATAACACACTGTCTGCCACCAGCTTTGTGTGGAAATACTTCAAAATATTAAACAATGAAGATGCAAACTGTTGCTGCAACTTTTAGAATCTCAGATAAAATTCCCGGTGAAGCTCGAAGCTTCAAGGTCACTGGATTTATACTTTATCCAAAACACGTCGGGGTGAAATACTGCATGTGATGGATTTACCATCAGCAGCTGGTTGTGGCAAAAAGCGCCCCTCACTGAAGAAAGACACCAACATCTCCAGGAAATGCATACAAAGCCCTCGACCAAGTGAGTGAGAGCTTTTTTTTTTTTTTTTTTTTCTTCTTAGAGTTTTGCTTTTTAACTTTCAGTGATAATTAACTTTATTAAGTCTACGATGTTGAACATCGCAGTGTGCGCGGTGTGAGCCGTCTGCTCCACTCTGCAGCAGCCTGTGAATGCGAACGAAGTCTAGAACCTGTTTCAGCTCAATATCATGACTTTGAAAACACCAACTGACTTTTTTATACGAATTTTGTTAGATTAAAATATGTAGAACTGTAAAATATCACTTCCATGAGGTTGTTCAGTCAGACAGTAACAGATCACAGGCTGAACTTGGCATTTCATCCGCCTGTGCAGCTGCGGCAAACGTCAAGTTGCACGCAGCCTGCAGTTTATAATGTTGATTAATATTGAAATGGCGGTCTTCTTCCTCAATAATAATTATTGATATCAGCAGAAAATACACTGAAGTTGTCAGGTTGGGAACCTACATACATCGGGATATAGCGCCTCTGTTTCCAGGATAGAAAATGTAATTTTCGGCATCCGCGCCTTGTGAGAGCGCAGCGGTACCAAACACCTGAGGCAAAGCATGTTATAGCACGCTATAACATGGTGTGTTTGGTTTTTGGTTTTTGTTTTTTTGTTTCTTTTGCTGCCGCAGCGCGATGGGAATTTGACCGGCGCTTTAGACCGTCAAATTTAGACTGACCGGCCGGTCGCAGGTCATGGATGACCACGTGAAAACCTGCCCGAATCCGAGCACTGCCGATAAATCCGTGCAAGTCTATTCTCAACAGAAAAATACAGGCCGGATTAACAGGTAAAACACACACAAAGCAATCTAACATGGCTAACAAACAGAGAAACACAGCAAACTAACAGCTACTGGCTACTGCCAGTTTGAATTGAAAAATTTATTTATTTGAATAAGGTGGCGGAGCTGAGCTCCGGGGTGGCGGAGCTCAGCTCTGAGGTGGCGGAGCTCAGCTCCGGAGGGCTCCGGCCCACTTTAACCCCTGTATATATATATATATATATATATATATATATATATATATATATATATATTGGGCAGTGACGCGAGTTGTCAGTTAAAAAGTAAAGGCTAAAAGCGTAATAAAACAACTAGCACGGATAATTTACTACGCCAGTGGATGCATGCGCACCTCACAGTGACATAATTTCAAGAACACACAGCTTCACCACATGTTATTATTATTTCTCAGGGAAAATCAATTCAAAGGGTTTTGGGGAACAGCAAAAGAAAAAGAGGAACATCAACCCTGTCATCAATCAATCACTTTTAATACCTGCCTAATGCAAACTCAGAACATGTTTATTCCATCATGTGGAGGACTTTCTGCATGGGTGGAATATGGTGTCAATTAAAAATGAAAGATGCTAGTCTTCTTCAAAAACAATCCATGGTGCACTGTGGGGTTTGTGTAGAACTAAAATGCCTTTATTTTACATGACAGTAAGTATTTAAAATGACTAACAACTACAGTCAACTTTGGGGTGCAGATCCCATGAGAGATGGAGGGCAATAACTTATGTAACTGCAAATATATATTGATAGAATCTGACTATTAAATAATAATTAATAAATATAAAAATTCACACATAAAGGTTGGACTTTATAAAGGTTTTGTTCATGCTCAGCGCCATCTGCTCTGCTAAGTGTTATGAACTGTATATGTCACTTTTGTGCCACTGGATGAAAACAAAAGCTATTGTGCAGGGCCAGTCAATACTTGTAGTGTACGTCTACGGCAAAAACTTCATCACAATTTAGTTAATGATGTTACTGAGTAGATGACGTGTGCTGATTGTGCCTGTAGAATGAAGTGAATCAGTCTTAGTGGTGGTGTAAGTAAAGTTTTTCCTGTGAAAACCATACCATGAAATTCCTGCTTTTACAATGAAGTTTAACTTTAAAAGTGTGTCACTTGAAATACCTCTTTTTAATAATTCAGACAAATTGAGCTGACCTACCTTCTAATAATGAAGTGGAGCTAAAACTGACCTGTTTCCTTTTTTCTCTTCTCTTGGCTCCTAGTTAAAGGTCATGTAATAAATGCAACATGGCCACCCCACATCCCACCCCATCCCCGCTCCAAGCAGATAAGTCTGGGGCTGAATTTCACCACTGTCCCCCCTAAGTGGTAATGAGATTTGTACCGTAGCAACCAACACAGGTCTTCATCAGTGTCATAGGCAGCTTAACTTACAGAACTAAACTGTGTTACACTAATGAGTTGCGTAGGAGGATGGTTTTCTATCAATGTGCAATTAAAAATTAAAAATGACATTGATGGAGATCCATCCTCCCACTCTAGTGTTACACAATTTAGGTGTGTAAGATACTGCTGACAATGGCCCTGACTTATGTTGGTTGCAACATGTTGGTCATTTTAAATACATATTGTCATGTATAATAAAGTAACTTTAATTTTGCATAAACCCTACAGTGGGCCTTGGATCATTTTTGACGGAGACTTAATTTCAATTCAATTTCAATTTATTTATTTGAAGGGACAGTGCAAGTTGATGAACGTCATATACAAAGTGCAGAGACGTAAACAAGCCAGATTGTAGCCATAGGCAACTTGCAACTTATGTTTTTTTTTTTTTTTTTTTTTTTGGGAGGATATTTCATTCATGCAATGAGCCCTTCACAAGATCAAATAAGCACAGAACACCTGAAGTATCCAAGGGGCACCTGTATGTGATCACCAGAAAGATCCAGAAGTGCTTTCATTCCATTCACGTCCTCCAAATTTACTTGGTGTCTTGAATAGTTTCTCCTCACTAATACTGTTTTTACACCAATACTAGCATGTATACATGGGTTTTTTAAAAATACTAAAAATAGGTGATTGACTCCCATTGCCAGTATTAGGGTCGGGTATTTTTTTTTTTTTTCTGGGACTGGTCCTAAAACAGTACTTTTAAAATGGCACTGGTGCCTGAAATGATTTTTTAAAAAAGAAGCACAAAATGACAGGGTTCTTTATTCTTCGCCGGGGTCAGGAACACCCATTCCATCAGCTGATGACCTTGGCACAAGCAGTTGAGCATGGTATATCCCTCGGCCTTATAAGTGTGGGAGTCCTTTAGAGTGAAATACAGCCACACTTAAGACTGTTTATTTTAACCATGTTTATGGAAGCTACTAGCTTGTGGAAGGCTAACTGCTGTCAGAGCCACGTAGAGTGAGTGCTGCTGTAACGTTAGCTTGGCATGTTTGGTGATGTGTCTGTAGCATCTACACCAGAGGGCAACTATGTCTAGTGATGTTTGGCACTGGGGTTTGGTACCCAACCCCAGTCAGTAGTTTTTTGGTTGTTTTTTTTTTTTTTTTTTTGGGGGGGGGGGGTTCTCTCCTGATTACCACTGCAATGATTATAAAGTGGACATTAAAGGGAACACATCCAAAATGTCTATTATAGTTCTCCAGTGAAAAAAACACTGTGTGAATGCAACTACTGTAAGAATGTAGCTCTGAAAAAAATCTACAAGCAATTAAGGCTGCATTACTAAGCAGGGGCAAACTGCCCTCAGGTGGCAAATCACCAGAGGTTCAGATTCACTGTCAATGCACTGCAGATCATTTTATAAATTGCTATCATAATTTGCAGCACTAAAATACAATAGCAACTCAGACGGGTCCTGCACTATTACATGTCTTGTAAAGGTGTGATGATTTAGGAGTTAATATAAGACAAGTGGTGGATATGTCTAAAATAATAATGATAATATGTTCTGATGAAATTATCTCAGTATAAATGACAGGTTACAAGACATCTAATTCCAATATAGGAAAACTGGATTCTGGGTCTCTGGGCAATGGTGGGTGGAACAGTAGGTGAGGGGCTTATAAGCAGAGATGGGAAGTAACTAAATACTTATTGTATTTTAGAAGATTTGTCAGGTATTTGTTGTTTAATTGAGTATTCCTTTTTCTGACAACTTTTTACTTGTACTCCCAACATTTTAACACAAATATCTGCACTTTCTACTCCTTACATTTTTAAAACAGGCTTGATAAGATGAAAGATGTAACGAGACAACGTAACGAAAACAATGTAACAAGGCATAACGAGATGAAAATGACAAAAGACATAGAATGAAAATGATATAAACAGATGTATCAGGACAAAAACTACGTGAAAAGACGTCAAAAGAAGTAACAAGACTAAACAGACAGATAGCAGAAGACATAACAAGATGAAAACAAAGTATAAGTTGTAACACAACAAATACAACATAACTGTTACAGCTCCAGACACTCAGTTCCCCTGCTCTCCCTGTCCCATGTATTTTTTCACTCTTTCCCTTTACTTGAGTAAAGAAGTTGAATCTGTAGTTCTATTTTACCAGAGTTTTTGTTACACAAGTATCATACTTCCACTTGAGTACAGAATGTGTGTGCTTCTGCCACCTCGGCGTGTAGTTGCCCAACAACGTTTTGACCCAAATCCATCATCCAAACAGGTTATTTATGCAGGATGTTAACAGTTTGAGTAATAATTATATTGTTATCAGTGTTTTCACCTCCAAATAAATGCTTAAAATGATATGTTTAAACTGTGTAATCATATTTCCTCAAACCATGATGTATTCTGCAACACTATACCAGGTTGCTATCTGGGACTGAATGTGCATTTTAATTGGCAGCAACTTTAACAAAGCATACCCAAGCCAACCAGAGGAAATAATAGATAATACAAGTAAAATATGGAGTTTATTTTTCCTGCAGGCAGAGCTGCTCTGGCCCATATACAGTACCCATCTGTGCCTTAATAATCGTAGAATTCAACCCCTGAACCCTGAGCAGTTGATACCTGTCAATCAACAATGTTTTCCCTATAGGGTGTGCACGATAAATATTTCATTCAAGACAAGAAAGTCAGATGAAATTGTCTACAGCTGGTGACAGTGAACAGTTGTTCCTAACAGAAGCATGAAATGGATGATGCTTTGTGTATTGGTGATTAATAAACCAGCCTATGATTTGAACTCGAACAGACAATTTTTTATACAATATGTTGAGACTTAACTGCATGTTAAAAATTTTAACAAACTGAATATTATTTGAATCATGAATTAGTTTATTTCTTATTCATTCTGCCTTTAGTTTATTTCTTATTCATTCTGCCTTTCAATTTCAGTGAGTATTTCTTCACTGAAAGAAGAGCAAAGAACGGCAAAGTTTTTCCTCGATTGATAACATGTTTTCGCTTCAGCAAGAGTTTAATTTGATTGGTTGAAGTTAGCCTGTGGTAGATGTGATAGACAAATGATTCATCCGATCACCTGCCAAATGTTTTTTTTTTTTTTAGTGCCTCTCCTTTTCCAAACACTTTGTAAAGACAACATCTCTGAAAGACAACATCTGTCAGTCTGCAAGCCAGTTTACATCTCCATTTTTGCATTTTATTTTACATAGAGAAAACAAAAAACACCATCATGAGTTTAACTTGTTATGGTGACTGGACTGTAGTATGCTATGGGAAAAAACATTCAAGGGATATCAACAGTAATCTCCCTGGGATCGTGGGAGGCGAATTCACCAGGTGATGCACTGTGGGCCTGCTGTCTTCTCATTCAGGTGGGGGTCGGGTTCAGGTCCCCTATCCAAACCCTAAACCCCTAACCCAGTGTTTCCCAATCCTGGTCCTCAGGGCTCACTTTCCTGCATGTTTTAGATGTTTCCCTGCTCCAACACACCTGATTCATATGATCAGCTCCTCATCAAGCCTCTGCAGAAGCCTGATAACAACTTGTTCCTTTGAGTCAGGTGTCTTGGAAATCTGAAACATGCAAGGCAGGAGGCCCTGAGGACCAGAACTGGGAAACACTATCCTAACCCAAAGAATCACTAAGTAGCACATCTTGATAGGTAGCACATACTGACAGAACACCACAGTCCAGTTCGAGCTGTAAAGAGAGTTGTGGTGAAGATTATTTACCACCTCATCTGGTAGCATTAGTGTAAACTGGTAGGTTTTCAGAATGTTGCAGAACGGCACATCACAAGTTGCTGCAAGCTTCACCTCATCTCATTATGAATCTTTGGGCTGAACTGGGCTGAACTCCATCCACTGCATAATTTTGAAAAATGCTAAAAGCTGGCAAGGAGCTGAGGAGGGGGGCAAAGTTGGGGTGCACATGACAACCACTGTAGGGAGCGTGGACTGTGGCTACATAGTGTGTGAGGTGAGAAAGCTTCAAGTCAGAGCTAACTTCACATGAGCAGCTACTATTAGACTCTCCCTGTTATGCTGGAAATACAGAGTCCACTGGAGCTTTGACAGTCACTATAAAGAGCATTTGTAACAGTTTCTGTGTGGTACGTTACTTGTGTTGTAGCTGAGCTAACTGTTAGCGCCTCATAGATGCTGAGACCGAGGCATACGTGCCAACCCTGTTTTTCGTTGACCTCTCCGTATTTCCTCCTTCCGTCAGATCTTGTCTTGACAAGTACCGTGAAAGGGTTTCAGTCAGGGATATCATGCTGCACTCATCTTCCCAGCCTTCTTCATAATTGCCTGAGGCACACTGAGATCCAAGCATAAGCATTATCCCTCATAAGCCTAATAATCTCTGTAGAGAATCTAGAGGATTTAAACATACTATATTGTAACATGTATCCTATCAGGCATTCGGAAATCCCTGCTGTAGCCTGTAAAGCCTGATTAAGTGTTGCCTTGCCTTCAGTGGCGGACTACAATATTGTAATTGGGAATTAAGTATACATGAACGACTGAACAAAATACTAATGACTAGAAAATAAGGAGTTTCTATCAATTCCCTAAGATGGGTTTTCATGTGGTGGAAGGCACAGGTGATGTGTAAAACATCTGTGTGATAATATTTGATTTTCTCTCGAAAAATTAACACCATCTACACTATATTTTATTACACATTGTATCCTCTGGAGTAGCAGCTGTGAGCATAATCTGTGAATAGTGTTGGAGTCTCCCTTAATAAAGTCCTTAGATTTTAATCCAAACCAAGTCCCCCATTCTAAAAAACAGATTCTGACTGACTGGTGTATTAATTTCAGGCTATAAGAGTTACAAGGTTCATTTCTCTGTCAGTTTACAACACAGGGCTGTACATGAGATGCTTGTGTTAGTCTTCTTTATTCTACTCAAATAAATAAATAAATAAATAAAAATAAAGAAGACACACCCTAACCTTTTGTGAAATTTTTGGACCCACAAAGCACCATTTACTTGTAATGGAGAGGAATTTGACCTGTATCTCTGGAACTGTAAGGTCAGAGCAGCGTGGAATCAAGATTTATTCAGTGGTTTTCAGGACTGCTGACCTTCCAATCCCAGATACAGAATTGGGAATGTGTCCCAGTGGAGTTTGTATCCCTATACCCTAATACTCACTACCCTATCTCCGTAATGGAAGGTTATTAAAGTTTGGGACCAAGACCATCATATTCGTAGTAGATGAAAACTTCAAGTTGTACTTGATCCACTTGGATCCATGAGTTATAATGCTTGGCTTTTATTTTGAAAGCAAAAAACTGATTAATATCTAGAGTGTGTTCAGCAACCCCCCCAAGACCCCTGATGGATGTTGGTTCTAGCCAACAAGTGAAAAACTTTCATATATAGGAGAAAAAGTGGAGCTCCAACTGCAAAAAGTGTATTTTAGTAGCAGTTGAATGTAATGTTTTGAATGAGTCACATTTAGCTTTCCGCTTCATTGATGGCTGTCCATTTTTGTGGATTATAACAACTTGAAATTGCATCCTGTTTCCTTAACTTGCTTTTCTTATATCAGTAAAAACCCATAATAGTTAGGTTTCTCTTTGCATAGCACATCTGACATAACAACGTCCACATGTTTTCCAGACTTTTTCCCCAGAAGTTGAGCCACCACTTTCTTTTGGTGACTCAGAAGGAAGGTTAAGTCTACTGCAAGACAAAATTATATTTTGTGATCAAATAATGTATTGTGTTAGATATAAAATGGTCCACCTAAATTGGTTAAATTGTATATCAATTATATCAGGCTAAAGATAAAAATCATGCCAACATTATGATTATATTCATCATGTTTAATTGAAATAAAACACTTTACATTTATACAGGTTTTATACAGGTTTGTATAAAAAAAATGTTTTCTGAAACCATACTGTTGTTAATGAGCATCATTTTACTTTTGGGTAAAGCAAATGATTGATTTGGAAAATTCAAAATGCATAAGTTGACTTGCCTTACTGTATATTTAGGTTGCATTAATGCAAATTGTTGACTGGAAAGTAATCAGACTGTTAAGTTCATCTTACTTGAAGCAACTGTGTTCATAAAACGTAATTCATTTGTGTGTTACCAATTGAAGTCATTTTTAAAAGTTGATCCAAATATTCTTTTTTTCCAGCGTGCACTGGTTTCTCCAAATTCAGTTTTGGGATGGAAAAGATTTAAATTCTCGGGGGACAAGAGACATTATATAGAGTTTTACCAGGAGGCTCGCCGTCGCCGATCTCAGCAGCAGCAACCATCAAGACACATGCATGGAGTGGGATGCCATGGCTTGAAAAGCACAATCCCAGGACATAAATAAACTCATGGCAGTGAGATCATTGAAGACCTGTACAGTTTGTCTAGCAGAACTAAGCAAAGCAGTTCAGAATAATTGATAGCAAGAGGGAAAGTTTATCTTTTAATGTGTGGACGAGTTCTATAGAGCTAAAAAAAACAAGGTTGTGTGGTATAGGAAATAAAAGGCAAAACTGTTTTGAAATAACTTCAGTATTCAGTAACTTTGCTTCCTGCCTGTGTGTGTTTCCCATCTGTTCTATTTTCTGCCCCACCCCATTGCTCTCACCTGTGCCTCGTTTTCCTCCCCCTCTCTGGTGTATTGAATTTGTGTATTTCCCTCATTTCACAGCCAGTTTGTCTTTGTACCATGTGTCTAGCCTTCTGGATGAATTTGTTTGCTTGTTTGGGCTGCCTTGTTCTGGTTTTGACCCTTGCCTGCCTCGACCATCCTGTAAGCTTTTTGTTCCTTTTGATTTTTTGTAATGAGTCTTTTGAACTGCACAAGCTCTGCCTCAGGCGTCTACATTTGGGACCAATCCCTTGTGTTCTTACTACCCCGCTTGCACAAGAGTGACAAATGCACATCAAAAGACAAAATATGATCAAAGACGGTTTCTACACAACAGTAAAATTAACAGGTGATTCTTACACATTCTACAAGCAGTTGGATGACATAATTGATGAGTGTCTTCCCTTTCATTTTCTGAAATATGTAGCCGTCACACAACAGAGAGAATGATCAGTGCACTCCATCAGGACTGACAAACATGCTGTGTAGTTATCACATATGTTAAACCATATGCACCTTAATTAGTCTTCGCAGTGTCAGTATGATCAAAACAGGTTTATGTTCTAAGTTGCTTTTCTTTACAGCAGACTAGTGACATGCTCCATAGCGACTTATTTAGTGTTTATATGGTGAAATCACTTGGAGCTTTGGAACCCTGGGTCCCATCAGGATATTTTAGCGGCATGACTCTATGAATGGCAGCGTTGATCAGTCAGTCCACTTTGTTCCAGACTGCAAATTCTCAACAACATTAGAGGAACTGTCATGAAACTCTGTATAAATGTTCATGAATCCAAATAATGAGTCGGTTATGCAATGCTAGACCTGTCACTTTTAAATAGGATTCAAAGAACATGTACATGTAAAAAAGCTTTTTGAAGCATATGTGGGATGCTGTATGTTATATTTGGAGTGCTTATGTTTAATATCTGGAACTTGTATCAATATTTGGGGTGTATATTTGTCCCTTAGGACTCAAAGAGACACAGAGAAGCCACCCTCGACTGTGTGCTGCTTTTTAAAGAAGATAAGAAGTATTGTGGTGATTGGCCTCGACTGCAGCAGCTTCACCTGCTGATATCCTATTCCTCCTACTAATAATGTATACTTTCAGCCCCAGGCTGTGCTGCTCCGGGATTAGCTTGCTCCTGTGGTCGCCAAAATTGCTCAAATTAGTTGGTCACACCCACTTGGTTTGTGAGTTTTCTCTCGCAAGTGTGCCCAGTTTGAGGGAATTAGAGGCTTACATGTTTCTAATCTTCTTTCCTGGCCTTTTGTCTCCTAACAGAGTGAAGAACATTTCAAGTCTTTTCAGTGAGAGTTCTCATTTGCATTTGTTCACTGCAGTGAGCTGCTTTCATGTTGTTTTTCTTTTTTACAAGCCATGTGTCATGTGAGGTGGAGGAGGGCAGGGTCTCCACAGGGTATGACTGTCACAGCATCATGCTTTGATTAAAGACATGGTGAATAGTAAATGGGTGGATTGTGCCAACCTCTTAACACAAGGTTGGTCTGTTTTTCGAGAATAGGATTATTTTATTGGGAAACAAAGCCGAGAAGTATCAGAAAACATAGGTGTTGAGTAGAGATGTCCTGATCAAGGTCATTGAACCCAATCCAAGTCCTCATATGCCAGGTTCAATCTAACACATCGAAATTGCAACTTATTTTCCACAAGCTAAATTATCCAAATAGTGCAGAGCCTTGATCTGAACTATAAAGCTGATCAGCTTCAATTATTGATAAGATATGGATGAAAATGTAACTGACTGTGATACGTATTCTCTCTAGCAGATCACTTTGTGTCAGTTTCAGGAGTCACATTCTTTCAGAGTTGATTGAACCAGTCCACTCAGTTATTCAGACTGATGATTCTTTTATTTGATATAACATTTGACGAAGTACAGAGCCTGACTTTCAAAGAGCCAAGTTTTATTTTGGGCTCAACAAACAGCATTTGGATGGCATTCTCTATTGATCTGTTTGCTCTGAATGCAATCTGATGAGGGTCCAGGCTGGCTGGGATGCTGTCTATAACTTTAGTTTGACTTTTTAGGTACAGGGACGATGGTGGCTGTCTTGAAGCAGGTGGGAACACTCTCCTGTGACAGCAACAAGCTGGTTGGAAAATGTTCTTAGTACACGGTCAGGGATGTTATCAGACTGATGGCTGATAATGGTGCATCTAGCTTTCACATTTAGCCGCGACAGGATCACGGGAAGTAGGCCATCGGAAAAAGTCCATTGGCCAAGTATTTCAGTCAGCATTCTCCTCTGCTTCTGCTATCTGTGTGGTACTGTTTTCATAGTCCCCGACAGTATGTGAAACAACAGCAGCCTCAGAGCTGAATACACTGAAAATGGCTGGTTATACTAAACTTAACCTGGACGTTAATGGTGTAAAACAAGCTCACAGTTTTTGTCATCGTTGTTGTTCTTTGTGTTTTATCCTTTATTTATTCCAGAAGGACACTGGGTCCAAGAGTTCTGGTGGTGGGAGACATCTAGCCTAATTACTGTTATTCATTTTATTGTTTGAGAAAAAACAAACGCTCAGTGTAAAAAAATACTTGTTTTATGGAGGTTATATGTCAAACTGTTTCTTGGCCAAACTTTTAAAACCACAGCTTCTCATTTTTACACTTTTTTTTTGGAGTGTTCTTTATCTTTTTACAGAACCAGGCTAGGTGTTTCCCCTCTTCCCAGTCTTCCTAAACTAAGCTATCCAGCTGCTGGCTGTTGCTCAAGTGCAAGCTCATCATGATGTCACCCACTTATTTGTTGACTATCATTATGAAGCCTTGAGTTTGGCACTACTGGGATCACCATCTTGTTTTTTTTTGCAACCAGAACATGCATATAACCAATGAGAGTGTGGAGCAGGTGGGTGGTGTACTGTGACTTGGGCGGTGCTTGGTTTTGGCTTGTCTGTTCAGCAGGAAATAGTAGTGGCCACAAAGTTTCTCATATTACAGCCAAACACTACACTAAAATATGTTTCTGAAAAAAAATATATGTGAGAATAAGGCAATGCAGTAACAGAATCTTGATCCACATTTGATCAACACTGCCAAGTGAGTGAGCCTGGTGTGTTGCACTGGATGGACTCACTGCATAACCTTTTTTAATGTTTAGTTCACTCTAAATGGGACCATGGCTCACATAATGAACATGATGTTCTATAGGAAACAACTTAAAGCTAGCGGCTGAGACCATAAATTCATTAAGAAACTGTTTACTGAAGTATTAAATCATATTAAGCCATGAGAGTACATATATCATACTTCTTTTTTGCAACCAGTGGAGTCACCCCCTGCTGGCCATTAAAAATAATGCAGGTCTAAGGCACTTCTGCATTGGCTTCACTTTTCAAACCCAGATACTACTACCACTGTTACACTGTCTATGCTGTCGCTTCATATTTACTGCACAGGCCTGATCGCCTATCTTCTTATCTTCTTATCCTATCTAACTCTTGTAAAGAAAGCAAATAGGTATATTTTGCAAAAATGCAGACTATTCCTTTAATTAGACAATGTCACACTTACCTCTTCATATCACTTATCACATTTATAATTAGCATTAGTAATAAATTAAATCTATTGATTAAAGCCAACCCAGTGACACAGCAATGTTAGCTGGAGCACCCATAGTCCAATGGCAAGAAAAGTCTGCTGCTGACTTTTTACACAATTGATAAGACGAATCAGAGTGTAGAAAAGGAGAGAAAGAACATCTTGTTCATGAGAAGCCAAGTTTGAATTTCAGTGAGACAAGTTGTCTGCTGTCTGAATATGTTCCACAAAAGGGAGAGACATATTATAATAGGAAATCCAGTGTGAAACGGCAAAACTTCCCACCTCCAAATCACCAAGCAAACAGTGAGAAAATATCTATGACTACACGTTTAAAGTTTATTTTCTATTACTTACAGCTTGACGAAACTGTTGCTGCCAGCTTTTAACTTGCTTTACTGAAGCCCCACTGACAAATCACATTTAATTTCCACTGAGGAATGAAATGATTAACTGGCAGAACTGCGGATTGGATTTTCCATTATTAATTGCCTGCATGGGAATTTTCAAGCATCGGAGTCAAAGCCGTTTGTAAATGTGCTCATGGTATAGCTTTTTATGTACAGTATCAATATTTACAATGCACTTTTATTTCCTGTGCCCTCTTTTTAGATAGTTTAGTTTAATTTGGCTTCGCTGTGCACCACGCCACATTATACAAAAGCTATTTGAGCTGGAAGAGAGTTTTATTTGGACAGGACAGGCAAAAAGACTCAAAGTCACACTTATGGGGACATTTGATCCCAAAATGAAAAATGCATTTTTTCTTCTTACTTGTAGTGTATTTTATTAATCTAGACTGTTTTGGTGCGAGTTGCAGAGTTCTGGAGACATTGGCAGTAGAGATGTCTGCCTTCTCTCCAATGTAATAGTACTAGATGGCACTTGGCTTGTGGTGTTCAAAGCACCAAAAAATACATTTGAAATAGTAAGTAAGGTTCTCTCCACTTATCATGACCTATGATGGTATGTAGGAGCTATTTTCTTTTTACCAATTACATTCACCAACCATATTACCAATTACTGAGGCAATCAGTCCTCTGCAGCATCCTTGCTTAAGTTCTAACAAGCAGCCTCTTTGCTGCATGTCTACTCAAAATGAATTGGGTGAAAATAATTAAGTTGTTCTGTTGTGAAGTAGCACTGCCATCATGGGAGTTGTTGTCTTCATTGTTAAAAAAAACACCATTGCCAATGAAAATCTGTCATATGACTCAGGCAGGAATCATGTTCATGGACAAGGTCATGTATTAAAGTTTTATTCATGCTACATTATGTTCTCTGACTTCCTTCGTCACTCGCTGACGTACACTGTGTACCATCTGACACCTACGAGGAAACAAATAAATAACAGATTTCTCTGGTTTAACCAGTCTTAAAAACACCTGGGATCAAAAAGCATACATGTCTACTGTTGACATGTAAGATATGTTATAAATAAATCTGTATATTCTGTAAATTTATATATTTACTGTAATATATCAAAAAATGGGGGAAACAGCTCGCTTCAACCATAGACTAACCAGGATTACAACCTATTTAATACACAGTCTATGGCTCCAACTAGTTTCCATTCCCAAGGAATCTTAGTGCATATTACTAACATTTACCATGGCAAACTTAAACTGACTTACAGTGGAGTGTTTTTGTATTGAAACTACTGTAACTGGCTAATAAGTATGTGGCAACTGATATGTAGAAGCAAGAAGTGGACAAAAGGCCCCACAGATTGCCAGTGGGCTGGGAGTTAAAATTCTGCTTTTTATAAGGCAAGACAGCAGCACATGCTCTAGTAATAAAAGAAACAGTTGATATTATATCCTTTTAATTGATCAGCATGCATTCTGGATAGAAAGCAAAACAGGTCACATACTACAGTCCAGTTGACTGACAAACTCACACTGTAGCTCTCACAGTGTGTGCAATCCACTCTGTCAGTGACTCCAGGCATGTCTGCCTATCTGTTCAGGCAAAGTGTCAGTGTATCTCAAGTGCTGCATGAGCCACCATGTGCGCTGTCCAGTAGAGTGCGCTTGTATGGACACTGATAGGATCAGATCAGCAGCAGAGCAATGAGCCTGTAGCAACTTAGCAGAACAAGTTACACTGACTGAACTGTTGGTCAAGCTGGAGACAGAAGACAGTCACATGTAATTCAAGTCCATTAAAAACCAACAAAACTATAACAAAGACCGACATTGATGTAAAATATATGGATCAGTAAGAAGCACTGTGATCTGTGTGGGAGGGGAAAACACTGGCTGGTCCTTTCAGCTGTTGACCTCAATCAGCAGCCAGGGCAGGTGCAGCTCATTTCATTGACGAGCCTCCACTCTGCCTGTGTGCCTCCTGACCGACAGAAGCTGAAATTAAACACACACAACAGGAGCAACCAACAGATGAGTGGAGGATCCATCACAAAAAACTAAACCAGTACGGATATTATAAATGTCCTGCTGCATCTTTCGGAATTGCCAGGTAGTGGTAGTGAGCCATTCTCAACCACAGTGAAAGGTGGCCCAAGAGAGCACATGGTGTTGGTCTGCAAAAAAAAAAAAAAAGCCTTCGGAATTAAATTAAAAGCATGTGGAAAACTACTTCTGGTCTGGGGCCTGTCCTAAGAAGCAGGTTAAAGTTGTTTATTTTCTCAATTAATCGAATAGTTATTTGGTCCATGAAATGTCAGAAAGTGGTGAAAAATGTTGATCAAAGCTCAAGATGATGGTCTCAAATGTCTTGTTTTGTCCAGAATTCAAAGATATTCAGTTTACTGTCAGAGAGAAGTAAGGAAACCAGAAAATATTCACATTTAAGAAGCTGAAATCAGAGAATTTTCTTAAATTAAAAATGACTCAAAATGATAAATTGATGAATTAATCCTGTCACAATTTTGTCACAATGGCTCCAAACTGGGGGCAGATGCATGTATGTGTATTGATTAAATTAATGTGTTACTCACATGTATTCTTATGGTGTGTGAGACAGTTTCATCTTTATTCTTTTAACTACAGCCCTCACGCTGTCGAACTGATTTGGGAGAGAAATATATCATTTAATACTATTGATCATTTCTGTCATCTGATCTGCAAACAGATGATCAAATGTATTAAATGATAAATATCTGAGAACGACTCTCTCCTTTATATGGATTCATGCATTTAGGATAATGCACCAGTCAGTCATAGCACAGAAGTAAAAAGGACTTAGCGAAAATTAAATATAAAAACATAATTCAAAGGGATATGCTGACTTTATATATGTATATATATATATATACATATATATATATTTTTTTTAAGTAGAGCAAGTACAAGCATGTAATGCTTCAATCAGTCCCTTTTGTAGGGTAAAACTTTTCCAAGAGAGTTGATTAGTCAGTAGGCTGTGCTTTTATCCCCGTTGATCTTTTATCTCGAACATAACCTGCTCCATTCATAGCAATGCAGGTAAGAAGTGTACTGCTTCGTAGTACAGGCCCCTGGTTTCATCAGATAACACAGCCACACCTTAAAATTAATGATGCTGGAGTGACAGGGGCTTTACTTCTTACTTGCTAACTGGTGAACTACTGTAGCCAGAGCTGCTAACTTTTAACCTGAGTCTTTGCCTAATGAATGCACTGATTCAACTTCTTACTCAAATGAAAGTGAAAAAGTAGAGGCTCTGAAATGTTTCTCCAAAATGACTCACTCCACCTTTAAAGGTACAGTTCACCCCAAAATAAAAAAATACAAATACATATTTTCCATCTAGACTGTTTTGGTGTGAGTTTTGGAGATAGTGATCATAGAGATGTCTGTCTTCTTGTAAATATAATGGAACTAGATGTCACTCGGCTTATGGCGCTTAAAGCAGCCAAAAAATACATTTACAAAAGTAAGCAGGGTCTCTTTCCAGACATCATGGCCTTGGTATGTAAGAACTATATTCTTGTTTATCAAACTACATCCAACAACCGTATTACTGGTCAGAAGCAACATACACTGGGTTGCCCTGGTAGCTCAGTTGGTGCTCAGGTGTGCCTCCCATGCACTGAGGCAGTCAGTAAGTATTTAATGTCACACGACTTGCGTAACGTACTTAAGGTTCTCACTCTTTCTACTATGTTTGTTCTTTGGTCCCATCATTATCACCTCCTGTTGTACTAAATAAATGTACTTTTCATACCTAAACAGCAGCAACAAGACGGTGATGTTAATATGGTCGACATCTTGACATAAAAAATTTAACATCTGGGAAAGATTTCCATCAACTGTGACTGCATTTTTGTGTGAAGCATAACTGATGTTAAACCCAGAGTCTTGAGTGTCCTGTCAACTCAGAACTGATATGACCGTCAAGTGCAGCTCCTTCATGTGGGATGTTGTGGTGGTACAGGTCTCTGTAAGATGTAGCACAAGAGTCTCTGATTCCCCATATGTTTCACTTTACAGAATTACCTTACAGACAGGTTAGCATGGCTCTTATCCCCGCTTACCTCCATTTCTCCTGTGGTGGTCATCTAACCTGTTGTGTTACTCAGTCCAGGCAATTGAAAGATGCTGTGTGCATTGCTGATCACTTCAAGGTCTGCTGCTCTTTAATCCAAACCTCATGCTCAATTTTCCAGCATCTATGAGTGTATTTCTGTCATAGGTGACACATGTTTCATCACTAAAGCCAAAAAATAAAATAGGGGAATGATAGATAGAAATTCAGTTGGCATGAAAAATACAAAAAGGATATGAGATGTTTTCGAAGAATATGTACAGACTACGATTAATGATGAGGATATGTTGCTGTGCAGCTAAAAATAAGTGTTGCAAAGAGACCACAACATATATAAGTAAAAATAAAGAGGAGTGTAGGAGGCCATCATTAACTATAATATTTGCTTCTGTGCCAACAGTAAAACACGATCCCTACTCTGTCAATAGCAGACTTCACAATGCTGACATGAAGCTGCTATGAATACGACTATTTACTCTGCAAAGCAATAATCCTCTGTGTGCCTTCACTGATGATTAAAGCACAGCTGACACGTTTCAAATATATTTAATCACACAATGTGTATTTGGTTAATGCTTTTGTTTCTAACCTACACAGCTAGCATGTGAGAACAAACATATGCATTAGTGCATGTACAGCATGCACAAGCTTGTTTGTTTCCACCCACTCAACGTCTCAAACACACAAACGGGCACACACACACTTGGGATCATTTTCTGTTAGACTTCCAGTACAAGCCAAGCCTGCTTGTCTCTTGGCTTGGTTAGCTGGGCCATGAATTATTTGCTGTGCCGCAACAACCCCTGGTAATATGATGAGAGCACAGCTGACTGGGCAAAGCACTCCACACACACACACACACAGACACACACATACAACCACTAACACAGATATGCACGTGCACATGCTGAAACAAGCACACAAGCTTGCTCGTAGATACACCAAGTACACAAAAAGATGCCTGCCTGCCTGAATGCGTATCTGTGCGTGCGCATGGTCACACACAAATCGCAGCAGAGTACACACAGGGGCAGATGGCTGCAGAGATGAGAGCTGACAGCAACAATCTAAGCAAGCTTTTAGCCTGGGTGTGGTTCCAGTCAGGAGATATTCATTTACAATCCTGTGCATGTGTGTGTATGCTTTTGGAATGAGTACGATCAGGGAGTATAGAAATATACTGTTTGAATGTCAAGACAGTCTCTCTCCAAATTTACGTTAACGATAGGCAAGCAGCACATTTACACATTTCACTCGTAAAAGCAACAAATCATTATATATTGTTGTAAACTGAGAGGTGAAATATTGCCTCCGATGAGACCTTTGCTGTAATTAGGTTGCTTACTTGCATCTAATTGTCTAATTTGAAAATATAACTGTTATTTCTGCTAATTAAACTGTTAAGCCTCTAGACCCCAGCAGAATTCTAAAATGTTGCTGCACGTCACTAAAAATCCACCACTAACCCAAAAACACTGCTCTATCTCAAAAAAACTGAAAGAAAATGACAATCACAAGTTGTTTCCATTTGAAAAAAAAAAAAATCATTATTTGATGCCAAATATGTGGCATTTGTAGCTTTTTACACCGAGTTTCATTCAACATATATAAAGAAACAGCAGACAAAACAAGTAGCACCAAAATGCGGTAAAGAGCTGTGATAAAATGAATGTCTGCCTAAAGAAAGAAAAAGTAATTTCAAGTCCCTGTAAAGGAAAATGGAGTTTTTCTTCTGACCACATTATACATGTTAGAACATCATTGCTGAACACGTGAAATCTCTGAGAACTATGTAGTACTGAATTGTGAAGTTAGACCATTAAACTGTTGTTCACAATTTCTGTGTTCAGGATTTTTTGGATGGACCTGAAACATGGCTGGCTGACATGCTAGAGCCATGGTCTCCCAACACATATATAAGCCCCACAAACTGGCACATGAATGACACCACCCCCCAGGTTGCAATGAGCACGGAACGCTGTACAGCACTAATGTACCACCAACTATGTCACTAGTTTTAGTGAAACTTTATCATATTTTATGGAGAAAATGTTTTCTGGTTGTTCCCCTGCCTGCTCTGCCTCAACTCCTTATGCTTTATGGAATATTCCCGATAGACATTGAACTGCTGCTAAATGTAGCTAGTAGTATTAGCTTAGCCATACTGAGTGCTAGGAGCACGGTGATAAACCATGCAGTATAAACCATGTCCACTTCTGTCTTCAGTGTGAATACAGATACAGAGACCGATAATTTTGTTAACTAAACAGATACAGATACACATAATGACCCAATGCACCTACACACATGGAATGTATCCTAACCACTTGTGTAATATTTTTAGCCACACTTGCATCATGTCAACATTGGTGAGTCAACCATTTGGACCACACTGGAATATCTCAACTACTATTGGATGGTTTGCCATGACACTTGATACTGACATTCATGGTCCCCGGAGGAATCCTAATGACTGACGATTCCCGGGTCACCACCAGAAAGTTGACATTTTTGGTTCAAATCAAATGATAGATGAAGAGGATAGATGAGGTGTAATGATCTGATGATCCCTTGATGACCAAGTATCTGCAAAACTAACAACATTCCCTTCAGCCTCAGCTGTGCCTTGTTTCTGGAGCTAATTAGCAAATGTTACAATGCTAAGTCATCCTAAAATCATAGTAAGTACGTCCTGACAGCATGTTAGCATGCTGATGTTAGCATTAATTCCAAAGAACTGATGTGCCTACAGACTCACAGAGCTGCTAGCATGGCTGGAGACACATCACCTCAAATATGAATCAATATGAATTATTAATTGCCTGTAACCAATCAATTATTTAAAGATAGAAAATTGGTTAGATACACTTCATGTATTTTTCAATGACAGGGCTTGATCCCAAACATACTGATGTGTGATGTGCTATGCAGTGGTGGATGGAGTACTAAAAATCTATACTCAATAAAAGTATAATTACTCCTATAAAAAAATGACTCAAGTAGACGTGAAAATTACAACTTGAGAAAGCTACTCAAGGGAAAGTTAAAGAGTTAATTAATTTGAGTTAATTACTCAAAGTGCTCTCCATTTTTAAGAGTGTACTTCAATTATAAGAATAATGCTAATGTTGAAGTTGGTAATACTTTAGGTTAACTGAATAGCTCAAAAAAAACCACTGGCTACACGACTAATTAATGTCAATTACATCACAGATTAAAGTGAAACATGAAAAATTAACATAGCTAATGTAATCAAACTAATAACATTTTCACCTTAAGTATGTGCAACTTACTTCAATGTGCTTGCAGAGGTTAGAAGAGGAGTTTTTAAAAGCGGAGACCTCAGTGTTTGTCTGGAGGCACAGCAATAATCATGTAACTGTTGCCTGTTTAGATTTTGGTATAATATGTGTGGCCAGATGTGGCCAGGTCACTGGAAGTTGCCTCTTGTTCCCGGTTTTGCTCCGGCATTAAGTAACTTGTAGAGATGCTCCTTGTGCAGGCCTTTGATTTTAGTAATTACATTTTAAATCTGAAAAACAAGTTACCTTGCTCTGGATTAACCCCCTTTGATGAATGCCCTGTGGCCAAATCTTTTAAACGGTCAGAAGCCAGGAAAAGCCCTGGCCCAGACAAAATAAGTAGTCACCTGCTCTCCTCCTGTGCAGAACAATCAGACCCCATTTTCCATCATATAGTTCAGTTGTCATTTAACCAACAGAGGGTGCCAATGAGCTGGAAGCAGTCCACAGCAACCCCTGTGGCCAAAAACAATCACACCAAGGTGTTAAATGATTTTAGACCTGTTGCCCTGACTTCCCTCATCATGAGGTCCTTTGAAAAAACTGATAAAAAGAGGAGTTCTAATCAAGACGGAACACCTGCTTGACCCACTTCAGCTTGTGTGCAGGGCTGATCATGTAGAAGAAGAAGTGGACCAAGCTGTTATTTGTAGATTTCTTTTAACAAACATATCATAGAGTGAGGAGTGAATGGATGCATGTCAGAGGAATTGACATCATCCGCTGGGTCTCCCCAGAGCTGTGTCCTCTCTGCTCTCCTCTATATCCTGTGTAATGATGACTGCCGCAGCCGACATGATAACAGATTTGTTTTAAAGTTTGCTGATTACTCTGTGATAGAAACTCTTCTCCATGCTGATGAAAACAACCATGGACCTGATGGATCTTCTCTCTTCTCTGCTGGTTTGAGCACATCAACATGAAGTCCAAAAATGAACTAAGTAAAATAGTGAAAATAAGTAGCAAGGTCTTGGAACTTGAGCAGAGTACATTATCTGACCTGTTTCACAAATAGGTAGGGAGGAAGGCAAACGCTATCCTTCTTGACAGCTTCTCCGAATTTCAGTTTTTGCCCTCTAGCTCTTGGCTCAGATTTCCCCCTGTTAAGGGTAACAGGTATAAGTACTCCTCTATCCCCACAGCCATTTCTCTTTTGAATGCAGGCCAGCTGAAAAGTTAAACTGAGTACTGAGGCTACTCACTTGCCTGGTTATTTTTGGTGATACGATTATGTGATGATCATGATGATGATGATGGTTGTTGTTGATGAACATGTTTTATAGCTGGCTATGATGTTTCATGTTGGAGACTGAGTCATGATGGAGAGATGTAATACCTTATCCATCTTGCAGGGTCCCTGTGTACTTTTCCTACCTGTTGTGTACTTCATTTGCTGCTAATCATTCAGCTTGCACAGTTAATTGATTTTTTTTCTAGATGTTATTTTTATATGCAATGGCAGCACCCTTGAACTCCCTCTCTTCGATTGTTCTGTATGCATATTCTCTTTTATGTGTTCAATTTTATCTTTTATGTTTCACTTGTGCCTTGCTGCATGACTGATTTCCCTCTGGAACAAAAATAAAGTTGAAGTTAAAGTTAAAACATCTTAATAACAAATCCAAACGGTACCGGTTGTTCAAGTCCTAGAAATTACTTTTGACATGGTTACAAAAGCATTTGACAATCCAATTAAAAAGACTCTTTAGGACAAGTCCACTGTAGGCCACCACTTTATTTGAGGTTAAGAAAGACATCCATGACACATTCATAATGCTCTCATGACGTCCAGTGTCAAAACCAACCACACATGACAGTGTGCTATACTGTGAAAACATAAAGCTAAACAGTTTCTTTAAGTCTTATAATGTCAAGGTGTCATGACAAAGACATCTCAAACAATGTCAACTTTGCATTAAAACTGACACAATTGACAGAATGACACTTAATGACAACAGTCATAAACATTTATAAAGACTCCACCATCTTCATGACAGGTGTCGTGACATGGTTATGACAGTCTTATGCACACCCCTACAAATAACGTGTTACCAAACGTGCTTGTGTTTTTACTTGTAAACCATTACTACCCACCTCTGGTGCTATGTGCAAGTGAAACCATCCATCAGTTAAAATGAGAAATATCGGTAGGCTGTTTTGTGTCAGGCAGCAGTAAACTCTGATGTTATGCATGCAGACACCGTCACCAATAGATCCATGTCCGCATGTATGAATAATGCCTGTGCCTGGTGGCCTATCTAATAACACAAGAGGAGAAATGTGGCGGATAAGTATTGATCTATGAGGAAGCATTCATTTTCACAAGCAGGGACACACACAAATACACACACACACACACACACACACACACACACACAAACACATGCAGCTATGTGTGCTAACACACTCACATGCTGTGTCAAAACTAAATGTACACATCTGTACAAGGATACAATGGAGGGTAAACCCACCTGGAATTAGCTCCTCTAAAAAATTGATTTTTCTTCACATTGGTGTGGTTGTTTGCTTATTAAGGAGCAGCAATCGTCTTTGTTATTTATTACTGCCTCATGGTCATAGGTGTGAAGTAATGAAGTACAAATACTTTGTTACTGTACTTGGGATTTAGATGAGTTTTTCAGGTATCTGTACTTTAATTGAGAATTTATTTTTCTGACAACTTTTTACTTTTACTCCCTACATTTGAACATAAATATCTGTACTATCTACTCCTTGCATTTTCAAATTAGGCTCATTATTTTAGTTTTAATGTATTTGAGGGGAATTATTCATTATTTTTATTTTGCATCATTGCAAGCAGCCTTCCCAACATCAAGACTGATTTCAACCTAAATGGATGGAACAGTAACACAGAGAAAAGATGATTCATTGGTGTATCCATCTGTGCATATTGTGCATGCCAGACATAGCAAGATGACAATTATGTAGAGATGGAACAAGACAAAAATGACATAAAATGAAAGCGACAAAAAAGAGATAACAAGATGAAAAAAAAAAACAACCTAACAAGACGTAACAAGATGAAAGCAATGTAACAGGACAAAAATGATGTGAAAAATGACATGAAAACAAGATAAAAAAATGTCATAGAAAACATCAAACGAAAATGAAATAACAGGCTGAAAATGACAGAAAAGACACAAGAAGCCAAAAACTACGTAACAAGACAAGAACGATGTAAAAGACGAAACTAGACTAGACAACTAGACAACATAAAAGACTTAACAAGACGAGAACGATGTACCAAAATGAAAACAACATAAGACGAAAATAACATAATAAGATGAAAGTGAAGTAACAACACAAGAAAGGCATAAAAGACGTTACAAGACAAAAACAGTGCAATAAGACAAAAACAATGTAAATGATTAAATGACAAAAATTAAGTAACAAGACAAAAACAACACATGGACGTATAGAAAGAACTTTTTACTTTTATAGTTTTAGTACATACCAGAGGCTGAACTTTTTCACTTCTACATACGTAGAAAAGTTGAATCAGTACTTTTACCGCAATCTGTTTTTACACATGTATCTGTACTTCTGTTTGAGTAAAGTATTGTGTACTTTTGCCAGTTCTGATCATGATATATAAACGTACACATACAAGTATAGACAGAGAGACATAGACATGCACCTACACACTTGAAGCAAAATAAATCCCTTAGCAGACAGAACATGGAGACAAGCACCTCTGCCAACAGCACAGCAATGAATTACAGCTCGAATATGAAACTGCAAATCAAAGCTGTGGTAAGAACCGGTGGAAGAGTGATTACCCTCTTGGGAAAAGAGGTGAGAGCGAAGGCGTAAGAGATTGGATGAAAAGGGACAAAATATTGGAGAAACAGTCCAGCAGTGCACAGGTGAAGGGGAAAGCTGGGCAGAGTTAACTAGAAAGAGAGCGAATGTTAGACTGCAGATACATGACGGGGATCTGAGAGGAAAAAAAAAACTCTCAGAGAGGATGGGAATGGAGACAGAAGAAGGGAAGTCAAGGATGACATATGGAGAAAACAAGTGACAGGGCAGGGAGAGGGCTTGTGTTAGAAGGAAAAAAGAGTGTATTTATGTTGTTGGTATGCGGCAGGCCCCAGAGGAGCAGGCTTAAGTCATAGTGTTTGTCTTCTGCTAGCGGCTGTAATACCCTGACAAGTGTGTAAATCCTGCATTTAATTGTCTGGCTGACAGTAAATTCTCTATAAGGGGAATCCAACCACAGAGAGGTCTGCACTCAGCCACGGAACAGTCAATGTCAACTCAAAAACAAGTCTGCACAGTTTTATATGATCAAGCGTGATAGAGTAGACCTCTGATAGCAGTGTTACGCCTTCCAGACTACTCAACTGCAGTTTAGTTATTTATTATCTCCGCCAAGCATAAGCCTGAGGGATCATGCAGTTGGCCGTGTGTGTATGTGTGTGAGTGTTACATACATCTGTCTTTCAGATGCTGTAGTAGTCTCAGTTTTAAAGCTAGAGTGAGGATGGTGGTGTCATAAAACTAGATGACACAGAGCCAACCCCGTCATGCAAGGGGTACCTGTTACCTCTATTTTTGATTTTTCACACTGCATATTCATCCCAGGGCTATCCTTAACCCTGGGCTAAGGGTTAACCCATGGACAACTTAGCCCCTTTTCACACACACACACACACACACACACACACACACACACACACACACCAATTGTGTTTCCATCACTTCTGGGGACATTACATTAACTTACATTCATTTCCTGGAGACTTATCCTGACCCTACCCATCACAAGTCCCTGCCTAAACCTAACCCTAACCCTGACCTTATCTAACCTAACTACCCTAACCCGACTCAAGTCTTCACCCTAAAATTTAATGATTTACCTCATGGGGACTTGCAATTTGTCCCCATAAAGTAGGCGAGACCCCACAATGTGAGTGTGTAAACAGATTTGTGTCCCCACAACAATAAGTAATACACGTCCCACACACACACACATACACACACACTGTTAGACACTTCTACTACTTCTACTAATCCTGCAGGGTTAAATGTCTGTTGGAGTAGCAACTGAAATTATTTTTTCTGTTCAGTTTTTGATCTTTCAGCCCCATTTCACAGTGGCACCTTTTAGCCCGGGTTTAGTTAATTTTCTGTGGACAGCCCCACAAACTCTGGGCTAACCCTGCTCCAGGCTAAAGTCAGGGTTAGCCCACTTTGGAATAAGCCAGTACTGTGCCAGTGTGAAAGCTCTCTTAGCCCCAGACTGAGAAGCTCTTGGTCTGGGGCTAACAGCTCTCTTAGCCTGGGGCTGAGTGCAGTGTAAAGAGCCGTTTTTTATCACCATGGTGAGTCCACAAAAATAAGCAAAAGCATCTAATTTAATGATCCTCATCCTTATCATTTACTATCACTACACAACACAGAGTTGATCAACAAAATTAGAGTTGTAGTTCCTTCATGCTGCATGCACACTATACAACATATATGCAGATTATTAATTCAGAATGGAATGGATAAAATATAAGACAAAATCAAATCTTATGTACATACCCAGGAAATAATTCTGTACTGAATTTTTTTTCATCAGGTTAAATGTAAACAGCAACAACAAGCTGGTGATGATAAGATGATCGGCATCTTCACATAAAAAGTTCACCATCTGGGAAATAATGTTCATCATAACACACATCTCTTCCTTAATCTTTAATCTCTGAATTCCATTCCATTTTATTGTTGCATGTCTTGTATATATACAAGACATGCAACACATATATGAGTGTTTATTGTCCCAGCTAATTCATATTCAGTAAAGGACTGTTCCCCTGACATGATGATGAAGGCTATGCATGGGATTGATTAAGTGTCAGTCATCTGAGACTGTTGTTGTTGTTGCTAGTGTTGTATACTGTATGTTGCTTCATCTACACCACCCATTCATCTCAGTCCTTCCCTCCCCCATCTCTGTGTTGTATTTTCACCTGTCATTCATGCAATCACTGGTATCGTCTACTGTTGTCATCCACCCATTTCCCATCACTCCCTCCTGTGATTTCTATTTATCTTCATCACTCTTCCTCACATCTTTCTCCCCAACTTCACCTGGCACCTCTCTTATTCTTCCCTCCCTGTAACTACCTAGTTTTAGAGCGCCAAAAGGATTTTCAGAACTGTATGTCCTTCTCCATTCATCCATAGTACCTCAACTGGCCTCTGTGAGCAGCAGTGGCTCAATACACAGTCAAGGTATCAATGCCATGTATTATCACTACATAACACAGGATTGCACAAGAAAATTACACTTACAGTTCTTTGTGTATACACCCAGGAAATAATTATGTGGTGCATTTTTTTTTTTTTTTTTTTTTTTTGGGAATTTGTGTCAGGTTGAATGTAAACAGCAGCAACAAGATGATAACTTGGTCAACATCTTTACATAAAATGTTCAACATCTTGGAAATATTGTCCATTAACTTTGACAGTGTGCACGACATCCTGTCGGACTCTTGTGTGTTCTTTCCTGTCAGCTTGGAGTACGATCTGCCCGTCAAGTCCAACAGTTTGAGTAGCTCGGCCAGGATGAGTTTCATTTTATCGGTTTCATTTTCCTGACTGGGCATTAGTCAGGTGCAGACTAAGTCCCAGCTGTACCATGGCTCTGATCCTGATTCAACCCATTTCCTTTTAGGGTGTCCCTGGTGGTCCGTCCAGCTGATCTGACTGCATGTCCGAAAGATGCCAACTGCATTGTTGATCATCTCAGGGTCTGCTGCTCTTTAACCAAAACCCCAAGCCTCCTTTTCCAATTCCTAGAAGTGTATTTCTTTTTTTTATTGAGCAATTAAACAATTACAGAACAAGTGAAGACAAGTACACAAGCAGCCCAGACAAGATTATACAGAGTAAGACCAAGAGAAGAGAGCAAAACAAGAAAAAAAGACAATTAAGAAAAACAAAATAGAATAAAATAAACAAATAACAAAGAAAACAACAGCCTTGTGGGTAGGTAGTAAACAACATACATGTAAATATATATTTATTTATTCATATATATTTTATTTATCAAACACTGGAATGTTGCAGGTGCATTACGCAACCCCAAAGACATGAATGTGTACAAATACAGCCGTGTTGAAGTGATGAAAGCTTCAATTTCGTGCACCCTTTGAGAGTGAGGGACCTGCCAATAGCCTTTCATGACATCGAATTTGCTGATGAACTTGTCAGCACCAACCTGATCGATGCAGTCATCCAATGCAAAGTAAAGGGTATGAGTCGGGCTTAGTGATATTGTTGACCTTCCTAAAATCAGAGCAAAAACAAAGTGCACATGAGCAATCGTGGCAAAGCCAAGCTTGAAGTTGATGACTTGGAGATTCCCTTTTTCAGCATATAATCAACTTCAAAATCCAAAAAATGTATGCTTCTCTGGAGTGACTCAATAGAATCGCTGTCTGTTTGGCATTGCATTTTCTACATCATTGTTGTTTCCAATTATATGTGCTCACTTTTGAATGTCTCCAAGCAAACTTTTATATATACCTATAAGCTCAACCAAGTCTGAGTGTAGTGGCTTGGACCAGTGACCCACAACACTATTTAGATGATTCTGAGTTTTTTAGGCCAGCCTGTTAACAACGACAAATGATGATTTCACACATTACTTAACTGGCAGATGAAACTGTGTTACTGACACATACATTATGAGCACAATCTACTGCTGCACCCTGCTCCTGAGACACACAGGCATGGTATGGTTTTAATGGACTGACATAACTGGTGACAATGTTGCTCTGAAAACTGTTGTACTTTCATATACAGACTCAGAGAGTTGTTTGCAATGGTGACATGATGATAGGTAATGAAGCCAAAACTCGGTAACCTGGACTGAAAATACACTGCTCAGCTCTACGGCTGTTTAATTGTTTCCTGTTCAGAAGCCAATTTGTCTTTTGGCAACTCTGTGGCTGGGTAAAGTCGCTGCCTGAAACCATTGACATAATTAATCAAATTTTGAGGTGGCTGGTCACAGTATAACCAAAAACCACTGAATTTGGACTTAATCCCTACTATTCTGCATTTCCTCTCTTGCTGCCAGCAATAACCATGGTAATCCATCCTCCCTGTGAGCACTCATTTGAACACAGTAAGCATGCAACAACAACTTTAATTTCTGGTGGAAGCATTCCAGTGCCTTGGTTTTCTGCATGGTATGCAGAGGATTGGTTACGCTGGGCAATGTCTAACAAATTAGCATATGACAATGTCAGCAGTGATACATTGCCAATGGGTGATGATTTCCTATACTGAGGGAGCTAACCTAAGAAAACAATGGTGGCATGATTGCAAGTCGCACACTAACAGCGGCCCACAGAAAAGATACACAACTGTCACCAATGTAACCAAGCATCTTGTTCGCCTAACTGGACAGGTCTAATAAGAAAATAATAATAAATCTCCATAAATAATGGAGAAGTAACTTTAGCATAATGACCAGCAGCAACACCTTCTTTCTTCCCCTCTCCCACAAGTCAAGGGGACAAACAGAAGACTTTTAAATAACGACGTCACGATGACAGAAGGCTCAGTGGTTGATGACTGCCAGCCGCTGGCAATGCACAATGGCATTGTCCTTTGGCCTAACTCTAGTGCAAACAAATGCGAGAAGAAATGGACCCTTATTCTGTATGATTTCTGGTAATATACCAAAGATAGAGATGAACTGACTGAGAGTGTGCACAGCTGATTTTGCTGTAACCATGCGTAATGCATATGCAGATGGGTATATGGTGCACTGACACAAAATCATCAACAAATATATCACACCAGGAATGAGAAAGAGCCTACACAATCAATAATTACGTGCTCAAATGGCTGGCTAATAGCCGGAATGGGACACACACGGACCACTTTTATTGTTTAATTTGGTTTGTCCGTTAACTCACAGCTGTGGCTTGTCTTGATGCAAGCTGCAACATCTTTCTTTGCCAAAAGAAATGTGACAGAATGCAATCATATGTTTTCTCAACAGCCATGTGGCCCGACTCATCAAAAGAGATGCGCAACAACAAAATCACGAAATTTGAAGGTCACAAATTTCTCATAAATGGGATCTTGAATGAAACCCTCACCGTGTGGCACCCTTTTTTTTTTTTTTTAGGAATACCTTGTTTTAAATAAAGTATCTGATTTTTCACATTTAAGAAGAATAAACAGGAGCAACTTCTTCAGTGTTTAATGTTTAACTCAGTATGCGAGACAGACAAGGGACTCGATGGAGCTGGTCTTATGTAACCTGGAGACGGTGGCCAGCTGCCTCAATTCCTTGATGGCCTCCAGCTCCAACCAAGAACCAGCAACACTGAAAAGCAACAACACAACACACAAGCCCTGAGAAATGCCCAGGGACTGTCACAAAGCAAACACAATATTTTTGCACTTTGTCCTTTATGCATAGTCAGAAAATTCACTGTATGGTCTAGTTTGTTCGAAGCACACTGATCTTACCTTTATTTCCCTGGGAACCAGTGCCTCTTCGGTGTGACCTCATCGTTACCAAAATGTCTGAAAAAATTAGTGATGCTTTATTTGGTCAAAGTCCCTTCTTCCTGCTTGTAACAACCTACAGCATATCAGCAGGAATAACATCACTTTAATGGAGTAAT
This sequence comes from Lutjanus argentimaculatus, assembly GCA_034769285.1. Taxonomy (NCBI): domain Eukaryota; kingdom Metazoa; phylum Chordata; class Actinopteri; order Lutjaniformes; family Lutjanidae; genus Lutjanus; species Lutjanus argentimaculatus. The sequence continues at coordinate 37,603,053 of JAWZSL010000006.1, forward strand.
CAGGGAGGTGAAGTTAGAATTGAGGTACTCATCATCACATTAAAGTGTCCTTGAGTAAGACACTGGACCCAAATTGCTTTTGATGGCCAGCGATCTGCATGGTGTCTCTGCCTCCATTGATGTGTGACTTTGTGTGTCAATGTGTGACTGACAGGCAAATTGTAAAGTGCTTTGGGTAAAATTGCTGTATGAATGCAGTCCATTTAATGGTAGCAGTTTAGGGGACCTTTCGTTGCAGTTCCTCTGTGGTCACTAAATGTTGTCTCCAAAATATCTATCAGCACTTAAATCCTTTCAAAAATGTTTCTAACTTGGCATCACCAGATTACTTGGCAAATGTGAATCAACGGGCACAGACCAAAATGCCTCTGGATGCAATTTGATCGACCTACAACTTAACATGTGACACACTTCAGATCTTTCTCATAAAGACAGGTTGAAAAGGCAGTTGTTAGTTCATCTTTTAGAGAAAATATACCACTCAGTTTGTTTAATATTGTTGTGATCATAGATTCAACAGAAACAGTTCCACATCTGCAGCGGCCATCCAAAATGCCTTAATTGCCAATAAGGTCACACTCCTTTGTGCATTCACTGATAAAATAACATAAATGTATTAGATTGTGTCCTGAATAGCCCAACGTGATCAATGTCGGGTGGAAATCTCTCTGAAGAGGAGGGGCCAGACGTATCTGCTACAGCAAATGAAACATGAGCTCACAGATTCGTCTGGTTCCAAAGACAACCAATGTCAGTCTTGAAAGTCAATTTTCCATGAGTTGTTTAGCTATTCTTGAATGAGATTTTGAGGTTCTTTGTTCCAGCCATATGGATGTTGAGGCTTAAATGTAGGAGCCCTGGCCCTATAGGGGTGCAAAAGTTTGGATTGCACCCTCAGTTGAAATTTAAAATGGAAAATGTCATGTTTCAGACTCATCATGACATGAACCACAAATCAGCACCTGCAGACAGATGGAGTAACAGATAGTTATAATAACAGTAGAAATTAAAAAAAAGAAATTGATATGACTGATGGATCCTCGCTGTTGATCTGCAACCAGCACAATGCAACCATCGGAGGTGCACCAGGCAGAAATATGTAGTAGCCAGACTCATCTGTGCTTTCATCTGGTGATATGGTGATAATTACATCGGACAGATGTTGTGTTAGTAATATTTCGAATGTTCTTCTCACCTCATACATGCTCATATATTTTAGTAATTAATGTTACACAACAGTGATGTGTTTTCATGGAAATTAGCTACCTTTGCTACCTCATAAAAAAAAGAAAAATAACCGGTTTTAACTGACCAGTCTGATGAGTGTATGGCTCTGTATAGTTATATTGTAGCAGCCTGGTGTTCTTTTCAGGTGATTTAATGAAGGTAAACAGTGAGTGGCCATGCATAATGACACTTCTTCATGGGTGCCGTTCTGACTTATATGCAAACTGTTGCTGAACATCAATGACACTGTATTCACAACTGTTTAAGACTTTACAACTTTTCCAGTTTTGTCCCAGCATAATTTGTTCATCAAGGACCAACCCTGGACCTGTAACACGTACACTGTTTTTCATTGCTGTTGTCAGCCCCCATTATGGATACTGGTGCACCCCCACTAATTTCAGACACACCTCCAGACATTTTGTTCTGGAACTGGGCCTGAATTGTGGTGTGTTTAGTGGCTAATTTGCCAAATTGACATGTATTTCAGCCTGTCACAATCAGTCAGATTAGTTGTTGCTCGCTTCATCCAGACTTCTTCGCCTTTGCCCACATGTTGCTTTTGTGGCTGCAGTAACTGCCAAGATGGCAGGTAACAGTTTACCAGCACTCCAGGCTTCAACGTGTCTCTTCAGACACCTGTAGGGGACACACAGATGCTACTGCCATGTTTTTCCTCTGGATTTACCGCTCCCTGTGTGTGTAGAACACACCAGCTGTGATTGTGCCTGGCAGCAGAGCAACAATCACAGTGATTTAGATAAACGCAGCAAATCTTGATTAGGCATATTCCCTGTTGCATCTTCATTCAGTCATTTTAAGCTGAGAGCATTGGATGTTTTTACACATACTGCATCATGTAGGTGAAACCATTATTCCATTTAATTTCCCTTCCTTGCTCCGTCTGACATTCAACATCTCATCTCCTATAATTTAGTCTGCTTGATTTGTATCTTTTACTTTTTCTTTTCCAAGCTTTGCATGTTGAATGCTTTCACAATCTGTCCTTTTTATTTCTACCTCTACTTCTGACTGTCTTCTGCCTTAGCATTATGCATCGATAGCTGTGCTAGTGGCGCAATGCTATGGTCTATTGATCAGTTCCACCCTTTGGTCCAGAAGTAGGTCCACTTTGGTCTAAAATATCTAATATCTTTAATAGCTAAATAGCTAAATAGCTAATTTCATGGCAATCCATCTAATAGTTGAACATATCCATGGTGCTGAGAGGATGACTCACTTTGGTGATCCCCTTGACTTTCCCTCTAGCTGCACCAGTAGGTGAATGTTTTCAATCATCATGTGAAATATCTCAACATTAACTGGATGGTTTGGCACAAATTATTGTAGAGACATTCATGGTTATCATTTGACTTCTCCTTGCCACAATTTCATATTGTCACTGAGCAGCAGGCCAAGCAAGGTAGTCACAGCATCCCCGTCTCCAGGACAGTTTTGGGCTTTTCCCGGGGGACCAAAAAGTCTTTCCAAGCTAGCCAGCATGTTCTGGGTCTCCTAATAGTTCATCATGTCTGGAAAACATCCAAAAGGAGGTGCCCGGGAAGCGTCAGATGCCCAAACTACCTGAAAACTGGCTCCTTTTGATGGCAAGGAGCAGTGGCTGTACTCTGAGCACCTCCAAGAATGGCTACCTTATCATGCTTGAGGGGTTTGTGCATACCTGTGACCTTGGGAGCTGTGTTGTTAGGGGCAACAGCTCCTGGTAGGGTTAATGGTTGATGGGTCCTCATGATGGACCAATGATGCAGGATGACAGTCATCAAAACTGTCTAATCAATGAATTACCTGTCACTCTGTATAACTTCATGTTTACTTCTCCTGCTTTCTTTGTAAAAAAAAAAAAAAAGTCTGTGTAAATAGGGACCAAACCACAACTAAAATGCAAGAAGTAACAAGCAAGTAATTGGACGTTATGTTGAGATAATTTCCTCAGTTGTGGTATCTGAGGTCAAGAATGAGCTGTCAAGTTGAATGGTTATTTCTCACCTTTTAATATGTGAAAAAAGTCTGGACTGTCTTGTTGGCACAGTAAGCAGACGTTTCAAAAGATCAAGCCACTCCACAGTTGCAACAGTGACAACTCTTCTCAATCACAAAAATGCAGGTTTCCAAGCCTCGTTGGCGCAGTTGGCAGCGTGTCAGTCTCATAATCTGAAGGTGAGTTCGAGCCTCACACGAGGCAGCTGTTTTAAAGTCAGATCACAATACAATGCAGTCAATAGACACATAAATCTATGAAAAACACACAACTGATGGCAAAAATCAAAGAGTCTGACAGAAGCATCACATGGAGCACACTGAAAATGGGTGTCGTCCCAACAATATGTAGGAGTGAAGGCACAAACTACATACTGTCAAAGGTACTGTATCAAGTAGGCTATGTGGTGTAAGAATGGAAAATTACACTTTTGGTGGCTGAACTTGTATTTGGAAACATTACAAATACACCACCATTCATTCAGTACTGTTTCATTATTAGTTGTGCAAGCTTTTCTGTAGCTAGTCTTGCATACTATTGAACTGATGAGCATACAGTCATGACTGTGCACAAACAAAAGTAGGCTGAAGGACCTGTCATTCAATGTTTGAAAAACCTTTAAAAATCTTTTTTCATGGCTCCACGCAGGCAACAGCCATGGTTTGAGGCAGAAGGTTTTAGGGTCATCCAATTCTTATGAACGCAATATCTCAGGAACACCTTGAGGGTATGTCTTCATACTTGGCACCAGTGACCACTTGGACTCAAGAATGAACTGATTAGATTTTGGTGGTCAAAGGTCACTGTGACCTCACGTCCATCCCACTGTTGTGAATGCAATATCTCAGGAACCCTTGGAGGGAATTTCTTCAAATTTGGCACAAACATCTTTTTGGATCCAAGGATGATCTGATTAGATTTTGGTGGTCAAAGGTCAAAATGACCAAACAAAATATGTTTGGAGCCATAACTCAAAAACATATACGCTAATTTTTAAATTTCACACAAATGTCTGATAGAATACTCACATTGTTAGGGAGTAACTACTTTCATCTAACTAGTTACATGTAAGAAAAATGTAAAATAAATGTAGTTGTATGTAATTTAATTAGAGTTACTAATCAAAATGTTGGTCATTACAAAGGGGTTACATCCAAGTATTCTTTGTGGCTTACCTGGTTGAGATCTGCACTCTACTGAGTGACCTCTTCTAGTGCTTTCTTTGTTGTGGTTATATTCTTAGTCTTGTGTCCCCTTCAAACACTCTCTTTTGTCAACTGTTACTCTGAAGTTCAGACGAGCAAGAAGTTTTAAAAATGTAAAAAGTGAACACATGGACGTTGTGTCAAGAATTTTGTCTCTGAGGTCAACAATGAACATTAAAGTTGAATCGTTATTGCTCATGTTTTGTTATTTGACAACTGCCTTTCTGGCACAGTAAGCAAAACAATCAAGTCACTCCACCGCTGCAGCTGTAGCAACTGTTCGCAATCCCAGCATGCAACATTTCAAGCCTCGTTGGCGCAGTAGGCAGTGTGTCAGTCTCATAATTTGAAGGTCGTGAGTTTAACCCTCACACGGGTAGGAGTTTTAAAATCAGATCACATAATGCAGCCAAAAAATCTAAGTCTAACAGAAGGGTCACCTGGGACACTTTGCCTTTGAAATGTATCCCCTGACAACAATATAGTGGAGCCACAAAGTACATACTGTGATGTTACACCTCAGTTATAAGGTGTAAGAACAGAAAATTAGCCATTTGATGGCTGAACAGATATGGAAACGCTATAAATATACTGTGATTCATTCAGTTCGGTTTCATTATTGGTTGTTGTGACAGTCCCACAGCTGCTCTCAGTCCAGCTTCTCTCCTGCTCATCTTTGTTTTACACTAACTGCATAATCTCTGACGCATACCTCACACTCATCCATGTCACACACATCATCACTGACCAATGACAACCATATGCACTGTTGTAGTTGATTCTCAGACTTGTGTTTCCTTTAAAAGGTACTTGGCCTCTTTTATCAACTCTTAAGCCAACTTGTGGACGTACTGTTAAGATTGTTTTGTTAATTGTTGTCTCTGAAGTAAAGAATGAGCTGTCAAGTTGAATGGTTACTACTCACCTGTTAGTATGTGACAAGAGATCTAACTATGTCACAGGTGAAATGGTGATAACTTCTCCATACCCTATAGTCTTGTTGTTGCAGTAGACAGTAGACAGTGCACCAGTCTTATAATCTGAAGATTTTGAGTTTGAGTTGTTGTTGTAAAGTCAGTTGACATAGGGGAAATACATGATAGATACTGGCAGACAAAGAGTCCCAATAGATTTGTACTGGGTCAGTTCATAAAATATATTAAAAAGTGGTCTCACTGTAATAAGATGTCTCCATTGCGTCCTGTCTCTACCTCATAGTCATTATTAGTAATATGTGTTTGATTTGCAGTCTAATAATACTAATAATGCTTATAATCAGTTATTTCTATGTGAGCTCTACATGTGTCTCCAAAGAACATAAACATACACATCTAAAGCATTAAAGTGTTGTCAACTGTCCAGTCAACCAGTTACCTGTCAGGCTGTATAACTTCATGTTACTCATCTGGGTTTGTTTGTAAATAGTCAGTGTCAACAGGAATCTGACCAGAACTAAAAATTAACAATCAACAAGCAAATACTTGGATATTCTGCAGAGGACATTTTCTCAATTGTTGTTTCTGCTGTTTTGTAGTATTGTTTTAATTGCAAATTATACTGTGCATGTTATGATTGCAATTGTAATCAGTGCTGTAATCAGTGGCAATGTAAAAATAGTTATTTGTGCAATATGCTCCACCATCAGAGACATACTGTACTGACTACAACTGAAGAAAAGAGATCCCAGCTGTGCTCCTAAGTGACCACCTAGAACCATGAAACATACACCCAGACTTGATCAGCCTGGGTTGGGCCTGCCTGGACTGAGGGTGTCTTGTGCTAAAAGGCCGAAACACCCAATGACGTCCAGGTCCACAACTGATTATGTGTCATGCTAGTAGCTTCATGTGGTGGTCATCTCTATACATAAAACCCACCCATGTACTGTAAGTATAGTGCAAATAGTGCTAAAGTAAGTGTATTGCTGAATCTTCAGGGATTGTAACACCCAGTCCTATCAATGAATCTGACGTCATAAATAAGAATTTAATAGAATTTAAGAATTTCCCAGTTTGGGATCAATAAAGGACTATCTATCTATAAATGATCTGCTAAGATGAATGGTCATTGCTCACCTTTAAATTTGTGACAAAAGGCCTGACTGTCTTGTTGGCACAGGAAACAGGTATTTCAAATCCTAATCTTGCCTGGGGCACCAAAATGACCTGCTCACTCCACAGTTGCAGCGGTGACAAATACTTTCAATCAATGTTTCATAGTTTTTATGCCTCGTTGGCCAGTAGGCAACGCGTCAGTCTCATAATCTGAAGGTAGGGAGTTCGAGCCTCACACGGGGCAGCTGTTTTAAAGTCAGATCGCAACACAACGGTACAGACACATGGTACATGTTGTTAAACATGCATGCTAACTGAATAACACATGCACTGTTTTTTTTTTTTTTTTTTTTTTTTTTTTTGTCGTGTTTCCATCAACTGGCGCTCCCCCTCTTTTGTCACGGGCTTAGTGCGGGGTCATGACACAGAGCATCTAAGGTTTATCAGCCTTTGTGTGAATATTTTGGTGTGCAGATTCATTGTTGTTATTGAGCACAGAGACTGAGGACAGGCTCACACCTAAAGGTCTGGTTCCTGAATCAAAGCAATGTGTGGATGAAACGTTTCATTTTTTAAAACTGATCTTCTTTGTGTTCATAAAGGCAAAACTCAGATGGTCCAGGAACTGTAAAAAAGGTCATGCCGTAGAAATGTTGTTCCATTATTGGTCACACAGGTTAACGAAGGTAAAAGACAACAAAAGCCCTCAAATTTCTACCTTGATTGTGACAAGTCCTTTCAATCACTATAGCAGCTTTTCAAGCTTTGTTGGCGCAGTAGGCAACACATTAGTCTCATAATCTGAAGGTCGTAAGTTTGAGCCACATGTACAGACATATGGCACGTATCCCCACCAAGGATTACAATTATACTCAAGTAGATGGGTGGAGTTCACAGCTCCATCTCCTTGAGTTAGAATGATTTAAAACTATATTTTTTATAGTTGTAGTTTTAGTCTTTGGTGTGGACAGCCATTAAAACACTGAGTGCCAGTTCATTTGTATAAAAATGAAAAACATACAACAGATGCTGCAAAGTCCAACAAGTCCAGCATTTCTCCTGCTCATCTTTGTTTGTCTCTGACAGCAGCTTCACACTCGTCTATGAATACACACTCATCACTTACTAAAGTGACTTCCACAAGGACTTTATTTCTTTGTGAGACTTTTATCCCCACTTCCGAGTGTGCATGATTGAGCTTGTGCGTGCATGATCAACGGACTTGCATCTTGTCTGGAGCCAATCTCAAATACTACTGGACTAATCACTTTATGTTCAATGGACCTTTATCATGAAGTAAGTTTTAGATGTGGCACAGTTGCATACTAGTCAAAGGAAATGTTTAAAAAAAAGAAGATGCAGACAAATGAAGAAATGTTTCAACTTTGGTGAAAAACCTCTCTCATCCTCCTCACCATCTCATCCTGAGGCTGTATCCAGACAAATATAAGTAAATAGAGGAGAGGAGTCTGACAGAAAATAGCAGGATTAACTTGATGGTCACAAACACTCCATGCACACACGCACATACCACTGAAGTGGCACAGGTAGCTCTATTCCAGTTTAGGACTGTCTTATCTACTACACGGGTGACAGTACCACATGGTTCCTTTAGAAAATCTTAGTGGCTTAGTGGCTGTGCATTGCCCTTTAACAGAGATAGGAAAGTTAGCTCCCCGGCCCCACCAACCCCAACAGCCAACTAAAATGTACCTTTAGTGACTCTTTGAGTTCAAATCAGCCCATCTCAGCTCAGTTCAATTCACTTCAGCTCACTTCAGTTCCAACAGCCCGATACAAAAGGAAAAAATACCATCCTGTCACCGTCCTTTGGCTCTGATGGCTCAAACATGTCTGGACATGTCCAATAAAGCTGCTAGACAGAGTGTCTATGTTTCAGGGCCATTTTCAGGTTGTAATGGTGTTTGACACTGAGACAGCGGAGCAGAACACACCCCTGGTGTTATAACACGTTTCTGTGGTGTGACAAATTCAGAACTCACATGGTTGAAAACTGGCTGCTTGTGGCAAATGTACATCTGTGTTGCTCTTTATCAAGATGGGGAGGTTAACAACAGCCGCTTCAAGGAGCTTTTCTATGGTCGCAGCCTGGGACTGTCTCCGACACAGTTGATGAAATGGTCCAAAACTGGTCTAGCTGCATCTCCATTGTTCAGTTTAGAAAGCCCTATTTAGAAAGCCCTATTTGCTTCAAGTTAATCTCATTTAAATTAATTGAATTCTCAGTAAGATATTGTCTTAAAAAAAAAACAAAAAACTGTGGAATATCTGCTGTTTTTGTAAGATAAAAAAATGGCTTGCTGTAAGATTGCAGGCCTGGTTATAAAAGAAATATCGCTGCCAAGCATGTCCTTAATTATCATTTACTTTGCTTTCTCCTTGTTTCTCTTTCTCTCATATCCTCCAGTCCCTGTCTCTCTTTATTTCTCCAGCCATCCTTATCGGTCCTATTTATTTCTCTCTCCAACCTTTACTCCCCTCTGCTGCCCTTGTTATGACATTTAATCCTCCCATCAGCCCTCCTTCCTCTCTGACCTCTCTCCATCTCTGTCAATAATCATCGCATCTCAGCACCCTGACAGGGTAGGCGTTTATCCCCCATCAGGCTTGATTCTCCTGTCCTCCCTTTCTCTCTGTCAGTCCACTGTCCTCTTGACGGATCCTAGATGATCTGACTGTATTCAGATTGAGCAAAAACACATTAAAGCCAGGTGTCAAAACGCCTGTGAAGGACTGACAGATGATCACAGATACATTCCAGCTCTCATCAGATCAGACAATTTGCTTTTGAGCAGAGGTGGCAAAAGTACACAGATTCTTTACTCAAGTAGAAGTACAGATACTTGTATACAGGGCCAGACTGGGAGACTTTTTCAGGCCAGGAGTCAGTCATTCAGCAGGCCACCCTGCCCACACGCACGTTCACACCTACACTTCTACACTTATATACATGGGCACGCACGCACGTGCAACACACACACACACACACACAACACACACACACACACACACAGTAGTATGTTTTTGGCATTCCAAACAGAAGTACACATATGGGACCTACTGTACAATCTAAGGTTGGAATATACGTGGCAATACAGTACCACAACAATCCTCAGCAAAATCCACAAGCACACTTGATAGAAGAGAATGAAGGTTTTACATAACAAGTAATGCCAAGGTTAAAGCTATACATAAAACGTCATATCATGTAGAATATCAACTGCTTTGTGTGATAATGTAACTAATATTATGTTAACAAGCCTGCAGCTTGTTGCAAACGGACATTTTCAGACAGACACACAACATATTCCCGAAACATCAGAAACATCAGCTTTCACATTAATCAAAACCAAACATTAACAGCTGCAAGAACATTAAATGCAACACAACCGTCTAAGCAAACTGACAATTAAGTCAAAAAGTTTAAAAATGTATTGTCAATACATAAAAGTCCATAGATAATGTTGCATTTCTGAAAGGCACATATTTGCAAATCTGTGCCTTGTTGGCAAGTACTTTTTATGTGTAGCCTACAATATAACCTAACCAACAAAGACAACTAGCTAAGTCCAAATCAAATGATTAATCAATTTACTATGAGGAAGGCCTTTGAACACACAGAACACGTGCATGCTGCACGCACTGACAGACACAAGGCTGACTGTATAATACAGTCCGAGAGCATAGTATTGACTAATATTTTAAATAGGCTCTAAGGAAATACTAATGAACCCCAACCTAAATCCGAGGTTGGAATACACAATAGTTTTCATGTATGGGTCGGAATACATAACAGCAAGTCAGCAACAGACAGCAAAATTCAACAACACTAGCCCCGCAACATATTTACATTATGTAAACGTGTACAAGCTGTCTAAAGAGAACCAGTGTTTTGTTTTTTTAAGAAAACTTACTCGCAGAGTCTGACGCTGACGCATCTTTTTTTTTTGGATGGCGCTGCCATGGCTGTCTTTTTTTCTCTCTCCCTCTCCGCACCGCCCTTCCTCTTTTTAGGGGGGTCCATTCTGGACTCGTCCTCCTCTCCTCTCCTCTCCTCTCTGCTCCTCGCTACACACACACACACACAGGAGCAGCAGCAGGTACCACACAGACACACATGTGACACACCCCCTCCTCCACACACACGCTGTCTGTGTGGTTGACACGGACTGTTGGCGTGGGTGTTAATCAAAATAAACCAATCGTCTTGTTGTCCTCCTCACATGCTACTGGCCTGAGTGGCCTCTGATTGGCCCGAAAGAAGACTTAAAAAAAGTCAGACAGCTGACCAGCAGCCTGTAGAAGGAAAAAAAAAAACCCGACATGCAGCCAGCAGGCCAGCAGGCCAGCAGACCAAGCACAGACCGGCGCTTCGGGAATACTCCCATATCTCCCTTTGGCCAGTCCGGGCCTGCTTGTATACTTCTACAACTATAACTTCTTTACTAAAGTAAAAGTTAAAAAAAGCACAGGTTTTGAAAGGTACCCTAAAGTATGAAGGTAGAAAGTAGTCCTGTGAAGGACAGTTCTACCGGCTGTTATTGTGCAAAGCTAACTTAACCTCCTTTACTGTCCGTTTCGTCTTGTTACATCTCTTACATCATTTTGTCTTGTTACAGTTCATCTTCTACATCATTTTCATCTTGTTATGTAATTTTCCGCATGTAACGTCTTACATTGTTTTTTGTCTTAGTACGGCATTTTGTAGGGACAAGACAAATGTCTTATTACATCTTTTATGTCATTCTTGTCATGTTATATCTTACATCTTTAACATCCTTTTTGTCTTACATCATTTATGTCTTGTTACTTAATTTTTGTCATGTTATGTCTTTTACATAGTTTTTGTCTCAGTACATTTCTATGTTGTTTTTTCTTGTTACATCTTATTCATGTTTTCCTAAACCTAACCAAGTATTTTAGTGCCTATTCCTAACCAAACTGTGAAATGTTTCTTAGCAAGCTTCATTTGGAAGGTCTAACCCAACGCTGCATATGTGTTATTATTAGGTTGACTGCATAATTAGAACACGTGTACTTTACATTCCTAGATGAGGCAAAACGTGACACTGTCACAGTGGATACGAGGTTCACTAGCACTAGCATGGATGTATTACAGGAACTTTACTGTGTACTAGAGGCTGACATTTGTTCGGGAATCCCACGGGTCACGGGATTCCCGCGGGATTCCCGCGGGATGGGAGTCAACTTTACTATTAATCACGTGATTGGGACGGTACGGGAGTAAAAAGTTAACGGGAGCAGACGGGAGCGGGAATCAACCAATAGGACACGCACACCGAAAAACATATGACAGGCCCACCGCAATTTTTGTAGTTTTCTTTCCATAAGCCTGCACGGCAACGCAAGTCAAAAGAACTACATGGCCCAGAAGCCAACAGTGCTTCTGGCCGCTGCTTGCCTGCTTCCCGCTGAAAATTAAAGAACAGCGATGGAAGGAGCAGCAGCAGCAGCGCACAAGCCGAAAAAAATGAACTACAACGTAGGGGTGGGCGGTATAAACGGTATAACGGTAGAAACGATATGAATTTGGCCAACGGTAGAGATTTTGACTATACTAGCCTACCGCGATATAAAGAAGTAATCAGGTTAGCAGGGAGAAATTGTAATGTTTGTTTTTTACCAGGGCTGTCAAAGTTAATGCAAATTCCTTTTAACGCTAATTTTTTAAAGCGCGTTAACGCACGTTCTGTTATATTGGCCTGATCAATAGTTTGAATCAGCTGCTGGAAATGAATCAGCTGACAGCTGCGAAGACGTGAGCTTCTGTCACCCGACAATGTAAACAGGCTGGTCTGTGTAAGCGACTGGCTCAGCGCATAGAAACAAAAGTTTAAGAGGAAGGAGACGAGCGACTGCTGATCGAGCTGCAGCTCCACCTGAAACCAGGTAAAAGTTAAAATAAGTCTGAGCAGAGAGAGGGAGAGAGAGAGGGGGAGAGAGAGAATATGGACAGATGTGTCCACTTGATATAAAAAACTTTCATGATCATGACATGTCGTCTCCTCCACAAAAACGTTTGTGACTGCGCTGCATTGTTATAAGTCATGATGAAGAGTCCAGACGCTGTCTCTCTTCATCTCCTCGGTGTGTGTCTTTGTGCAGTTTGTTGTCTGCTGTGGTCTAAAACATCCTCACTGATGTAAATGATCCTGCTGCATTAATACAAAAACATGAATATCCCGCATCGTTTGATCATTATATTGACTGAGCTGAATAAAGGTGAGGATTTTTCTCATCAGAGGACAATATTTTATTAAAGAAATAAACTATTATTAACAATAATAATACTAAATAAATAAATAAATGCATATTAATAGTAACATTTTCCTAAAATACTGTTTTTAATTTTGTGTTACATTGTTTGGAGAAAGATCCGTTACACAGCTTCAAAATTACTTAAATTTTTTTTTACTATGTTTTGAAGTGTGTTTATTCTGCTTCAATGTATCTGCTATGTGAATATGTTCAGAAACAGTCATTTTGACATATATATACAGAAGAAAAGACTACATCGCAATATATATCGTTACCGCACATGCTTCAAATTATACCGCAATATAAATTTTAGGCCATATCGCCCAGCCCTACTAAAACGTAAAGTAAGAAATAACGACATTTCTGTTAAGCTGATTGAACTACTGGGAAAGTCGCAAATATTAGCTAACTCCATTAGAGTTGTGTGTGATGACGTTAAAACGACGTATGCGGCTTGTAAAACCTGCTTGGTTTTAATCAAATACACCAGTGAGTCTGGGACGAGTGGACTCAAGAGGCACACTTGCAGGGCAGATTCCGGGAAAAATCAGCTCAGCATATCTTCATTTGTCAAACGGAAATTACCTAGAGACTAGAAGGAAAAAAAATGGGAGCGGTACAGGAGTGGGAGTCATTCTGAATGGGAGCGGGATGGGAGTGGGAGTCACTTTACCGGGAGTGGGATGGGACAGGATTTTTTTTTTCCCTCTGGCCCGGGATTGGGACGGGACACAAATTTTCTCTGTGGGAGTGGGACGGGACAGGAATGAAAATCCACTCCCGTGTCACCCTCTACTGTGTACTGCACTGTGTAAAGATGGAGTCCATCCATTCCAATGGGAGGTGGGACAATTGGACACCTCCATTTAACTGTATCCATCTTTCTTGATACATCCATGGTAGCTGAGCTTCAAATTGATTGTGACAATTCTGTGTTAGTCTATCGCTTGTACTTGCAGTACTGAAATTTTTTTTAGCCCTTGTGTACTCTATTTAAAGCACAAGTGGCACAAAAGTAGGGTTTGATAGCAGAGCAATAACCCTCTGCCTCCTACACAAAAGATCAGTCATGCTGTCATCAGGTTGAGTGCGCTTGTTGACTTAAAGTATGTCTCCCATTATGTTCCATTACAAAAAATACAATCTTTATATGGATTATTATTAATAAACTTTACAAGCATACTGGGCCTTCACACTTTCTTTATGCAGACACTATCTCTTGCTTTAGATGAAACTGTCTTCACGTGGAACAGAGGGCTATGGTTGGCTTGCTGTTACACTTTGGAAATTGTCAAAATGTTGCTCAACTTTTAAAAGCTGCAGGAGCAGACTGGATGAGTGCCTCTGAAGCTATAAATGGGTCTAATTATTATGGCAGCCTCTGCTGTTTGTCTTATTGCTGCTTCCAAGTTGTTCTGGCTGACAAATCCAGTATTTTTATAGCATGGGGTCAAGCTGTGTAGAGATGTCTTAGTCGCCATTGTTTCTGTTGGAGACAGTTTTTTTTTTCTTTTTGTTCGAGCTTTGGAATATTCTGTTATTCTTGTGCCCATCTTTTCATTCATTGTCATGTAACTTACCTTATCTGGCAGTATAAAGAAGTGGAAGAAATGCTTTTACTTGCTGGTTCTGGTACATAAATGGACAGATGCAGGGCCCTGACACATTTCATGTACCATGACAGTATCATTGTACTATGCTACAGTGCTTCAGTGTTGAGCATGGTCTGTCGGTTCTCACTCCCAATGCGTCAAATACAGCAACTTGGTCACTGGCCCCATACATCAAACGGCGAGACTGTAGATATTCCTCTTACATCCAAGGTTTTGATGAGCCGACAAAATCAGGTGACGGAACGAGAAGGTCCATGTATGAAGGAGATAGGGGTGGATGGCGGAACAAACAAACACAGGGCTTTAGAGACCAGGATTCATGTCTTGTGTGAAACCAAGTGTCAGCGTTGACTACTTTTGAACTTAGGTAACACATGCAAGTGATGTTATGTAATATATGTAAGTGATGTTACATAATGTGACTTTAAAAGACCTGCCCCGTGTGAGGCTCGAACTCACGGCCCTAAGATTATGAGACTGCCAACGAGGCTTGAAATAAATTGTGTTTTGCGATTGAGAAAATTTATCACTGTCAAGTGACCTCATTTTTTGGAAATGTCTGCTTACTGTGCCATCGAGGCAGTGAGGGCAAAATGACATATTACAGGTGGGGAGTATCAGCAGCTACAGGCATAACTACGTTACATAAGTTGCATGGGACTACAGACATGATTTATGTTGTAAGTGGTTGCAGCTTGGTTAGGCTTAGGCAATAAAACTTCTTGGTTAGGGTTAGGAAAAGTGACCATGTTACATATGTCACACAACAGAATTGAAATCACTCACCGACAACATAACTCACATGATATTATACATCATTTACTATGTAAAACTGATGCAGATTGGTTAGGTTTTGGCACAGAAACTACTTGATTAGGTTTAGGCAACTGACTACTTGGTTGGGTTTAGGAAAAGATTGTGGTTTGGGTTAAAAGGAAGTGATGTGACAGACATTACATCCATAACAACATTTCAAGTTAATTAAAACTCTTCATTTACTTTTTGTTTCACACAGGTAAGGGTAAAGAACCTATCTATGAGCCATCCATCCACCCCTTCTCCTCCCCCACCTCCTCCAAATATGGACTTTCTCACTCCTTGCACCTCTCGTGTCATACTTAGTAAACAATAAAAGGACATATCATTCATCATTCAGAATATGTTGCCTGCACTTTACACCAACATGCACGTTGTTCTGGTGAGGACAGGCTTACCCTGCCACAGTGCTTTAGTTGGGAGCATGTGGCCAGGACCACTGCCCTGCCAGGTTCCCCTCATAACTGAGGAGGATCCAGCAGAGTCAAGCCATGTCTCCCTGTCTCACTGTTCTTTCCTGTATTTCAGGACACATATAGCTGTTTACGGCTGCTGCAGCCCACTACCATAACATAACAACATTAACGCTGTTGTGCTGCTTGACAAAATTTATGTATAACACTCCAAAAATATTGGTTTATGAGTTCATTTGTTTCTTTTCTCAGACATTATTATTTGCTGGAGAAGGTCATTTTGAAAGGTAGATTTAAAAAAAATGGGTATAAATAAAAGTTCTGGGAGTTCTTGGCAATACAAAATATATGGGATACAGATTTGTGATTGTTCTATGATATCATGGATTTGTATTATCTGACTTTATCCTTTTTCTTTTAAGTCCCACAATAGGATAAAATATTTAATCTGAACTTCGTTGAAAAAAAAAAAAAAAAATATATATATATATATATATATATTATATATTTTTTTTTTTTTTCATATAATATGGATGTCTGTACATCTATGTATGTATATGTGTATGTGTGTCATGTTTCTTTCTATAGCAAGATTAACCTGCTATTTATTTTTGTGTTTCAATAAAAAAATCAGGAAAAAAAAAAAAAAAACAAAGAAACAAAATAACCTGAACACAACAAACAAACAGATAATAAAGTGCATGTGGTAGTCAGTTTAGTCAGTGGTGAATGTGTGTGTGTATGGATTAGTGTGAGGTATGCTGTCAGAGATTTACGCTACACAGCGCAAAACAAACAAAGTAAAGCAGGAGAGGTGCTGAACTGAGAGCAGCTGTTCAGACTGTCACAGATGCACAACCAGTAATGAAACAGTACTGAATGAATGGTGGTGTATTTGTAATCTTTACAAATACAAGTTCAGCCATTAAAAATCTTAATTTTCAATTCTAACACCATGTGATTTGTACATTACTTTTGACAGTATGTACTTTGTGCTCTATTATATATTGTTTTGAGGAACTTCTGTCAGATTTTTGTCAGTAGTTGTGTGTTTTTCACAGATCGTTGTGCACTGTTCTGTATGCGTATTATGTTATGTATTGCATTGTATGTACTCTGACTTCAAAAGCAGCTGCCCCTGTGAGGCTTGAACTCACGACCTTCAGATTATGAGACTGACGCGCTGCCAACTGCGCCAACGAGGCTCAAAAACCTGTATTCTGTGATTGCGAGGAGTTGTCACAGCTGCAGCAGTGGAGTGACATTTTTTGAAATTTGCTTACTGTGCCAAGTAACAGAGCAGTTAGAACTCTTGTCACACACAAAGGTGAGACATAACCATTCAGCCTGACAGTTCATTCTTGACCTGAGATACAACAATTGAGAAAATGAGCTCTCGTTACTCATTGACCTGGACAGTTTCAGCAGTTGCCATCCTGCATCATCATTGCATCATCAGGATGCCACATGAGGAAATCAAATTTCAGTGACTGAAACTGGTGGCGCGTGGCCTGCCATCTACTGTAGGTAATACACTGAGTATGGATATGGATGTGAAGAACCTCTCACACTTGCACTTCAAATAGTCCAAACTATCCCTTTCTATAAAGGAGCTGAGGAGTGACCAGCACAGGGTATCTGTTAATGAGCACTTATCAGTAAGCTTTCCTTCTGTCTTTCAGACATGATTGGGACTGCCCTAATAATTTCAAACCTGAGAGGGATTTGCAAGTGTCTTGACCCAATCAGTGGCACTGGAGCAGACTAATGCAGTCCATGTAAATGAAATCATGAAGCTGGGGGGTTCTGTTACATCTGAAAGAATGCTGATGTAATGATGACTACGAAGGCTTCAATGCATCTTAAATGTACAGATTCACACACAATGGTTTTTGCTGATGAGATATAATGTGTGCAAGAGAAAGACAGAGAGACCTATCATGTGTATCATAAATGCCAACCCATTCTCACTCCCAATGTGTCAGTTTCTGCAGCTTAGTCAGTGCCCCTGTATACTTAAAACTATGATGCTGTAGGTACACGCTCAGCATGATTTCTGGATATCTGGAAGTGGCCCTGTAGTAGTATAAAGTGTGACAGTTTCTGTGTATGGATGGATGGGTGGGTGGAAGTGAAACACAGGACTTTAACCCACAAAATCAGTTATATCACATGTTACTTGCATTAACTTACATATTAATATCTTTATTTTAACCCATCCATGATGTTTTCCTAACCCTGTTTTTGTGCCTTTATTTTGAAAGGCACAAACCTCATCATAGCGTTATCTTTGAAGCATAGGGCCATTGATCAAGCCACCCTTTTGGACAGCCTGGGAATATGTTGGCATAGTAAATAACTTTTCACTGGGTAAATACAATGATATAACTGAAAATACAATCACCCAGTAACATAGTCTTTTTTGCTGCTTCTCCTGCTGGTTGTGTGTATTTTTACAAGGACTGGGTTGTGATCCTCTTTAGGAATGATGCACATGTGTTGGCTATGGGCCCAGAAAATATAGCTTTCTTTTTCTGTTACAGAGACAGAGACTTTTTGCTGTTGGTCTCAGCACACAGCCCCTGAAGAGTTGTGCCCATAAAGGACAATTCTCCACCTCACAATGTAAATCCAGTGCCAATGTTCAGTGCCAAAGTAGGAAATACGCATTTAATATATTTTCCAGGCCAGTGTTTTGCAGAGTCATCCCATATAAACATTTTTTTTCCTCTTCTCAGTACTTTTTGGGACATTTTAAGCCTTTACGATAAACAGTGTAGAGTTGACAGGAATGAGAGAGAGAGAAATAAGTCCTTGGCTAAACTTGGAGCAGCGATGCTGTGTTATACGCTGCGCAATTTTGGGCTGTCCCAGATGAAAATGACCAATGTAAAACAAATGTGGCAATATCCTTGGTTGCAGACTTCTGCATTAGTCCTGTTTTGCAAACCCGTCCCCGCCCACACCTGCAAACCTGAGAACCAGAACCTGCCAAAACCAGACTTGCACCTGTGATTGAAGACGCATACACGGTCACTCATTTGTCGTTTGGTACAGCACCTGTGCTCCTGCAGCGGTTGATGTGTTTCCACAGTGACGATGAGTTTCACTTGCGGCTATTAAAAGCTAATACGGTTTAAAACTTTTTACAAGCAGCAAAAACACTAACATTATTCTCACAATCTTTGAGCACACCAGATTCCTGCCAAATGTTCTATTGTTTGGCAGGATGTGCGGTCAAAGGTTGTGTCGTGGACTTTCACAATACAATCTTGCCAACTGATTAAGCTTGACATTACTGTATTAGCAAGTAAAAATGTCAAAAATTACTGCACAATCATTTCCATGTCTGAATTCCCCAGGGAAAACATATTAGTGATATTGTATGCGTTATATTATTGTTATCTCCATGTTCTTATTTTTACCTACACTAGCACCTGTGAATTTACATAATTATATTTTTTACTTGTTACTTGTTACCTCTTTTTCGTCTTTCTGGGTCTTTCTAGGTCTTCTGTTGTCTGGTCTTTTAAATCATTTTCGTCTTGTTAAGTCTGTTGTGTCTGATAGGCACTGATGGATACACCAAGGAATCGTCTTTTCTATGTGTCATTGTTCCATCCAATTAGGTTGAAATAATTGAATCACTGACATTGGGAAAGCAGTGTGCAATGATGCAAAAAAAAAAAAAAAAAAAAAAAAAAAACAATTATTGCCCTCAAATGCATTAAAAATAAAGCAGCAAGCCTGTTTTGAAAATGTAAGAAGCAGAACATACAGATATTTGTGTTCCAATGCAGGGAGTAAAAGTAAGTACGAAGTATTTATACAGAGTTACTTCCCACCTCTGCATGTTGCACAAGTGTGGCTTGCAATAAGCTTACAAGATTGCTGAAATCTCACAGTCTGAAGGTGGCATTCGTCAAACTTAGGCACGGAGGCAGGTTCAGTGGAGATCCGGGGCTTCACCCTGAAAACTTTACATTTTTGTTGATTGATGGATATAGCAAATAACTCACTAGATTTGTTGCTTTTTGGAAATAAAGTCACTAAGAGGGTATGAAAAGTGATAGCTCGGAAAACTACTTCTGCATTTAGAGCACCAAGTCGAGGCAGTAAGGCTCAGTCCTAACATCTTTTGGGACATTATTTGTGGATGGTGTGTTGACTGTGACTGTGAAACAGTTTTCATATAATTCACTTGGATGACAAAAAGTAACTCTTTATTACCTAACGCTACTTATTTATTTGAGGGTTGTGGGGGCTGTTTTTCCCCAGCTGACTGAGCGGATGTTTTTATGACAAATTGAGTATTTTTATGGCTGCTCAGTGGCAGCATGTTTTTTTTCCTGAATGACTGACTGGATGACTTTACATGGCTGACTGATTTGTCTGCAGAGTGTCAGAATGGCATCAGGGATTCTGCTGGTCAGCCAGAGACAGGCCATACATGATAATGCAGTCTGCTGCTAGCCTGCAAGGAACCACACACACACACCACACACACACACACACACACACACACACACACAGGGGAGAAGGCCTGTGGTTTTCCCTTGTAAGGCTGTCCTGAGCCAAACATGGCACTCATTGAAAGCATGACAAACACCTTCCTGCATCTCCCACAGCCTGTCTCTCATTATATGCATCACTCTCCCACCCATATTCAAACCATCATTTTCTTGCTTAGGCAAAACACACACAGACACACACACAGACTATTAGGTAAAAATGCATGAACAAGCCAATTTGTAAAAAAGTCCAACCACCAAACTCCGTAGGGAAATTGAGTCATTCTACCTCAGAGAATACAGAAGTTGCTGGTCTACCACTGCCCCAATCTGCTAACTTGTTTGTATTATTGTGTTACTTGGGTGTTTCAAATGGATAGTTCAGATTTACCAAAGTCACACAATAACACAAATAAACTAATGAAGCAATTCTCGCATTTCACAGAGTAAAATGACATGACATGAACAACATCTGACGGTAAAGTAAAGCAGTGAAAATATTCTAAATATAGCTTACACTGAAACTGATACTGATTTTTCAGATGAATCTTTTTTATGTGGCTTAACCTTTTTGGCTATTTTTTTGTTGTGGTCCTGATTTTCTGTGTGTTTTTGTTGTATGCTCTCATCTGACCTCTCTCTCCCTCTTCCTGCAGGGGGAGTGCCGAGGGGCGGGCCGATCTCTGGGAGCGCTGGGCTTCCAGCACACCTGCAGCTCGTTCTGCCCAAATTAACCGGCTTCTTAAGCCACACTCTCTTTGTCTCCTGTGCCGGATTGTTCTCATTGCTCCTGCAGTACACTCGTGCTCACAGTGATCTCCTGCCTCACGCCACACGTTTGTTCTCCAGTGTTTTCCTCTGAGTCTAGTTTTTGGTGCCTTGTCACTGTTTTTGTTGTACTTTTGTACTGTTGTACTAGCTCGTTTTTTCCCATATTTATGGTGATTTTCTGTGTAGCGTTTTCTGTTGATACTTTTCTCTTAGAGAGAGTTTTTTGTTGATACTTTGCTCGAACGTATTTTTTCGTGAACTGACTTTTCTGTGAAAACTTTGTAAATAAACCATTTTTGACTTTACTCTGCAACTGGGTCCTGGCTTCCTTGACTGGCACGTAACACTTTTTGTTGCTAACCCTATGAATAGTAGTTTATTGCTTTGCTTCCGTCTTGGTACTCCCCTCTGCCTCCCCCAATACACTGACTATTGATAAGTAAAACCCGATATTAAACTAGAGAGGACAATTTCTGAAGATGCTGGGAGTGTGAATGCTAGCTGTGTAAAAGCTGACGCTAAACTGCAATGCTGCCGTGAATAAAAAAAATGTTTAAATTACGTTTAATATTTTAAAGTTTTATTTAAAAATAGCGGACACTAAACTGAATTTCTGGCTTTATGGGTTAATTAATAATTTTAAATGATGTGGAATATTCACACTGAATTGCTGTTCAGTGATAGCAAGAATTTAAGAAATATGAATATTTTAGGGTTTGTCGAATTACTGCCTTTATAGTATACTAATGTTTTGTGATTTCATATATATATATATATATATACATGTATAAATCTGCTGTGTCCCCAGCTGCGATCAAAGGATGCTGACTCAGCTTTCACACCCAATAATCCAAATTATGCCTTTAATCTTTTGAGTTGGTCCTCTCATAAACCCTGTTAGCATGGAATTTGTATTACCTGCAGTATTTCTGTGATTGGTATTGATGGCAGAGGTCATCTGATCTTTTAATCCTGTGTGAATCTGCCTGTTCTGTTGTTAATGAAGTAAAAATTCTGAAATTAATTCCTCACCCTACCATGCTTTCTTTCTTCTCCTGGGTCTGAAGTTATTGGACTACAGTGGAAATTATTAATGAATGCTTTGATATATTCGGAGGGCAGATTTAGAAGCTTCATGAAGCTACTTTTATTCAGAAGTAAGGCTTTGAATTTTGTCACCGTGGTTACTGTGATTCATTTATATATGACTCATAAACAAGACTTGCGTGTATGTGGGTCAATTCCTAAATGACACAAGTTGCCTAAGTAATTCCTGGTTGTCTTTAATCTGTAGGTGGTGAATCATTATGCAGTAAATAACTGATTGTCTGAACATTGGCACACAGAGTCAGTAAGCAGTTATAGTTCCAAGGCAGCACATGACAATGATGCCAAATGAGTTACATCAAAAGTCATGCTTATGGCCCTGTGAAGCTGTGGTGCTTTGATTGAAATCAGATAAGCTAAGCCTTTATTGGTCCCCAGAGGACAAATGCAGGTGTTGCAGCAGCACAAGGACACAAATAAGTACAGATAAATAGAAAAAAATAGAAGTATATAAAATAAACATAAGAACAGAAAAAATGGAGCTATAAAAGAGCAATTAAACTCAAAATTACCAATGACCAGAGTTGTACTTTACCTAATAGTGTAATACCATCTCAAGCAGAATGACATAGTGGAGTGGTTAGTGGCAGCAAATATAGTATATGGATCTTTTCACACTGCATATTCTTAGCGCGGGGTTATCCTTAACCCTAGGTGAAGAATTAACCTTGGGCTAACTTAGCCCCTTTTCACACACACATATTGTTAAGCCAGGGTTAAGCTAACTACAGGGCTATATGATTCACACTACACTTTTACTAGCCCTGGGTTACATGTCGGTACACCAACTGATGTGAACACTTTAGAATGTTTTGTGACTACTCCTGTCTTATAGTCTCGTTTCACACTGGCACTTTTTAGCCCTGGTTTAGTTGATTTACAGCTGAGAACTCAGAGCTATCCCTGCTCTGGAGCATGGCCAGCAAGCCATAGGCTAAAGTTTGGTTTAGCCCATTTTGGACTACTCCAGGATTGTGACAATGTGAACACTTTCTTAGCCTAGGGCTAACAACTCCCTTGGCCAGGGGCTAAGTGCAATGTGAAAAGGTGTAGAGTAATAAGATACTATAACAGTTTACACTAAAATAGTATATGTGATTAAAGCTAGGGTTGGTCACAACGGAAAAACTAGGAAGAGTAGGCTGGATTTTGAAGAATTCACCTGAATTCACCTGAAAGCTTAGTCAGTTTTTGTCAGTTTCACGGAGTAGTACGTTGAGAATAATGACTAGAAAAGTGAACACATGGTTTGGTTCTCGGGTAATGACCACATTAACCTGACTCAGTCAAACAAATGAATACATGAGCTTGGCAGATTTGTGTGGTTCCCAGGCAAATTTTTGCTGTATAAAAAATTGTGTCACCTTACTCCCAGCTGTGCTGTAGCCACTTATTGGCTGGCTTAATTAACGCATCTAGTGGGTCAGCTGAACCGAATGTATTTGAGAGGTTATGTGAAGCCAATATGAAACTTCAGCAGTTCAAATTAGTCAAATTAAGTGGCTATCTTTCAGGTCCAGCACTGTTGTGGGTGAGCTGAAGTTGACAACAGACTGCCTCACGGCACACATTTGGACTGTAATAATGGATACATTCTGTTATTGTGTGCTTTTGCAGGGACTTTGTACTGTGGATGCTGGCTCAGTGGCATGCGTCACTGGCACACCTGAAGAGCAATAATGATATGCATCATTAATGTTATGAGCTGCACCTGTGCCCTCCCTGCCATGACAAATGTCTGCTGTGAGAAAAGTCTATTTCCCATTAGTGTCAGGGCTTGATAACAGCAACATAGCCACTCACAAGCAAGAGGTGAGTCACAATGTGTCAATAGCAGATACTGGCAGTAATCTCTTTGATATAGATCTGAACTCAGGTGTTTCCATTGCTAAGGTGTAAACCAGAAATTCAAAGGTGAGATCAATTTAATCCAGTGCTTCAGTTACTTGTGAACAAACAGTATGTTGCACATACATATTGTAAATCTTTACCTTGGAAACAGCAGAAAAGAAACAAGTTAGTAAAGGTATTTGAAAGAAAGTCCATCCATCACTGAAACACTCTACTAGCTCACAACATTAAAGAAGAGTACACCCATGTCAACTAGGTAACATTTATTAATGTCTTGGCCATAAAACAGTGAATATTAATCATAAGATCTCAGATATTATACAGTGGAGTCAACCTTGATATTATGCCTGCTGTTGTTAATGTTTTGGAGACGTTGTCAACAACGACCCTTTCGCCTGCCTTCCTGCATCTTCCTCTACAGCCTTGGAGGTCAGAGGATAAGATGGGCCCATTTCCACGTTTTGGTCCGGTTGCTTTCACACCCAATGGAACCTGTGCCCGAGCACGCACAAACCGTGCTCCAGACTACCTTTTCAAACGGACCTGGGCACGGATCAATGAACCGTGCCTGAGTATAGTACACAGTGTTCACACTTATCAAACGAAACTGGACTTTTGGGGCAAGCGTGCTTGGACCTGTGCCCAGGTCTCTAGTGTCAAAGACCCCATAAGATGTGGACTCTAGACATCACACTCTTAAAAATAAAGGTGCTAACTAGAAACAAAAAGGGTTCTTTGGCTGGTCTCCATAGGAGAGCCATTTTTCATTCCTGGTAGAACTTTTTAGGTCTGCCTAGAACCCAACATAAAGAGTAATACATAGAACCATCTGTGACAGATTTTACCCAGGACTCCCTATGAGAGGTTTTAAAGGAGAACCCTTTTATGGTGTAAGAGTTCCACCCAGGGGTTCTACCGTGAACCTTTTCATATTCCAAGGGTTTTATCAAGAACACACTCGTGGTGTTCAACCAAGAACCCTTTTATATCCCAACGGTTTTATCTTGAACCAACCAAGGGGGTTCTGCCACAAAACCTTTTCATATTCCAAGGGTTTTATCTTCAGCCAGCCAAGGGTGTTCTACCATGAACCTTTTTACATTTCAAGGGTTTTATCAAGAACACATTCAGGGGGTTCTACTGAGACCCTTTTTATATTCCAAGGGTTTTATCTAGAACACACTCAAGGGATTCTATCAATAACCTTTATATGTTCCAAGGGTTTTATCAAAAACACATTCAGGGGCTTCTACCACAAACTTTTTTATATTCCAAGGGTTTTATCTAGAACACACTCAGGGGGCTCTACTGAGAAGCTTTGGGGTTTCATCTGGAACATCTACACATTTTATATTGTGGTACAAAGAACCCTTGATGAAAGAGTTCTTCAAGGATTTCAACATTCCCTGAAGAACAGTTTTCTTTCAAAAGGCTCTTTTTTTTTCGATTAAAACAGTTCTTAATGGAACCCTTAGTCTTACAAAGAACCCTTGATGAACCCCTTTTTCAAAAAAGGGTTCTTCAGGAGCACATAGTTATGGAAGAACCCTTTTGGAACCTTTATTTCTCAGAATATATCTTTTTGTCCTCTGAGTCACACTTTGTTAACAAAGAGTTTTAGAACACAAAGCATGCTGTATTTAAACCCTCCTGAAGCTACTGACCACTTCTAATTTTTAAGAAAAAGCACAAAAGACTAATTATGACTTTTTTTTTTTTTTTTTTTTTTTTTTTTTGTTTTGCTGTTGGACCTTTTTGTAACCATTTTAGTTTTTTTCACTGGGACAGTGAGTAGTAAGGCCCAAAATGTTCTAATTTTACTGTTTTCAGCAAATACATGAACAAAATCCTCGAGATTAATGGCCTTAGTTATCCTTAGCTTAGTCTTAAAACCTCCATATTGCTTGATTTTTCATCACTCAGTGTATATCTAAAGTAGGCCATGACCAGGTTAAGCACAGAAAAAACATTTTTTGTTAGTTCTAGTGCTCTCAGGCATGTCAAGTGCAATTCTTCAAAGTTTGAAGCGCTTCTTCAGTAATTATTTTTTTCCTCAATAAACTTAGAAGAGCCACTAAATTGTACCTTTTATGTACTGTACTCTCTCAAGTGCTTTTCAAAACTGTGGCATTTGAAGTCTTCAATTTTGGAAAAAAAGAGTTCTTCAATCAGCCCTCACTGGAAGATTCATGGCTTTTATTTCAGTTACACACCAGTGTTACGGGTTTCTTTTTTCTGTGTGTGAGCTTGTGTGGTCAGTGGGCTGACCTGTACCTCTAGCTTTTTTTTTTTTTTTTTTGACTTCTCTGTTTAAATACAACACAGAGCTGTTGCTGCATGGACCTGATAGTAAGTTGACACAAGCCCATTGAGCTGTTTTAAAGATAAATTTCTGTTTTTATTCGAGACAGACAATAAAGAATCTATCTATCAAACAAATCCAAAGGAAAGTGCTCTTTTAAGAACCTTGAGAGGGTTTTGCAAATGATTTTGTGCAAAGTCATACTAAAATCAAACATCAAACTAAATCACTATGTTAACTGTTTTCAGCCACACTACTGGTGCCACTCAAAGGATGGCAATACAGGGAGTCAGTCCATAACTTTGTTCCTGACTCAAATATTTAAATGGATGCATTGCCATAAAATTTTGTACAGACATTCATGGTCCCAACTGGATAAATTGTAATGACTTGAATACTTTTTCAATGAAATATCTCAACATGTATTTGATGGATTGGCACAAAATTTGGCACAAACATTTATGATTAATGCATGTGTTCTAATAGCAGAGGTGGGACCAAGTCCTTGTTTTAAAGGTCACAACTAAGTCTTTGTACTTAAAGGGATAGTTTGGATCATTTGCAGTAGGTTATATGTACTCATGGACAGTCAGTGCATAACTTTCAGTAGATGATGGTCAGTGTGGTCCCAGTTAGTAGAAAGAGAGACGTCCCAGCACGCATGCACGAAATTTTGATTTTAGAGGTGGGGGGGACACAAGTATTTTTAATAAAACCCAAACTCTTTCAGTTTACTGTGTTTTCTAGCAGTTCTTCTAGTTTTCTATTGTTACTTTTAAGTTTACTGCTCCTTCCTTTTTTAAGACATCTGGCTGCGCCTATTTACCACACACCCCACACACACACACACACACACACACACGCGCGCGCGCGCGCGATTCACAACATAGATAGCACATGGACACGCACATGGACATAAATCAAACGTTAGTGTACAGTGACCCAGGCAGAGCAAACGTCCAACATGATGTTCAACAACTTAGCCTACAGGCAGCGGCAGATTACCGGGAAGCTCGAGTCGGGAACTCCTGTCTCCTGGGCAACTAAACTAGCAGACCGGTGTACAAATCCTGGCGGTTTACAACCTGATTGAGTGACAGGGGGGGACGGCCAATCACACAGAAACGGCAGAGCCAATCGAGGAGCGTGTGGGCGGTCTAAACAGGCTTCAGCTTTAGCGGCCGTTTTCCGCTTGGTCCTAGTGCCTGACCCGTCTCTGTTTAATATAGCGTAACATTGTTTTTGGACGGCAAAAAGTGCAGGGGACAAAAACGGCGTTTTGAAAAAGTGCAGGGGACATGTCCCCTGCGTCCCCCCCTAAAATTACGTCCGTGCCAGCACGGGAGCTCAGCATTGAACAGTTGCAGACTGGGTCAGCAGAAAAACGTATTTCCACCACATAAATAAAGGCCTACCTAAAGAAAAATCAATATCTGTTTAATTGTACACTAAATTTAGAGTTTTACTTACTTTGCTGTCGGACAGCCCTTTATTCTCACACTACATTTTCTCAGCCATAGGACTCACAGCATTTCTGCGCACAAGGATGTGTTCTTATATGTAGGAATATGAGATAATGCAGTGCCAAAATAAAAGGCTTTCTGACGAGACAGTAAAGTGGTGAAGAAGTTCTAAATATAGTGTACACTTTTAAGTCAAGACTTACAAGTCCTAAACATTTAGTTTATAGTCATAAACAAGTCATAATGCATTCTTCACCAAATGTAAAGCCATTTTAACAAGAGATCCCTGAGTTACCGTTCATTTTCAAGCTTTTGTATAATCCATTTGTAATTTGAACATGAACTGCATATTGCAATTAGTGAAGTATCCTTTGAACATATGTTCTATCAGCAGTAAAGTGTAAATATTAGGGCCCGACCGATTTATCGGTTGGCTGATTAAATCGGCCGATTATAGCCCATTTGAGAATAATCGGTAATCGGCCAAAATTTGCAGATTATGGCCGATTATAACTGCAGGGAAAAGGACTTGATTTTCCCAAAGATTCCCCAATATTATTTATCCGACCGGTAGAGGGCACACCGACTTCATGACTCACTCCACTAACCACCTCACAGCAGAGTGACCTGGAGCCGGCAGCGGCTGGAACGCACATGCAGAGCCGAGCGGTCTGCATCAAAGGTAAATATAACTAGTTTGTGAAATAAACAATAAGTCAATAAGTTCCCCGTCACGATGTGCCTCGCTGTGGTCTCGGTCATGCCGAGTTATCTGTTTATGTTGCGTGTAAGCACTACCAACGTCTATGTTAAACACACGTTTTTATTGATATTGTAGCGTCCGACCCGACGTAACTACAACAACACACACACACACACACACACACACATAGAGGACCCTGTTTTCCTCACTCTCACCCCGCCCCCTCAGTTTCTCATCCAACCACATAGCCTACCTGCCCACCGTACCATACACTTTCACAGTCAGTCAGAAATCACAGAACTTAAACATCATAAGAATTGGGAGTATTAAGAGGGACTCCAAGTTGTAGGGGCTTGTGAATTTGTTAATATTGTTCTTATGCTCCTTGCCCCACACAAAATACCTCATTCTTTTGCAGCTGTTTTTTTATTGTTTGTTTACCAAAGATGTTGAGTAAAACATTTGTACATTACTGTAGGTAAGCTTTACCGTTTTGCACTTTATTTTAAAAAAAAAAAATCTAATGGTAATGTTAAGGATGATAAGGTTTGTGTTATATGCTGCTTGCCTCAAAACAATAAAAGTATTTGCAATTAATTTTCTGCCTTCAATTTACATCTTTGTAAGAAAGAAATGTCTGAAAAGCTCAAAAGTAGCCATTTGTAAAAAAAAAAAAAAATTAATGTAAAAATTGAATCGGCCGATTAATCGGTTATCGGAAATTTTCTTCCCTAATAATCGGCATCGGCATCGGCCCCAAAAAAATCCATATCGGTCGGGCCCTAGTAAATATTAATGTGGGTCTAAGATTAGCTAGCCAGTGTTATGCTACAGTGCAAAACATTAGTTAGTTAGTTAGCTTGCTAGCTAACAATGAATTAGATTAGCTAGTTAGCTGACATTTTGCTAATATTAACTAACTTAAGATGTAACTATAGCCTATAGATGTTACTTTTATGTCCCCCAGCAACATCTTTTAACCATCTTTAAAATTTGGTTTGCTTTCAGACGAGCAGAGCACACAGCGTACCAAAGTACAGGAAACAGGAAAGGAAAAAGTCACCTGAGGTTTCAAAAAGGGCGGGGCAATTAAGGAATTCTGTTCTATTCAAGTCAAACAGAGTGTGCAGGGTGCTGCTATTGTGCATGTTGGCTCATTGGAAAGGCTGTCCTACACTAAATGGAACAGGATTAGTAGCAATTGTGTTTACCAATTTTTTTTCATATCAATATGGCTGCTGTGAAAAAGATTCATTACAGCCCTGTTGATGGTATATACTTTATATGATGTGTGTCAGGCAGCTGTAACTGTATGGAGACACATTTTCTACCCACATTCACGGAGCATTTTTAAGTACACTACATATGTTAGGACACTAGAAAGTGTCATCAGTTTTTACACCCACGTCTTTCACTGATCTTACTTCCAGTGTGCCCAGTGACTTTAATTCGTAAAACAGGCTGAAGTTGCTAAATGTGTGTAGGAGGAAAAAATTAAGATGAAACTAACAGAGTTGGAGTCATGCAAATGAATATTTACTAATTAATTGCATCTCAATGTGTTAATGTGGGTGTTAGAAATGTTAATTACAGACTCTGGAGTTTGACGGAGTGTTTTGACATATTGTTATGGTATATGTGTGAGAGCTATTTGGAGTTTTGAGTTTTCTCACGTACACAAAGCTGTTTGAAGATTGTTACCAAGATAATACTACTGATTATCATATGAGATTATAATACTGATTTGACATTTAGGTTATGCGGAGGTTAAGGTTTTGGCTAATAATTAGTGTGTACATGATTATACTATCAATGTTTTTACACCTCCATGTGCTCCCCAGCTATCAATCATCATTCCATTTATAATCATTTAATCATTTCTTGTCAGGATCAAAATCCCAGACTATAAATATGGATGGAAGATGTTCCCTCTAGATGTATGCTGATATGACTGGACTGACAAGGCAAAGATCAAATCCCAAAGCTAAATGACTTTTAGTGATTACTGCTGAAACCAGCCCATCATCATCGTCATCATCAATACACTGATTAAAGCTGAGATAAACACACAAGATTCATATCAGATGTATTGCAGAAGAAGCTCCATCTTAGTTAGTGATGTTGTTGTCCTGGACTGCTTTACATTAAGAAGTGTTTCTAATATTCTGGCCCTCACATGCATATTTTCACACGTGCGTCCATTAAGAGATACACAAAGTCTTGCGAGATCGACACCATGTTTACATCCTACCTGCTACATGCTACAGTTGACATTTCGGCTAAAAACATGGCGTAAATGTCGTCTTTTGTGGTTAAATTTTAATGTCGCGGCTTGCGGACACTTGGATTACACTACACAAGCAGGATGGAGACATTTATGTTTGTTTTGTGTTCTTTTTTTACGTTTTAAACTGGGTCACCATTCACTGCCATTGTACTGGATGAGGCTGCTACCCTGTTTTCTGCTGAAATCCAGGATTGTTGAGTGAACTGAAGATCTTCACCCATCTTCACATCGGCATAGGGGTGAGTACATACTGAGTGGATGATTATCTAAGAGCGGAATATCACTTTAAGACCAAAAATCTCGTGTCCTGTCCCATCACTGACCTGGGACAAATCAAAACGGAGTACGCAGCACCAGCTGTTGACTCCTGGCCATGCTTGGATTCAACTTCCTAGGTTGCAAAACTGATTCTGTGGAACTAATGAACAATCTACACCACGTATGACTTCTCCCGCCACGAAGTGACGAGTGTTTGGCATGATGACATTTAGCGTCTCTAACAACCTCTGTAGTCTCCTGTAGCCACTTGTTAGCAACTGCATTTCTTAAGGCACATAAAAACTTCAAAATTCATGAGTGGAGTATTCACTATGGAAGCCCATTTCTGCCAGTGAAGCAAATGTAATATCCCCATAGTAAGTTATAATTATCAGATAAAAAACTTGAAATTATGAGATAAAAATATACTATATAATATAATAATGTGATATTTTGTCTTTTTCTTTTTCTTTCTTTTTATCTTGTAACTTTGACTTTTTATCTCATAACTTCGATTTACAAAATTATGACTTACTATGGGGATATTTTTCTTTTACTGGTGGAAATGTGCTTCCATAATTTGCAGATGCATTTTATGTTGTGAGACAAATCTTAAAAAATCTGTGAAGCTTCTGTTGACCACAGACCTTATTTCAGGCAACTAACCAAAGCCCACTGACTTCAAGATGAGGGACCTGCAGGTGTTAGCAATCTCAGTTTAGGCACTCCTGGCAACAGCAGCACAAACTTCATGACTTTTCTCCTTTAATTGGTTATTATTTGAAGCACGTATCACCTTTGACAGAAACACTTATAGGCATTGGAAAAGGAAGTGTGCATTAAAGAGCAGCAGCCCAAATGCAGGAATAGAATCTAACAAGCCCTGAAGCTCCCCCTCAGAATTCTTCGATGTAGAGGCAGCACAATTACCCCAATTTTGTGTGAGTAGTGCCCACAGCGTCAGACTTTGAAAAGCCCTGCAGTAGGGTGCGTAATCTGTGCAGCAGTCAACGGGTGGGATATTCACAGTCCGTACCTGTAGATGCTGAGTGGTACGGAGGCTGAATGTCGGGGACAGATGGTGCCGTTTTTGTATGATTTAATGTCAAAAGGCACACGAGGAAAATATATTAGAATACATTAAGCAGAGAAGCATCCTGTTTATCACACTTAAAATCCCCAAAGCACCGTGTAAGCAGAAGAGCACAATGCTTTGGAAAACAGCTAACATATGAAAAAAAAACACATGTCGAGCGTGCTTTATTTCCTCTGAGCAAACCTCATGTTTAATACATAGATAACCCTCCGACTGTATTGTTGCACTGGCCATGCATTATATTCATACAATATCCTGCTTGCTCCAGCTCAACCTGCAGCATTCATCTACACGCTCGCACACAGACGTCAATGCAAGTAATCCAGTGACGTGCACACACACAATCTATGAACTCTGCTACAGCTTCTTTAGCACATGTACAGAATGTAGTTTCCTGCTGTACAGGACAAACAACTTATTATTCATGAAATTAAACGGGTTATACATTTATAGTATTAGTCGTTCATCTATTGATTTATTTTTTATGTGTGCAAAGAAATTACTTCGGTTTAAGAAAGATGTGCCACCTGAACATGGCAATAATGAAAGATATATTGGGCTGTATAAAAAGCAGAATTGTCTATTTTTCATTCCAGTGTGTTGGTCTGTTGTGAAATATTGTCATTCCATATATCACACATTCGTGAAAATTGGGACAAAGCCGTATTTTGAGGGGGTTTCAATTTTTACTCTTCAATTACGCTGGAAAATATATTTTAAAAGATCAAACTCCTGGCTATCAGACATTGTAATGGGCAAACCTCCCACTGAATGTTACATTTTTTTTCATTTCAAAGTTGCTCAGAGCTCTCTAATCAAAATATACATTCTTAAAACATAATTCTTTGATTTAGAAGGGCTACAGAGTTGACATGTTATGGTTGAGACACATCTGATAGCAAAATGATTTAATGCATTTGTCAAAAAATAGAAAGCTTACCAGTGTTTGACAGGAACTCAATGCAATTACCCACGTAGACAGGGTCAAGACAACCTGTTGAAGTTCAAACTGAGCATCAGAATGGGCAAGAAAGGTGATTTAAGTGACTTTGAACGTGGCATGGTTGCTGGTACCAGACTGAGTGTTTCAGAAATTGCTGATTTACTGGGATTTTCACACACAACCATCTCTAGGGTTTATAGAGAATGGTCCGAAAAAGAGAAAATATCCAGTGAGCAGCAGGTCTCTGGGTGAAAATGCTTTGTTGATGCCAGAGGTCAGAGGAGAATGGCCAGACTGGTTTAATATGATAGAAAGTCAACAGTAACTCAAATAACCACTCGTTACAACCAAGGTATGCAGAAGCCCATCTCTGAACACACAACATGTCGAACCTTGAAGCAGATGGGCTACAGCAGCAGAAGACCACACCGGGTGTCACTCCTGTCAGCTAAGAACAGGAAACTGAGGCTACAATTCACATGAGCTCACCAAAACTGGACAATAGAAAATTGGAAAAATGTTGCCTGGTCTGATGAGTCTTGATTTCTGCTGCAGCATTCAGATGGTAGGGTCAGAATTTGGTGTAAACAACATGAAAGCCTGCCTTGTATCAACAGTTCAGGCTGGTGGTGGTGTTATGGTGTGGGGGATATTTTCTTGGCACACTTTGGGCCCCTTTCCGAGCATCATTTAAACTCCACAGCCTACCTGAGTATTGTTGCCGACCGTGTCCATCCCTTTATGACCACAGTGTACCCATTCTCTGATGGCTACTTCCAGCAGGAAAACGCAACATGTCACAAAGAGAAAACAGGTTTTGTTGCACAGGTTTGGTGGGACAAGTGAAGTGAAATTTTTATGATTGTTTCACAGAATTCTTTTTTTAAATTTTTGTTATAAATGTCAAGCATACCCACGCCCAGTTCAATCCCAATAACAGGAAAGTGTACAAAAGATTAAAATTGAATTAGAATATTTTGAATTTGGATTGAAACTAATTTCTAATTCTTTGTAGATGCTTACTATTATGTACATAAGACTAAAAATTACAGTATTAGAAGATTGTGGATTTGGGTTTCCAGTGGTTTTAAAATGCATTTCAATTCTCTAATGTTTGATCTTTGGTCACAGCAGAACTGTTGAACTAATAAAGTTTGGATCGGATTGTCTTGTTTCGGTTAGTCTTTCCCAATTTCCTAATTTCTAATTTAAAAAATGTATATGCCCTATTTCTTTAGTCCCTAATCCCCAATCTATTAATTTATGTATTTTTTTATTAAATTATTTATTTTGAAATGTTTGTCTTCTGTATTAATTTCCCCTTTGAATTTCTCCCTTATTTATTTCTGAAAAAGGATTTATTTTTCTCTTTGCTTTTTACATTTCTTTGTGTATTTTCATTTGCTTTTTAGATTTCTTTGTGGAAATAAAACAGGTAAAATAAAATGATACAGGAATAAAGAATAATAACAAATCAATTTTAAAATGAACAAATT
Organism: Lutjanus argentimaculatus; assembly: GCA_034769285.1. Taxonomy (NCBI): domain Eukaryota; kingdom Metazoa; phylum Chordata; class Actinopteri; order Lutjaniformes; family Lutjanidae; genus Lutjanus; species Lutjanus argentimaculatus. The sequence continues at coordinate 37,637,468 of JAWZSL010000006.1, forward strand.
AAAAACATATATAAATTGATAAATAAATGGGAAAACTAGATAGGGTTAGAAAATAAATATGGCATATAAATAAATAAATCAAATCAAATACACTGATGTACAAGACAGTATTGACGTAAACTTGTAAAACTGGGTCTTTTTATATACGCAACAAACAAAAGTTGACTCGTGACCCTTATATAGAGCCACAGTTTGAGAGCACATTCTCTGGAAAATGCTCAGATTACATGTTTGTATCATGTCCTGACTCATATATTGTAACATATTGCATTTTTATTGACATGTGGTTCATATTTGATCTTTCATGACCTGATCTCCCTGAAGACGCTGAAAAGTTTTTCGGTAAATTGAGATAGTGTATTGACAGCATGGAGGATGGAAGGCTGGAGAGCATAACATCCCTTGAGGCATGACTCCATCTGAATGTAAACAACAAAATCTCTGATGGTTTTTCAGATCTAAACTCACTGTATAGGAGATGCTAATATTAGATGGAGGCGGATGTAGAAATGCAGGCTTAAACCAGGAGAAGAAACAGTTGGATTCCCAGAGCTTGTGCCCTATTTCAGAGTAAACATCAACTCTCCAATGGCTTCTGTGAGCAACACTCAACATATGGGAGATACAGAACATATCTGGCGTGTTGTCAGGTCTGAAGTCAGCATAGATCAGTATGGGAGATATTAAGTTGGATAATTACACGGCAATGTTCTCCAGTAACTCCACACAGAGGAAGGCACTTCAGATGTCACATTTAGCACTTTCATTCCTACTGGAGCCAAAGAAGCTACAAGCATGTGCTCTGAAGATATTATAGAGCACTTTATATAGAAGTGTCTTTCTATTAGGGAGATCCTTATTTGCATAGACTACTATTATGGGGCCCTCATTTAAATAATTAAAAAAAATGAATCATGTAATTACCACTTAAGTGCCTTCATCAAAATACAGCTGAGAATATTCACTTGAATCTTGTGTTTGAGGTTTATGTATTTGAAGAGCTTCTTTTCATGTTACAGGAATTCAGTCAGCACTGCTCAAAATCTAGAGTTGTGTGGATCTAAAGGATGTGAAAACCAGCCTGTCCTCACAAGAAAAATGTGCGTGTTGCTTATTCCAACTGATATGTCACTTTTTGTGGTTAGGCGGCGACCCGTAGTGGAAGTAGTATGCGTGAGGAGCGAGAAAGTCTGCATTTGGTTGAAGAATTGATCGATGGCTCAAACAAGCACAGGACTGTGTGGAACAAAAAGGACACAGACATATTTTAGGTTTTGAATCACTTAAAATGTCGTTTATAGGTGTGACATTTATCACGTCACTTCCATCACGTGATGTAGCTGTTAGTGGCTGGTGTAGAAGAGTGAGAAGTCAGCGGTCGATAGTCGTATAAAACAGAGCAATCAAAAAAACAGAATTACTGTCTCACAGTTGGATGTCTCCACCAACCAGTCAAGTTACAGTTTACATCATGTCTGTCCAGATTTATATAATGTATGAAGTAAAGATATATTTAATATGGAACTTACCACTACACTGACCTCTAACTTTGAAAGAATTTGATGGAAAGTATTAAGTATTTCTCAGTTGGTCAAAACTGTATTAAGTGAGGTCACCGTGACCTTTGACCTTTGACCACCATAATCTTGTCAGTTCATCTTTGAGACCAAGTGAATATTTGAGGCAACTTTGAGGAAATTCCCTCAAGGCATTCTTGAGATATAGCATTCACAAGAAGGGGAAGGACATGAGGTTACAGTGACTTTGACCTTTGACCACCAAATTTTAATCAGTTCATCTTCACAAAACCATAAAGGCATAAAGGTAATAAAAACAGTTCTTCAAGAATTGCTGCCCCCAAAATTAGGCAGATCAGGCCAGTAGAATTTGAAATTAACTGAGGAGAAGCTCTCACACCCACTCACGCATGTTGGGAGGGGGGGGGGCTTTATTCAGTCTGAGAGGAATACCTGAAGACACAACTAAGGGCTGAAAATTTCCTTTTAACTACTCTGCATGATTTTTAGATAAATCTTTTCCCCATATTTGTCTTTGCAGTTAATATTCATCTAAAAAGATGCTTGAATAAAACATCAGAGATGAGGCAGTAAAGGACAGAGCTCTTTGTTGTGACAACGCAAATATAACATCTAGCATTTTTATCAAAGAAATATGGGTTTCAGTGGGGTTACTGCATTAATTACACAGCAGAGGTTATCTTCACCAATAAATCGCTAAATGCGCTGCTGTGATAGATTATTTCATCGGTTACTGGCTTGACCCTCAATGGTTGATTTCTGAAACCAATGTTTAGAGAACAACGTGATAGAGTTCAGCTCAACAATCCTCTGAACATTAATGAAGCATACAGGAAAATATACAGTCAGGAACACAAACTTGGATAAAGCTTGAGAGAGGCTGATCTGGGAACGAGGAGGTAGATATCACGGTTGGTTACACAACAGTAGGGATGTACAGGAGATGGAAACACGTTGTGCACACAGGAATAGTCAAGGTCAGATACAGAGATTCACAGTGTGATGAGAATGTAATGTAACAAAGAGAAACAAAATATTTCACAATACATGCTTTATACTATGGAGATTCTACACTACACAATGTAATGTTTGGATCATGCAGATGCACAATGGAGATGTGGTTTATGCTGCAGGAGGAGATTGTAAAGCTGCTGTTGTAAAGTATTTTGTGGTAAGAGTAATTCATTTCAGGAAAAAAATAATTCATTTGAAAAGCAAATTTTTTTATTCTATATTCAAGCATGTAATTTCATATTTGGTTCCATGTTTTACTAGTGGAATTTTGTGTGTATTGATATTGGTCACTTTTCAAACACTGTTTAGGCAGTCAGTGATTCAAAAGAGGAACACAGACAACAGATGCAGATCCTTGCCTTGTGTGGGATTATTCATCAATCTTGGGGCTGCTGTAAGGGGATCATGCTCCTCTCCATTACTCAGTACAGATGAGTGAAGGTGAGAGCTGCGTGTGGTTGCCTTCCTTCATCCTTTGCCACTCATTAGTCTCCTTTATTTAAGTTTTTTTTTTTTTTTTAATATTTTGTTTTTGCTGTGTTACTGTGGTTATATATGGAGGAAAGATTTTATTTTGCTACTGTTCGGGGCAGCCCTGATGAGTCTACAAACATGATAGGAAGTTTAGGACTGTTTCAGACTGTCTGTGCACCCCTCACATTACCAGATAATCAGGGCCAAATATTGATGGTAAGGTCCAAGACCAGATTTCTCCTCCGAAATTCAGGAGGGTTGAATCTGAGGTAAATCAGAATCGGAATCAGAATCAGAAATACTTTATTGATCCCCGGGGGAAATTGTTAGTGTTACAGTTGCACCCATTCAAGAAAGACTACAATATAAGTAAAAGTATATATATAACATATAGAAATATAAAATATAGAAATTAAGATAGAAATATTATGTAGAGATAAAACTTTAAGGAACAAAAAAATAATTAATTAATTAAAAATCAGCCCAGAACTCCTGTAGTCTGACCCCAGTTTAACAGCTTAATTCCACGAGGCACAGCTGCCTCACATTACGGATGCTTTATGTCAGCTGGTGCAGATTCTACAGATTCTAGTGCTTGTGATTCCAACAGCAGCACCTCACTGCTTCCAAGAAGCGGCTCTCCATTCCACTCTGCTTCAAAAACATGTGAACTCTACATCGGACCAATGCTGCGTCAGTCTGCACAGAGCAGATCAAGCAGGGAGGCAGTCAGACACAGAAAAAGCAGAGAGAATCTGGTCAATTTTCAAAATAAAAGACCCTGTGATCATAAAAACAGACAAAAAAGAAACTATTTAACAACTCAACCTACTTAACCTTGGTGGAAGGACAAAAAGAAAGAAAGCATGACCAAATCAACAAAATCTGAGCGGGTCAACATAATCAGGTGGGCAAAATGCTCCCCTGCTGAAACACTTCTGAAACGCAGCTGGTGGTAAGCTGTGTGGAAGATGGATCAAAACCATGGCGGAGATATGCTGTGCCCAGTGGAATTAAAGGGTCAGACTGAGATTCTAAATAAAATGTTGAGTTAGAATCTACTCCTGGACTCTTTAATGGTAAACAAGTATAAAAAATGTGCAAGGAATTCTAGAAACCAAAAGCAGTTGGATATTCAACTGAAACTTTTGACAGTTTTTAAATCAAGGAGAAGTAAGAATCTGGAGTGAGATGGAACAACAACCGTGAGTTCTCTTGCTTATGCCACTTTGTTCCCCAAATGAGTGCAGCTCAATGCTAAGATCATTTGTAAGCTAAGCACAGGCTGTACGGGGGATACAAAGATTAGAGGAAGTCGGATATCAAAGCGAGCACTCGTGAGAGGCTGCTGTGCCTTTCCCACAGGTTTTGTTCCATTCAAACATGAACGATGAATGCATTCAATGGAGCGTGTGTCTGTATTATGAGGAGCTATTGTTGCATTCCAGTGAGTTTAGTTTTCCATCTGAATAGAAAATGGAAAATCCCTGATGGTTTCCAGAATCAGAAATTAACAAGTCTGACAGTTATGGAGAGATGATCCCCCAAATGTAAAACCACACAATCACATGTCAAACCCAACTTTTCATAAAGACCTGAGGCAACCATGTTCTAGTTTCAGTCGATTGACAGCTATCGAACAAATAAGGTCAGTCAAAGCTTTTTTTCTGGTTTGAGTTCCCTCAGATTTAGCATCTGATGGTGTTAAATTCAGGTACAACAAAATAATCTATTGAGAGGCCATGTTAGAACAACATCTGGAACACTGGTAAAAGGTAGCCATTTACTTGGAACCCTCTCAGAGAGTTCTATGTAGAACTGAACAGAAAGGGTTGCACCCAGAACCTCTTTTACCTAACCACTTATCCAGAACCTCTCCACCTTCTAGGGCTGCCAACAAGAACTGGGTGTGTCTACCAAGAACCTTTTTATCTTCCAAGGCTTTAATCTCAACCCACTAAGGGGGTTCTACCGAGAACTGTTATATATTCCAAGGGTTTAATCTAGAATCCTCCCAGGGGGGTTTACCAAGAACCCTTTTATATTTCAAGGGTTTATTCTTGAACCCACCCAGGGAGTTCTATGGAGACTCCTTTTTTCCAAGGGTTTTTATCAAGAATCTACTGATGGCATTCTACCAAGAACCTTTTTATACTCCCAGGGTTTTATCTCGAAACCACCCAGGGGGTTCTACAGAGAACCTTTTTATATGCCAAAGGTTTTATCTAGAACCCACCAAGGGCATTCTACTGAGATCCTTTTATCTTCCAAGGGTTTTATCTACAGCCCACTGAGAGGTTTCTACTGAAAACCTTTTTATATTCCAAGGGTTTATTCTAAAACCCAGATCAGTGCCAGCTGGATTCTCAGATATATGAGAAGAGATAACCTATAATCAGGCACGTAGTTGTGGGTGGGCCCAGGCCCACACAGCACCAGTGGTGGAAAGTAACTAAATATAGGGTGTTTTCACATCTGTAGTTGGCTTTATTTGGTCCAAACCAAGGGGGAAAAACTGGTCACAATTTCTTTTACAGAACAGTAATAAGGTGTGACAAGCAGCATTTTATATCAAATTAGACAGAATTAGACTTTTTAAAAGAGTATTAGACTGTTCTGGCTTTGCCAGTGATTCAGTGTTTGTTAGTGACTCCTGCTGGTTATTTACCATAGTGCAGTGTTTGAGCATTGACTTTGTATTTCCTGTGTAACAGGAAGTTAGTCCAAGCAAACTGAAAATGGCCTGCATGCTCCAGTGAAGCTGATGTGTGTTCATCTGTTGCCATCCTTCATTCATAGCCCTTAAGAAGGCATTACCTGTAAGTTCATACATTGTGAGATGATGTATCTTTGATATGAGCACATTTTCTTGACCACATCTATGTTATGATATTTGTGAATTTAGTGATTTACTTGAGATAGCCAATTTTGGTTTATGTATACATTATGTCCTAACAGATTAGTTAATTAATACTCCATTAATACTGTAATACTTGTTTAATGCTTACCTGCTGGTCATGCTCATGTAATATGATATGATGTAAGTGTAATTTACCACTATTGTTGTTTATGTATTTTTCAGTTTCACACTGCTCATACAAGTAAAGCATCTCAACATCACTTCATGGTCCTGAGAGTTACTGTATGGACGTGTTTAACTTGCTGGATAACTGAAGGGGGAAATTCAGTGAGGCCAGTAAATAGACTCTCATTAGACTTCATACAATTATAAATTATGAATGCATTACAACAGAACTGTACTGCAAATTAAAGTGTATTATTTTCCATAGTTAGACCCTTATTTGACTTTTTAGTTTACAGTACAGTTCTCTTGTCACGTGTTCCTAATTATTATCTATGAAAGTCAAATAAAGGTCAAGTAAAGAGTCTTATACTGTCTAAGGAACAACATATTATATATCATTTGATACAAAGTATGGCTTATTATGCCTCATTACTCTAGTTTGTCTAGTCAAGTTTGTGTCTAATGTGGTACAAAGTATAGCTTGTTGCATCTTATTAATGTACTATTAAGTAAAGTGCAACTGAAAAAATAATGCACTGTTGCAGTTTGGTCTGTTTTCTTTCAGAAAACATACACCAGAATCCATTTAACAGCGAACCAAGACCCACCTTTTTAAACTGTATCAGTCTGGATGTTTGGTCCGCACCAGGGTTCAACTGACCACTTTTGCACCAGCCTAAACAAATAGCACTAACCTGACGAGCAGTTCAAGGTGACAGAGGTGCTGCCTGCTGCACCAGCGAAGCTAGAAAAGCTTCTGCATATAGAGAATAACAATACATTATCTGTGCTCAATATTTTCAACAATGAATCCGCACCCCAACATATTCACACAAAGGCTGAGCAACCTCAGGTGCTTTGTGTCATGAGCCAGCAGTAAAGCCATAACAAAAGAGAGGGAGTGCAGATTACAGGAAACACAAGGCCAAAACTATAATGTAAAGAAATAATACAATGCACGTGGTAGTCAGTTGAGTGGGGAATGTGTGTATTCATGGATGAGTGTCAAGTATGGTGTCAACTCTGAAGAGCGTAGAAGAAAGTTGAGCAGGAGAATTGGTATCAGTTATATGTTTTTCATTTTTATGCAAATCTATTGGCACTCTATGTTTAACAATATCTACCATGTGTCTGTACCATTTTGTCTTCATCTGACTTTGAAACAGCTGCCCCTTGTGAGGCTTGAACTCAAAACCTTCATATTATGAGACTGACGCGCTGCCTACTGCGTCAACGAGACTAAAAAAAGCCTCACATTGTGACTGAGAGGAGTTGTCACAGTTGCAATTGTGGAGCGACTTGATTTTTAGAAATGTCTGCTTCCTGTGCCAACAACACATTCAGGGCTTTTGTCACATATTAAATGGTGAGCAATAACTATTTAACTTGACAGTTCAGTCTTGCCCTTGGAAACAACAGTCGAGAAAATGTTCTCAGCACAGCATCCAATTATTTGGTTATTCATTGTCGCATTTTAGTTCTGGAAGGGTTCCTGTTCACACTGACTTTTTACAAACAAAAAAGTTATGCAGAGTGGCAGGTAACTTATTGATGGGGCAGTTTTGGTAGATTGTCTTCTTGCATCATCAGGACCCAAGTGGGGAAATTAAATTCTAGTGACTGACAGAAGTTGATGCAGAACTTTGAGGCTTCTGATGTGCGGAGGTGGCAAAAGTACACACATTCTTTACTCAGATAAAAGTACAAATACTTGTGTAAAAAACTCAGGTTAAAGTAGAAGTACTGATTCAACTTCTTTACTCAAGTAAAAGTGAAAAAGTACAGGCTCTGAAATGTACTCAAAGTATAAAAGTAAAACATTGCCCTCTGAAGGATATATATACCATTTCATCTTGTTATGCCTTTTTTGTCTTTTTATATCTCTTACACCATTTTCTCTGGTTCTGTCTTTTATGCCTTTTTTGTCTTGTGTCTTTTTTGTCTTGTTTCATCTTTTTCATCTTTTTTGTCTTGTTGCATCTTTTACAGAATTTTTTGTCATTATGCCTTTTTACGTAATTTTCATCTTGTTGTGTATAGTTATGTCGTTTTCATCTTGTTACGATACTTATGATACTTATCAAGGTGTCATGTTTCTATGTGTTATTGTTCCATCCATTTTGGTTAAATCAGTTTCAAAATAAAATAAAAATAATCAATAATCCCCCACAAATTGATTAAAACAAAAGTAATGAGCCTATTTTGAATATGTGATGAACAGAAAGTAACGATATTTGTGTTAAAATGTAGGAATTAAAAGTAAAAAGTTCTGGGAAAAATAAATACTCAAGTAAAGTACAGATAACTGAAAAATCTATTGAAGTACAGTAACTAAGTATTTGTAACTAATTTCTTCCCATTTCTGCTAATGTGCATATTTCTGTTTTTTGGTGTCAGAAAGAGCTCATGAAAAAATAACAGATTATTAGCATTATTTAACAAATCATCTACATGTCTGAATAACGGGTGAAATCAGGAATAAAAAGAGGTGTGTTATAGAGGAATGATTCTGGGCTTGTTATTGTGGGATCACTCTCACATGGAGTGGGGTACAAGCACAGCAGTTTTAACAGCTTTTAACCTTTTAATCAGGGAAAATACCTGCACAGACATGTATACGTTACCATCATTACAAAATGAGTTGCATAAATACGTACATGGCTGGCAAAAAATCACGTCTTCGAACATAAAGTACTGTGGTTGGTTCATTTGCTTTCACACCACAAAGAGGCTGCATCACAGTCCGTTTGGAACCTGAATGAGACTGACCTTTTCGGTCTCTGTCCGGTCGTGTACAAGGGTTCGATTGACAGCTTTCAAACCAGAAATGAACTGGACTTACCTGGCAAATGGTTCAAGGGGACTGCTAGCACTCTTACATGTATCATTTGTCTCCACTATTGTGTTGCATTTTCATCTGACTTTAAAACAGCTGCCCCGTGTAAGACTTGAACTCACAACCTTCAGATTATGAGACTGATGTGCTGCCTACTGTGCTGAAGAGACTTGAAAATATTTTTATTGTATTTGAGAAGAGTTGTCACAGTTTCCACAGTGGCCTAACTTGATTTTTGAAATGCCTGCTTACTGTGCCAATGAGGCAGTTCAACCTCTTTTCACATATTAAACGGCGAGAAATATCTGTTCAGCTTGACAGTTTATTCTTGACCTCACAGACAAAAATGAACAAAACAATCTTGACACAACGGCCTTCTCGTCCTGGGAGCTTTCTTGTCCGTGTTAGCTTAAGAGTTGATGGTTGGTAAAAAGTTGGGCCCAGTCTGAAGGGAACACAAGACTAAGAATATGACTACAACAAAGAAATAAAGTGCATGTGGTAGTCAGTTTAGTCAGTGGTGAATGTGTGTGCATGGATGAGTGTGAGGTATGCTGTCAGAGATTTACGCTGGGTAGTGTAAAACAAACAAAGATGAGCAGGAGAGAAACTGTACTAGCAGCAGCTCTCGGACTGTCACAGATGCACCAATAATGAAATAGTACTGAATGAATAGTGGTGTATTTGTAATGTTTCAACAAGTTCAGCTATCAAAAGTCTAATTTTCTATTCTTATGCCACATAATTACCTTTGACAGTGCACTTTTTGTGTCTCCACTTGATGTGATGAGATGCATTTTCACATGAAACCTGCCCCACATGATGTTTCTGTCAGACTTTGGCAGCAGTTGTGTGTTTTTCGCAGATTATTTTTAATTTTTATGTAAATCTACTGCATCGTATTGTGATCTTTCTTTAAAACGGCTGCCCCGTGTGAGACTTGAACTCACGACCTTCAGATTATGAGACTGACGCGCTGCCTACTGCGCCAGCGAGGCTTAAAAAAGGTTCAAGGTGATTGAGAGAATTTGTTACACTTACAAATGTGAAGTGACTTTTTCTTTTCTTTTGTTTTATATGTCTCCTTACTGCATTAACAAGGTAGTTGCTCTCTGGCGTCATAAAGAGATCACAAAGAAAGAACTGATTATAATCATCATTAGTATTATTAGACTGCATGTGATGAATAATGATCAACAGTTAGAGACAGAACAAAAGCAAGGCGTCTTGTACAGTACACTAATGAATTAGAGTAATTGGAGTTTAGGATACAACAGCAGTTTGAACAGCTTGTAATTTGGGAAATTATCCACACTGATGTCCATGCGTGTTACCATGTTTACGAAATGGTCTGCATAAATACATACAGTGCCTAAACAGATCAATTATATAATCATTTCTGAACATATTTAATGATTAGCAGGTATTTGTTTATTTAATATTGATTTATTTGTATCCCACAGGGATCCCATTTCCTGCAGGATGGGAATCAATTTCACTGTTGATCACAGGACTGGGACGCTACAGAATAAAAAGCTGATGGGAGCGGGCAGGATCGGGAATTGTAATAACAATAGATCCATTTTTTTGCAGGCATCTTGACAGGACTGGACAGGAGTGAAAATCCACAGCAAGTTCACTCCTGTGTCATTCTCTATTTCACAGCATAGACAAAGCACATTAGAGTCCATTTGAAAGCAGGCAGAGACCCACCTTTTCAAGTGGTCTCAGTACATTTGTTTGGTCCAGAACAGTGTTTGATTTAAATGAGTCAAACAGGTTAGGTGTGAAAGCATAGGAGCTGTACTTCAAAATTTTCAGTACTTGTATTTTATATGAGTATATCCATTTTATACTTTTCTGTACATCTACTTCACTATATTTCAGAGAGAAATAATCTACCTTTTACTTCACTACATTTTTTTTTGAAAGCTATGGAGAGCCGATGTCATGCCGCATCTGGTAGACCACATAGGACCTAAGTTGGGAAAAAATATTAATTAAGTGTAGTCAGTGGCGAGAGACAAATTATTTTTTGATCCAGTTTGAATTGTGTCACAAATTACACGTGATGTTTGTCAATATAAAAGTTAATTTTTCAGGCAAAGACAATCGAAGTTTGTTGTGAAACCACTTAAGTATTAGACTTGAAGATATATAATTAGAAAGACTACACACCTTGAAGTCATGATCTTCTCCCTCCACAAAACATTAGATGCTGAAGCTACGATGCCTGTGTGTTTTCATACTTAGATGTAATCATACAACAGCAGGTCTTACTTGTTCTTTCCTTTCCTGGCTGATAAAAGCACCAGGAGTCACTGGATAAAACACTGGACTAACAAACTGTATACAGAGTAGTTCACACTAGCTCCACTTTGAGCAGCTAAAACACTAAAATGCTGCTTACACACTGATGCAATAACAATCTAATAATCTGTTACCATTTCCATTACAGAATAACTTTTACTTGGATACTAGGATACTGGAGGCCCTGAGGAAAACTGGTGTGGCACTCAAATGTGACATGAAATGCAAGCATTATATTTCCATCATCTATGATCACGTTTCAATATTTTCACTTTCAATAGCCTACATTTCATATATTAATTGGCTACTGCATCAAACTGTGACCCCCTAACAAGCATCTGTCAGGTTAAAAATGACAACTTGTAGAAAGCTATCGGTTGCATGGCAACCAAGAAAAATGGATTGACTCCCACTTCATCAGACCTTGGAGGACAGATACAGTGATCTGCCTGCAATTTCGCTGAATTTAATGTTGAACTTCATTATGAGATGAATAACAAATCCTACGACAAGCTCATGGGTTTTCTTGTGTGGTCCTCAATCAGATGCTGACTTCCTAAATTGGCACTCAGTTATCAAAACTTTGAGTTCCCCTGACTTAAAAGTAAGATTTTTACCTTCTCACAATCTCCCAGACATGATTCGAACTGCCCTAATAATTTAAAACCCGTGTGGGATTTGCAAGTGTCTGGACCAAATGTCAATCAGTAGACTGCAACAGAGGCTAATGGATGGAAATCATGAAGCCGGAGCCGCTTGCACGTCTGAAGGAAGGCTGATGGGAATGTGTCCAGAACTAATCAGGCTTCAATGTGTCATTAATGTACAGATGAAGAAGGAATGATGATTGCTGGTGAGATAGAGAGAGAATGTATATCAAGGACTACAGATGTAAATTAGCTTTCCTGCTAAATCTGGTGTAGCCATCTTTTTATTTCCCTGGAATAATTAATGCCACTGCACGCTGTCCTGTTATAAATTAAATAAACTAAACTAAATAAATAGAGAGCTATTACGTGTGATGGTGATGCATAGCTTCAGCCAGAGGTGGGACCAAGTCATTGTTTTCCAAATTACAAGTAAGTCTCAAGTCCTAAACTTTGAATTTAAAGTCCTAAACAAGTCATAGTGTGCAACCCCAATTTCAACCCAACTTGCAGGAATTTAGGTATTTCACCATCTGCGAATTTAAAGATTTAGAGAGTCAAGGTATATATCAACAAGATCCAGAAACGTTGCAGATTTCTCTGGGCCGGAGTATATCTGAGATGGACTGATGCAAAGTGGAAAAGAGTGCTGTGACCTGATGAGTCCACATTTGTCCTCCTGGCTAAAGAGGAAAAGAACCATCCAGATTGTTAACTTCAAAAGCCAACATCTGTGATGGTATGGAGTTGTTTGGTTTGGAGCAACATATGCTGCCTTCCAAACGTCTTTTTCAGAGATATCCCTGCTTACTTCAGCAAGACAACGCCGAGACACATTCTGTATATGTTACAACAGTGTGGCTTCATAGTAAAAGACTTCAGGTAATAGACTGGCCTGCCTGCAGTCCAGACCTCTCTCCTGTTGAAAACGTGTGGTGCATTATGAAGCACAAAATACATCAACAGAGACCAAGGATGATTGAGCACTTGAAGTCGTATACCAAGCAAGAATGGGAAAGAAGACCCTGTCCCAACTTTTTTGATTCATATTGCAGGCGTCAAATTCTGAAGTGTATATTAAAAAAAAACTATGTGACTATCAACCTCGACTGACCTTTCTTTGTGCAACTTCAGATGTTGAATAAAGTTGGAAGTTGTTGTGTGTCCATCTTGACCTGCATGTTTTGCATACTGTTATCTGTTTTGTGTTGACCACTGCATTAACTTTTGTATGCAAATTAATTGAACTTTGGTACTGTTTTTTCCAACTCAGTCAGCTCAGTGACATAATGTTCTCTCTTGCACCTTGATTGGATGCAGTCGGATTGGTTCAAACAAAGAGGATCTAGAGAATGAAGTGTCAACTTGCTGAGGATGAATAGTATTAACGTTAGTTGATTAAGGAAATGAAGGGTAATTGATTGATTTGTGGATTCATACTTTTAAAATAATAGACTGTTTTTATCTTTGGGCTTGGGGGAAGGTATAAAGTATTTTCAAGTCAAAAGACTCAAGTTCAAGTGAATTCGCAACTTGTTAGTGTTAAAAGTCTGGGTCGAATTGCAAATCTGTTTGATTTTTGACAAGTCGAAAGATATTGCACCATTATTTTCTAATCTTGTCATTTGACTATGTTGATAAGAGCAGATAGTCAGTGTACCATAATTTTATGAGTGTATGAAACTTGATGTTTAAATCAGTCAGGCTCTTAAAACTCCTGAAATCTGTGTCTGGTTTTTAGTTTCATATTGATGCCATTTTTAGGGAGATGAGATTTCTGTCATTGGGGGCTTGTATGATTCTGCCTATTTTAGCTTTCAAGGCATAATTGTGCACTGGCTGCTGCATTTCTAATGTAGGATAGATGCTCATTTCACAGAAAAGCTTTCCAGTGCTGGCAACTTAGCTGGCATTTCTATCCAGCGTGACTAACGGTGAAGATGGAGGCAGCCGTAACATCAACTGGGACTTCCTGATGGTTTGAAGGTTTTGAGAGTAGAAGCAGGCGATGTACCGAGGGGAAAGACCTGCCAGGCTGAGGGCAGAAACTAACAGGGTTTTCTACTTTCACACCACGCTTGGTTACCATTTCTGTTGTTTACTTATTGATGTGGATTGATTTTTGCTGTGTTGTCTAGTGAAAGTAATGGGGGCTGAAGAGGAATTTGTACTATTTCAGAGTGAAGACAGAAGAACTTTTCACTGCTGGCAGAGCAGAGCTTTCCAGGAACTGAGGAGAGATGGTCGGTTTTATCATTGGCTAGAATGTGGATTAAATTTAAAGGTAACAAATAAGAGGCAATAAAATCCAAGTTTAAAATACGAGTGGTGGGGTTTTCAAAGTGGGCCAACTTGAACAAGGGCACACTTTTTACAGTACATAAGCCTGTTGACCCCCCTTCTGTTGAAAATCTATCCCTGAATTATGCTTTGCAATAACTGTTTCAAAGTTGATGTTTCAATAATATTTCCATTGCATGTCATGGTTCTGATGTTTTTTGACAATTGAAGAGAACACAGCTGTAAACCAGACACAAGTGTCAACAGGGCCACAGTGTTTGTACAGCTAAAATAGTCAGATGCTCACCTTATAGCATTAAGCACACCCAACAGCATTATGGACATTAGACTGTACTGCATTCAAACAGCAACATTATGCACAACTGTACAGTATGCACACCTACAGCAGGATATATGATAGTCTCATTTTATCACTTTCACCTGAAGCCAGTGGAAGTAACAACTTTAAGAAAGTTTCCGGACAGTCATGTTGGGACATTTTAATACGGAAGCTCTGAGAGAAATCCTGTCATGCTGTGTAAATAATGAGATGGACTCACCACAGGCTAAATGGAATGAATTATGTAAAGGTCACTTTTCTTGCTTTCTTGGCAGCAAACTCAGCAGCAAGATTTGTGTAATTCATCTTAGATGTAACGTCCTTTTCAATAGATATAATAAGGACTCCGCAAAGTCTGTCCTGATACACTGATGTAAGTAAATAGTTATTTCAACTTCAGAAACTTCAAAGTCAAAGAATTTTTCCAGATAAATTTAACATATGCTCAGTTAAGGGAATACCCTATCAAATTTGGTGCAATGTGGCCAGATAGTGGCACTATAACAAAAAAAAAACCCTTTGGCCTGTAAGTTTTGAACCGCAGAAACATTTTTTTCCCTGGATTCTGTGGAGACAGACAAATCTCTCCATACAAGCCACATCTCTTGTACATTTTTTCTTTTTGCCCATACATCAAAGGGAGAAAGTCCACAGGAGTCCAATATGTCTTATACTGAAACTGGTTTAATAATACTTGGCTAAGGAGAATGAAGGAATAATCAGTACACGATTTGTCCTGATGTTCCCTTCAATTCTGGAGTTTCGGTCCTCTGGGAGAGTGTTTAAACCTTCATAAATAGGGTTTTGATGAACTTATGCCCAAATAAGGTCAAACCCAACACATCTACGGCATATAGAATTAGCCTATTGGTCTGCAAATCCAAACACAGGTTTTATGAATACACAAGGTCTGAGACTACAGCTCAGCACCCTTTACTCCCATTAGCTCAGGGTCAGTGTTATCTAAACCTGAGTACAGTTACATCTTCTCCGTTCAGAGAGACAAGAACACACCTAAGTTCTTAGGTGTGTTATCAGACTTGGGTACCCAACCCAAGTCTGATAGCACAAGGTGGCATCCAACTCAAACAAGATGGCTCTGCAATACCATTATTAAGCATATTTTACCTTTGCATCAAGATATTTACACTTCTCTGAATGAACACAATAAAACCTCTGCTTTATTGGTTTACGATCCCCAACATTCATATCATGCTCAAACATAGGTGCAAGAGGTCCCAGTGTTAGATCCTAGAGGAGCCCCCAATTTGTAACAACTGTCTTACAGGCCACAGCAAAGAAGAGAGATACACACTGAACTCAGCAATGACAAACTGATATTTATTATATACATAGCTGCAATGAGATTTGTGAGGGTGCATCTGAACCCAGGATGTCTTGCACCATTGATGAAACATTGGTCAAGCATGATATAGATGAAGGTGAAGGGATCATTACTGGTGTCTGGGCAGGCAGGCTTGTGTAGCTTGGGAACACCGGCCAGGTGTTTCCAAGTCTGATAGCACCTTGGCTCCACCAAGCCAAGAACTTAGAAGACACACAAAATGCATACACAGCACAAAGATCCAAGGTTCTGTGGCTGTCACAGTAAATCACACCAGACTTTCACTGTTAAACACTAACATGTTTGAAGTAGAACACTCAATACTGAAGTCTTCAAAGTTAAGTTTTTAAATTTTAGAACCCTATTGTCATTTACAGGACATTTCATAATGAAATGAGGACTTAATATTCAGTGACTTTCACAACTTTCAATTTTGTGGTAAATACTGCTGAACACTACTACCAGTGACTGCAGCTGATCTTTCAACACTCAGAGAGTGTTGTTCCTCAGAGAATGTCACATCTCATGAATCATCTCCTATTCATTGCTTGTAAGGTGTTCATGTGGGATTGACAAGTGCTAAGATGGAGATGATAGCAGCTTTCATTTCCCCAAATCTCTTTAGCAATGTCAGAGAGGAGTGCTATTGTGTTATCGCATCTCGTTTCAGATGCAGTTCCTGTAATCCCATTTGCTGTTTTTTCGAGGCAGCTTTAATGCTTCTTGCTTTGTTACTCACACATGGTGCCACTTTGTCTTTAATCCCCCACTCTGAGGCAACTTGGGGGAGCTCATAAGCTGAATTGTGTGCAGTCTGTCCTAAAGTATTTGAGATAGCATAGTGGGATGTGTCATATGAAAGACTTTCAGTACGTTTAATGTCCAGCAATCCCTGGACATGACTCACATAACGTCAGCTGAATAAGTAGAAGTGGTAGCCAAATGCACTTGTGTCGTGGATATAGAAGCTGGGACATGCAAAGATGTAGTCAGTGAACAAGCTGCAAAAGTGGTTGTTGCTGTGGATACAGTTGAGTACTGATCAGAAAGGAAAGTTTCTGATTAGTACTCGATTTACCCCTAAGACAATAAGTCTTTCTACAAATGTAGCACTGGTTGTTGCAATCTGGTGTGGACTGAATCTCCTCAATCATCCCACTGAAATTCTTTATCAGGAATAACCCCCTGAGATGTACCAACATCCATCCCACCAATTTGTTTTTAAGGGGGTCCATCCAGTAGAGAATAAAGGCATTTTGGAAGTGTATCCAATAAACCCACAGGTGGGAAGTAACCAAGTACAAATACTTGCTGTAGATTTTTCAGGTATCTATACTTTACTTGAGTTTTTATTTTTCTGACAACTCTTTACTTTTATTCCCCACATTTGAACACAGTTATCTGCTTTCTACTCCTTACATTTTCAAAACAGGGTTGTTGCTTTAGTTTTAATGCATTCAAAGGGAATTATTGATTATTTTTATTTTGCATCATTGTGTGCCACCTTCCCAACATCAAGACCGACATCAACCTAAATAGACTGGACAATAACACATAGAAAAGACGATACATTGATGTATCCATCAGGGCATATCAAGATGAAAACAATGGAAAACACTTAATATGACAACAAATGTACAAGATGTAACAAAACAAAAAAGCGTAAAACATAAAAGTCAGAATAAGACAGAAATGATGTAGCAAGACATAAGATGTAACACAAGATTAAATCAACATAAACAGATGAAAATGACATAAAAACAAAACCGACGCGAAGGAGACTCCACCATCAAGAAAAGGTGTGAGATTCAGTTAGCTTTGCACAGAAACAGCCAGTAGAAATGTCATTTAGAGGCCGACTTTTTATTTTTATACTTTGAGTACATTTTAGAGTCTGTACTTTTTCACTTTCACTTGAGCAAAGAAGTTGAATTTGTACTTCTTTTACCAGAATTGTGGAATAAACTTGAATAAACAATGTGTGTACTTTTGCCACCTTTCTTTGGAGGAGGATTTTGTCCTTATTACCCATCTCTCCCTCTCTACGCCAATGTAATGTAGTTCATATAAGTGTTTTTAACTTGTTTTGTTTTCCCAACACACTGTACACATTACATGGGCATTTTAACAAGTTAATCACAAATTTAGTGTAATATGTAATTCTTCCCCTAATCTTGATGTTGACAGTAGCCTTTGGATGGGTGAACTGATTACTCTTAATCTTAGAATAACAGTGTATACAATTATGACAAGGAAAATTACAGCTTGGGATCTGAGATGGAAAATGAGAGGGTCTCTTTAGGCAAATCTGACTTCACTGGATAATCACTTAAGTTGGAGGACCTCTTGTAAAAATATCTAGGCAGAGCTTAAAATTAACTTGCAATTTGAGGACCACTTTTCTATATGTGCCAGTGTCTATTCACAACTTTTTCGACTGACTTGGATATAGCACTATGGGTGAATACAAATGCAAGACCCTAAGAAGAGGTGTTTCTAGAGCTAGGTTTGAGTGAATCAGACTGCTGAACTTGATGTACTTTATTTAGATGGTTCTCTAACAAGTCCTCACTTTATGGCTATCAGCAAAGTTTTTTTTACATGTGATATCCTTGTTTACCTTCCAAACTTGACTAATAAATCTTCTTTGGTTGACTTTTTGGTGTGTGTTTGAATATTTTGGTGCTTTCAGAAGACAAAATACAAAAGAGGAAGCTCATCATATAAAACACCACATGGCAGTTCACATTCCTTTGAGGCAAGACTGCACACTTTTGGAAAGTTAAAGAGCAGCAATAATTTCCTGTAAAGTCTCAGTACTCTAGTACACACTTCAAGGTATTTTTCTAAATATATGATTGGCCAATTTGCTGCTTTTCCAAAAAAGAAGATTACAATGTGACTTATTTATCATTTACAACAAGGTTGTATACAGAGATTTCAGTGTAATTCCCTCTCTGATTGTTTGTTTGATAGAGAACAAACTAATTTATATGGAGGAGTGCTGAATATGGAGCATCCAAGGAGGGACTACTATCAGCTACGGGTGTGGTTTTAGGTGTGCCGACAGTGAGAAGTGTCTATGGAAGCAACTTGTTTTGAACAAATAACAGCGTCTCCTGACGAGGTTATTGTAGATACTGTGATAGCATCAGTTATATCAGAACTTAAGGCTTTCCTTGATGGAAAATGTTTTTTTGAAAGTGCCTGCCCTTTTCAGTTTCTAAAGACGACTTCCCAGATGGTTCTGTGTAACAAACCATCTGGTATGTCAGGTTAGTTTCTCAAAGCGCTTCATCAGAATGGGGATGAGTGCCACAGGGTGGCAGTTATTTAGATTAGACATCAAATATTATCATGAAATACTCTTTTAGGGTGTGTGAATAATATGATATACCATGATAGACATACAGGCCTCATTTACACCTGTTATTAACATGTGATCTGGATCTGATATGTTATCTGGATAATGAAATCCAATCAATAGGTAATTTGCATTCTCATTATCCTGACTGTGCCTGCATGGTACGCGGATCTCACTATGGAAATTAGTTAGGCACTTGAGAATCAGAATCAGGTTTGTCACTGCCATAATACACACACAGCATACATGGGAGTGAAATACCATTTTCCACAATCAAGGCGAATGCGAGCTTTAAGAACAGACATATTTAAAACCACAAACAGACAATCAACAGTAGACAAGTGACAACAGACAGTCAACAATAGACAGAGCACATCCTCAGTCAAGGAATCATTCATTTCTAAATCAGTTTTTGCGTGGGAAGACCTATTACAACTCTTGCTTGACAGACTTGCTTGAGTTAGCAAGAAGAGGTGAAGATATGAAGTTATGTGCTAGTTGGATTTCTTTCTTAAGAATGCGGTTACACTATACGGATTGCATTTACACCTCGCTGAGATCCAATCACAGTCACCTCTAATGTGGTCTGGCTGATCCAACCTCATTCAATTCCAGTGTATCCTGCATGCATTTACACCTGCTTGCAAGGGTAAGGTTCGGTAAGGTGTTTGCAATATGCAAGCTCACCACTAGATGACACTAAATCCTACACACTGGTCCTTTAAAGTGAGAGCATCTCACTATAATGTATCATCATACTGCCCAATACTTTTCCATACAGGACAGCATGATTGTGGTTGATAGGTATGGTGTCCCAGTTCCAAAAAGTTGGGATATTATGTAAAACGCAAATAAAAACAGAATGCAATGATTTGCAAAAACCTTTCAACCTATATTCAATTGAATATAGCACAAATACAATAATGTTCAAAATCAATAACTGTTTTTGTAAATATACACCCACCCTGAATTTGCTGCCTGCAACACATGGGGACATGTTTACCACTGTGATACATCATCTTTTATTTTAACAATACTTAGTAAGCATTTGGGAACTGAGGCCACTGATTGTTGAAGTTTTGAAAGTGAAGTTCTTCTGCTCAATAGTCCACGGTCTCTGTTGTCATATGTTGCGCTTCATAATGCATCAAAGTACATCCTGGACTGCAGGCAGGCCAGTCTAGTACCTGAACTCTTTTAAAACAAAGCCACTGTATTGCAGCAGAATGTGTCTTAGCATCGCCTTGCTGAAATAAGCAGGAATGTCTCTGAAAAAGCTATCTGGATGGCACCATATGTTGCAGCAAAACCTGTATGGGCACTAACACACCCCGTACCAAATCGTGGATGCTGGCTTTTGAACTAGCGCTGGTAACAATCTTGATCCTCCTTCTCCTCTTTAGCGCAGAGGCCACAATGTCCATGATTTCTGAAAACAATCAGAAATGTGGACTTGTCAGACCACAGAACACTTTTCCATTTTGCATCAGTTGATATCAGATGAGCTCGGACCCCAGAGAAGTCTGGGGTCTGTTCGTGAATGACTGAGAAGGATGCATACTGTCACCTGTTACCAATTAACATGTTTACTTGTTGTATGTTCCTAACAGGTGTTTTTTGAGCATTTCACAACTTTCCTAGTCTTAAGTTGCTCCTGTCCCAACTTTTTTGAAATGTGTTGCAGGCATCAAATTCAGAATGAGTGTATATTTTCAAAAAATAATTAAGTTTATCAGTTTGAGCATTAAATGTCCTGTTTTGTACTGCATTCTGTTGAATACAAGTTGAAAATGATTAGCTCTGTTTTATTTACTTTTTACTTTTTTGGTACTGGGGTTGTATAATATGTGAAGAATATATTATTGAAAGATATAGTAATACTGAAGTCAGATCATCATTCTCTGCCTTCTAGTGGCCAAAAGATGTACAGCACTAAATACTTTTGGTATGAGGAACAAAGGGCTTGATCTCCAACAAGTCAGGAAAAAAACACTGGAGCATTTGATTAATTTGAAAAAAATAAATGGTATATTTGATTTTATCTGAAAAGAAAATGATCCACTACTAGAGACCTGACAAGTTATTAGAGTCTATTAAAATTCTGTCAAATAACATTCACTTAATTGTTTAAACTCAGCACACCTGACATTTTATTAATGTACTTTGAGTATCTCAGCACTTCGGTCCATTTGCTCATCACTAAAGAGGATGATGAAGCTCTTTTTAATCATGTGTTTCATCATGTGCTAATGGCTCTTAACATTGATTCTAATGGTATTATGGTTATAATGACAAACCAGGACAAAACACTGGCTTTCATTTATTCAGCCACACCATGCCCAATCCACTCTACATTATCGTCTAAATAACAGAGATTGATATTATATTTGTAATGCTGAGATAGAAGCAATCTCAGGTGGTACATAGTGGAATATTCTTGAACCCACATGAAGAGGTGCAGTAGTTGAGAGTCATTTTCTTTAGCACCTGTGTGAAAATCAGAGAAAACACAGCAATAGATGTAGGGTTGGGTACCAAACTTACGTTGGTACTACCGAGTACTGATTCACAATAAATCAATCTGAGACAAATTTTAGAACCTGAAACCACAACTGGGTGAGAGAGTAATAAAGACAGGTGTTAGAGCAAGCTGCTTGTTCAAGGCAAGGCACCACAGTATGGTAGGAGAGGGAGCAGAGCCACCGCAGAGGGGGGATGAAAGACCAGGAGAGAAAGAAAGAGTGAAACAAAGATGAAAGAATATGATGGTAATGCCTCAATTTCCAGGTCCCATAATTTGATAGTAAATAAGTAGTAACTACCAAGTAAGATATTTGAAAGTTTTTTGAAAGTACCCACAAATTACCTCCAAACTACCCCCAAAGTTCACGGTTAATTATGTGATAATTACAAAACACCATTTTGATGGTGGTAATTACATATATTTGAAATTTGAAGTTACCCCCAGATTTCAAGGCAGGTATATGATAATACACAGACACAAGGCTATAAACAGTAAGGGCAGGGAGGTCAAGACACAGGTGAGGGCAATCAAGAGCAGGTAAACATAATCAGTGAACCAAAAAAGGAGGCGAAAAGAGCAAAGGCACGAAGTCAAGACAACAGAAAAACACAAAGGAAAACATACCAAAATAAAAGAGTAAGTGACTGCAAAAACCCCCAAACCATGACACACTGATGACAAAACTTGTATGTGACGCATCAATAACTTCATCGTCATCTTTAGGTGATTGATCAACTAGGCTGTTTTCACTGTCTTGGTTAGCTTAGTATTTAACCAGTGTTAGCCAACACTCAGCCACTGGCTGGGTCTGAAACTCCTTATTTCACGTGGTGTGTAAAATGCTCTAAATAAATAATAAAATATTCAAAAATAAATTGAGAAGTCTGTAATAATAAAAAATAGAATTCAGTCTCACAAAATAAGTCCAAAGAGAGTAAAGTACTGAAAAAAGGTACCCGACCCTTGATGGATGGCAATCAACCAATTTTGGCAATGTATGATTGTAGTTGCAGAAGTCAACTAATCTTTTTCTAATCTTTCTCTGAAAAATTCAAAACTACCTCTCTGAATAATTACTTGAACCAGATTTATTAAACTGTATCTTACAGAGCATTCAACCAATGCACACTTCACAGCAACCTCAACCTGAATTAGTTAAAAGGATACAACCTAATCCAACCCAATAAGCGAGTACTCTCCAGCAGCTGACATGAGCATCAGTCTTAAGTCAAGTATGATTACAGAACAAAGGACGCTTTCAAAGAGAGGCACACAGTCACCAAATTTAATCATTTAAACCCCCCACATTCATTATTATTGAATACTTAAAAGCACGACCCTTTGATTTTTTAAATTTATTTATTTATTTAATTTTTTTTTTTTCTGGTTTGTTTCTCTAAAGAAATTAAAAGGAATTTTGTTCTTAAGAAATGCAGAGATTCCCAGTGGTAGAGAGACATAAAAAGTTACTACCAGAAATTTTTTTCAAAACTGTTAGATTTCTTCATCCCCTGCTGTAAGATCAATGTTTCTTAACCTATTATTATAGTTCACTGAACACATTTCTTTTAAGCCCTCTGGAATCACTATACCTGTCATATGAACTGGTACATCAGTCCATGTCATTTATTTGACATTTTATAACAGGTATCTTTAAATATACCAATTCCCAATTTTTAGGTTTCTGACCAAAATACCTGTTCCTAACGACATGAGCTGTATCTTCAGCTAACTGCATAGTACGGTGGGATCATCAGTGTCTTTGCACTTTAATGACTCCTTCCCCTGTTACACTGATGAGCTTTCTTCTCTGCTGCTACACCTTTAGCTTAAAGGGATCGTGCTAATGGCACCTTTAATGGACAGTTGATGAGCTAATGAGCGATATGATGTGAGCCAATTATCTTGCCCCTTTTCGCCCAGTAATGGCCATTCCTAATGGAGATTTGATGGGCTGTGGATGCGTAAGATGTAGGCTTATTATGTTATCTCCATGTCTTTCTTAGACAATCTATAACACATAATATATTTTAATTAAAGTTTGGTTTGACAGCACATGGTGCTACACAAACTGGTGTCACAGTGCAAACTGTTTCTGTATTGACTCTTCTGAATTGCACTTTGCATAATTTTTGCAGTTGATAGTTCTAATAGTTCCCATGACTCAAGGTCCAGATCAAATCTGATGACACTGGTGATGAAATGGCTCTAATGTTGCATAAAGATGCCTCTTACATTTTCATATTTACTAGAAGTTATTATGAGACAGCTCTCTGGCTCTGCCTGGGTCTGTTTAAGTCTGTGTTTTGCCCTTCTCTTGTTTTGTGTGTGTGGTTTCCTTTGGTATTAGCAAGTATGGTTACAGCTCCTGGATGAACTCCTGCAAAACACTGTATACTGGGACGACCAGCACAAGCCTCCTACAGCTTTCTGAATAAACATGATTTTTACGTGAATCATTTCAAATGCTTGTCTCAGTGTGTGACTGGAAGTAAACCCAGACAATATCCCTCTGGTTTCCTTACATGCACGTGGCTGACTTTCACCTCGTTTCCTTTGAAGACAGTAGTACCAAACAGGTAAATGCAATGGCATTATTCTGTGGGCTATAATGAGGACAATCATGTGTTTTTTTTACTTTCACAATGGTCAACTGCATTCATCAAAACTGGAGTGCAGACGTAGAGCTAAATCAAATGGAAGATGAGGCACACAATTGAGGCAGGGGCAGAAAAGCAATGTACGTCAGGAAGCTGCTGGAGTTCCTGCACTCACTGCTCTGCTATGCCTGCTGAGGAGGATAAACTTTGCCACAAAGGACTTGTTGATGCCAAACTTGGAAAACAGCCATTGCAACATGTAAAATGCTATGAGGGATCATTAAAGCTGTGTTTCCATCCAATTTTTAACAGAACTTTGAGTAAATTGTCAATGCGAATGAATGCTTGTTTCCATCCACTACTGTTATGTGATTATTAGGAGTTGGTTCATTAAGATAAGCAGTAGGTGGAGCCAGTTCTCCTGTCAGAAAACTATTATGCCATTGCAGAAGAAGAGGGTGCCACAAGATGATATTACGGTGGCCGACAAGTACAAACGCGCTGCATATACAGACAGGCGCTGCAAATACAGAAACGGCGCTCCATATAAGAAAACAGATGCAAAAGGAAAAACGCAGCAAATACAGAAACGTGCTGCATAAACAGAAACGTGCTGCAAATACAGAAACGCGCTGCATATAGGAAAACAGATGCAAAAGGAAAATGCTGCAAATACAGAAACGCATTGCATAAACAGAAACGCGCTGCAAATAAGAAAACAAATGCAAAAAGAAAACGCCGCATATCCAGTGATACAATGGAAGTGCTCCAGGCCTCTATGGGCAGTGCTGAGCTTCCACCCGAGAGACAGACAACGGACGTATCAACATGTGGAGCAGATGAATGAATGAGAAAAGAAAGTTATTGGTGGGAGGAAAATTGGAGTTGGCTGTACTTTCATAATACAGTAAAAGATGAGGGCCACATGTGGAAAAAAGAAGGAAAGAAAGAAAGAAAAAGAAAAAAGAATACGTACTTTTTCATGTAGCCTCTCCCGACTCCAATTTCCTCTCGGGTGGACGCTCAGCACTGCCCTAGAGGCCTGGAGCACTTCCGTTGTATGACTGGATATACAGAGTTTTCTTTTTGCATTTGTTTTCTTATTTGCAGCGCGTTTCTGTATTTGCAGCGTTTTCCTTTTGCATCTGTTTTCCCATATGCACGCGTTTCTGTATTCGCAGCACGTTTCTGTTTATGCAGCGCGTTTCTGTATTTGCAGCGTTTTCCTTTTGCATCTGTTTTCTTATATGGAGCGCGTTTCTGTATTTGCAGCACCTGTTTGTATATGTACGCGTTTGTACTTGTCGGCCACCATATGATATGATTTAAAGAGCGCCAGTCAACTTCGAACTGTGAAAAACAATGTAGAACACAGGATGGAAATCAGACATTTCTGTGAGGAAGGTTCCATCAGATCTGTGTGTATCGATCATGGATGTGTTATAGCCATGAGAACAATGAGTAGACTGACGCTGCAGAAACATTTTTGCACAATTGAGGAAGCTTTTTCTAATTTACATATTTTCAAATGCAAAACTGCAAAATGCACCTAAAGATAAACTACTGACTTCCTGTTAATTTACCACATACAAATATCTCATTAAATTTCAAAAGAAATAGCCTTTTGAGAGAATCTAGCTTAACTATTGTGATGTTTTTCTGTTAAACAGCACAGGCAGGCAGGACATGAGGTCGTAAGGAATTTAATTTGAATGTTGAAAAGGGGATGTGCCTGTGTCTTGAATTTTAGTCCTGCACTGCTAAGTTGAAGATTGATTGATGGGTTGATGTTGTGATATTATTTGCATATTGTTGAATAAATGCACAATATGATCTGGAATGTGGTCTAAGAGATTTAAAAGAATGGCCGCAGTTGTAATAATACAGCAAGTATAAAAGTGTTTGTGATCTTTGTTTTTTTGTTTTATAGTTTTTTGTTGTGTTGTAGTGTCAAATGTCCTGCCATTCCGACTGTGGGCATTATGCCAAAATCAATGCACAGCCCAGCGCTGTTCCTGGGGCTTGGGAGCTCCAGACCAGTTCCCCCTGAGGGCATTCAACATCAGCTGTCCCCCTGTCTTCACTCTGTTATTATCCTGGCTCTTTCCCTATGGAGCATGGACTTGCTCTGTTTGATTTTATTCAATTTTTGGATTATTTTTATCTGATGCCATGCCACGCAGCATTTTTATAATCACTAACCATTACACACATTCAGTTAGTTTTATAGCTATTGATATTACTATTTGATTTCTTGATTCTCCTTACAACAGTGTGGCCCAAGTGTTTCTTTTCTTCGCTTTTGAGCAGGGTCACAACAGGTATCACATTCTTAATCCTTATACAAATTGTGTTCCTGCCGTGGGAAACACTGTGATTAAAGAGTGTGTTTTTCACTTTAGTCTGCACTTAAGTGCGATAAACAAAAGTATTATGTTAGTAATCAATTTAGGCCTTGAGAATATCCTTGACTCGCAGCTCAACTGGTTTTAATTAGGAACACTTTGCTGAAGAAAAGTCGTGTTGCACATCATTAAAATTCTGTTTGACAAACCTCAAAATGAGTGTAGCCTTGGCACTTATGAAAGTACACAGAACATGTGCGTTTAAAGATTGTGTAAAGCAAATATTAATTTGTGTTCTGAGTTTTTCACACCAGATGCATGTTATTAACCACCTAGCCAAATTTGAATGATTAAGAAAAATCACTAAGTATATAAAATTAGGTCTCAAAATCGTGAAAAAATGAGCAATTTTCTCTGCTCTGAAACACCACTATGATCTGAACACGACCTGAAACATGAACACTTTGTCTACCAGCTTTATTGGACATGTCCAGACATGTTTGAGCCACCAGAGCCAGAGGACAGTGAAAGGATGGTATTGTTTTGTTAACTTCTGTGTTGGGTTGTTGGAACTGAAGCGAGGCGAAGTGAACTGCTGGGTTGATTTGGACAAAGAGAGTCACTGACGGTACGATCATGAAGGACTGTTGGGGAAGGGGAGGGTCAGGGGGGTGTTGTTCATATGTTGGTTCATGGGGATTATATAAAGCTCAGGGGCCATGGATCCACTGTGCAGTCAATATGCGCTACCTATTGAGATTTGTTACTTATGGGTTCTCTGGGTTAGGGTTAGGGTTACTTTACATTGACTTGTGTTACAGCAGCATTTTTTGACAAGGCAACATAAACTGCCAGAACACTGTTACATCACCAAGCATTATTTGAGGTCTGCCCAAAAAATCCTGAAGACAAAAATTGTGAACAACAGTTTAAGAGTTTTTTTTAATGGTTGACTTCAAACCAAAGAGTTGTTTGAGCTTTGTGCTGACTTGACTCTTGGATGTGTTAGTTGACTACATTGCAGCTGAACAGGTGACATGAGAGCACCATTTGCAGATGTAATTGGATCAATCCACTGCATCAAAAGAAGATTTAG
Source organism: Lutjanus argentimaculatus (assembly GCA_034769285.1). Lineage (NCBI taxonomy): Eukaryota > Metazoa > Chordata > Actinopteri > Lutjaniformes > Lutjanidae > Lutjanus > Lutjanus argentimaculatus. Next base: position 37,665,206 of record JAWZSL010000006.1, read on the forward strand.
CCTCAGTTAACAGAAAGCATTTCAGTCCATCAAAGGCTGAATTTTCCCACAGACAGCAGCAGGCCGTGGGCTGGATCACGGTGTGGGGTTTGGCTACTCAGTGAGATAATAATCTTTGCAGTAGTGTGTGTGGTGATCCCTACCTGTGTCTCTGTGCCCACATTGCTCCCTGCATACCACTTGACCATTAAGCTGATTGTCAGGTAGCAGTGGCTGGACCCTGAGGCCGAGGCTTCTCACCCTGTCCGCCAACAGGAGACACATCCAACCATACACACACAAGCGAGCATGTCCAGCCTGGAGGACAACACTGGGGCTTTGAGTGAAATAGTGAGGGGGAAGGCTGTTTTATAACTCTACAAAGGTTTTATAACTCTACCGTCACTGTGGCCGTCATCCTTCTTTTAGTTCTTTTGAACCTCCCCATCAAAAGGAGATGCTTGATATTCTTGGTAACCTAAAAAAATCCCACTCCTGGCCATGATGTAATCAGTACACTTCTTTTAAAACAGGTTATCTCCGCTGTCATATACCCAATTACTCATATTTTTTAAATTTCTTCAGCAAAAGGTCCCAAATGAATTGAAAATTGCTAAAGTAATTCCCTTCTTTGACTCAGGTGATCGCAACATTTTTACAAATTACAGTCCTTCAATTTTCAAAAATACTTGAAAAAATACTTTATTAGAGGATACTAGAACATTTAAATAACAACATTTTATACACGTGACAATTCCGTAAGAATTACTCAGCATATATGGCTATTCTACAACTTAATAATTACATCAGCTCAACAACCAGAAAGGGTTCTTCAGGTTACTCCCAAAGGAGAACACCTTTTGATTCCTGGTAAAAGCTTTTTATCAAGGTTCCGTTTGGAACACTTTCAGAGAGTTCTACTTAGAACCCAACATAAAGGGCTATACCAAGACCCATCTGTGAAATGTTTCACCCAGAACCACATATGAGAGGTTCTACAGAGAACCCATCAATGGTGTAGTAGTCCCACCCTGACCCCTCACTTGGGGTTCTACCAAGAACATTTTTTATCTTCCAAGGGTTTAATCTAGGACCCACCCAAGGTGTTCTACTGAGAACCCTTTTATGTTCTAGGAGTTTTAGCTAGAACCCACCCAGGTTCTCTTCAATAGTCTCTTGTTTGGCACAAAGAAGCCTTGGCAAAACTTTTTTCTTTTAAATAGGGTTCTTTGAATGAAAAGGGTTCTCAATGGAACCCTTAGTCTTACAAAGAACCCCTGACAAACCCTTTCTTCAAGATAGGGTTCTTCAGAAACAAGTGGATGTGGGTAGAACCTCAGCCCTCGGATTTTTTTGGATTTATCACAAGCCTTTGATATAGTGAATCATGAAATATTACCAGCCAAATGAAGTTATCATGGCTTTCAAGGTTCAGCACTTAATTTGTTACTTCAGAAAAAGAAAACAGTGTGTCTCTATTCAGATATTCTTCTCTTACAAAGCCAACATCTTGTGTGGGGTCACACAAGGGTCAAATCTTGGCACGTCTTGGCCTTCTTCTCTTATTTATATAAACAATTTAGTCTTTGTTTCCAAAACTGTATTTGTCATCTTATTTATAGATGATTTCAGTCTCATGAATTTTGTTTTTTTGATGAAGTCAATAAATGTAGAGATGTCTAAGGTTGCAAATTGGTTCAAGGTAAATAAACTGTTTCTGAACATTAAGAAAACTAACTAGAATTTTTGCTTCTTAAACAAGTATTACTGTAGAGATAAATATTGATGTGTATCACGCAAGTATCTAGTGGCTGTCTTTAGGTGTTTTAGTAGACAAAAAGTTTACATGGAAGCAATATATTAAATACATCTAAAAAAAAAAAAGCAAAAACCATCATAAAGTACCCACCGTAAAGTGGGTAACATGATTATGGTCAATGGTCAACTTCACTGTGACATTATAATGTTCAGTCCTTTTATACTTGTGTACTCCTCTGTAAAAATTGTTTCTAAGAGAAGACAGCATGTTTATCCACTGAAAATGATTCACTGGAATCTATATTGTATATCATATGTATAGTATGTAGTATAGTATGTATAATACCTTTTATTAAATTCCTTCAAAGTTACAGGTCAATATATTGGTAAGTTCCACATTAAATTCCTTCAAGTCTTCACTACAGACATTATATGGGTCTGGACAGACATGGATGTAAACTGTAACTTGACTGGTTGGTGGAGACAAACAACCTATTTTTTTTTTTACTGCTCTGGTTTATATGACACTCTTCTTAACTGGCCACTAGGGGCCTGTGATCAGCAGGTGATCATCAGCTGCTTCAGTTTGAAATCTTGTTTCAGCTCTGGACAATACATGTTGACATGATGTTATTGTTAGCAGAATTTAACAAATCTTTGCTGGTTGCATCAGGCAGTTCTGGGGCCATTGCAGTAGGTGCTTCACCATCTGTTGCCTGGCAACATTGCAGCATCTGCACTCTACTGAGTGACCTCTCCTAGTTTCTGAATGTTGCTCTCTTCATTTCTAAAGTATGTTGAATATTTATTATTGCTAACTTAACTGCAGATCTCTGCATGTGGATTACTGATGCTAGAGGGGTACGTGGAAGTGCAGGGCCACAAGTTGTTGTATCTGACAAAAATAAGAATGTATGGTACAAAATGACATTCTTAAGTCAGCAGCAGACCACGGCCAGTGCATCTCATAGCAATGGCGGCTCTCAACCAGTAGCCTGATAAAACACCAGTTTAAATGGAAAAGTATGTACAGAAGTTGTAGTATCAGTTTTTTTTTTTACACAAAAAGTGAAGAGAGTTCATATGTCAGTTCAACTTGAAACAAATATTGTTCCTCCCCCCCCAATTTAACATTCAACAACAAATGAAATTACATACATCAACACAATTCATACTTTAATCAAACAAGACCGTGTCAAGGTGATACATGGAACTAGTTGGCTTAGTGTGCACTGACAGCTCCATATGGGGTATTACCTGATTCTTAGGCAGTACTCGTATCTACAGCTGTATGTGTCACCTTGGTGCAGTCACCTGATGAGACTAGGAAGAGGCTCTGCTTATTACTGAGGCAAGACTCACAGTTAGGGGAGAGAGCTGAGGCAGTGGCCTTGATATGGTCATCACATGCACCAATGAGATCCCTACTGAATATGAATATGTCTTTCGTGGAGTCCACCTCAGTAACTAGAATCTATTTCACATTCTGTGCAACCACACGTCTTCCTCCTGTCAAATACTAATATTTCTCATACCAGACAGAATCCAAACAGGGAATTCATACCCATAAATACATTAATTATTGCTAATTTAGCAATTGTAATATTCAGTATTTATATGCACTGTCTGCATAATATATTTTGTAGATTTTGTTATTACGCAGTCTTTTATTGGGATAGCCGCACCGTTTTACACAAGACCAAAGCCCTTAGGCCCAAAGCAGAGATGTGAACTTGAGTCAAGTAACAAATTTGATGTTTTTAGACTCTTTTTTCATGAATCAACTAACACGGTGGAATTTAACACCCACCAAATGCCAGATGTAGAACATTTTCCATTCAATGCATAAATCTCTGAAGGTTATCCACCGCAACCCATTTGACAGCATCCAAACAAGTTGTAGCACTTACATTATTGAGCTCTACTTGGAACAAATGATACTAAATTTTGTTTGCGTACAAAAACTATGCAGCAGTCGAAATCAAATTGCAGTATGCAAAACATGCGGGTCAAAAGAAACATTTGACATTTAAAGTTGTACAAAGAATGATAAGTTGGGGCTTGGTAGTTAAAATGGATTTACATTTGGTGAAGAGCAAACTCAAGTTTAGGAATTGGGACTTGACTTGGGACCTGTCAGTCTTGACTTGGGACTTGAGTGCACAAACTTGAGACTTACTTGTGACTTGCAAAACAATGACATTAGTGCCACCTGTGACTGAAATGTTGTAGCCGTCTTGACAACAGATGGACTGGGAGCTACTCACACCCGACAACGACAACAGCTAATAAAAACCAAAGAACCAGAACAACATATCTAAAATCAATATGTATCATATTTTAACCTTCAAAACCAGAATTTAGGATCAAATTATTAAAAAAATATATAATAATATGGTGTTACATGACTCAAAAAAGACAAACACAAAAATGAATGAATAACATAGAATCAGGAAAGGTTAAAACAAATCATCCCATGTTTTTAGAAAAAAAAAAAAATCAATCAAAGGCCAAAGGGCCAACCATCTGAAAAAGGGCCAGATGTAGAAAAAAAAGACTGCGCATCCCCAAAACACTTGAGTTTTTTATAATCTCCCTCCCTGTTCTTCCTTCAACCAACCCATATTGACTGCCAGATGTGATATAGTAAAATATTTCCATTGGATATCTTCTGAACATCTATGTCAAAGTTGTAATGAAGTATCTGAAACTCATCAAACAGAACACTTCATGGAAAAACATAGTTTTTCTTTTACAACAGGCAGGAAGTCACAGGTCTCAGTCTAATATTGACAGACAAGTAGTTTTGACAGTTACACTCCTTGCTTAGTGGCTCCATGGTTTCACAATTTTTTAAGCATTAGGACACAACAATAACAAAATGTTACGGCTGAGTAATTGTCACAAAGGTGATTTAAGATGAATAAAACAATTTGTGAAACTAAGAGAAGTATTCAGGAGTGGCTTGTGCAACATAAATGGCAGGGCCCTTTCAAATGTGTACTTTGTTTTAGATATTGGGAGACTCAGAGTCAGCACATACATTATAGTTAAAGTCAGCACATTTATTATATATTTAAAGCACTGCTTTAGAGGTAAAAGTGGAGTGATTAAAAGTTTGTGTTTCTGACTTTGGTTCTCCCTCACCAGCAGTAGTGCTGCATTACAGCTCAGTTCATGAGATTAAATAGTGATGAGTTTCAGGAACTCCTTTTAATAAGAACTGTCCTTCTAACTCTCTGAAAGTGTAGTCAGTTCTGCACCAGCTAGATGAAGACTGCCCTTTGATGATTATCTACTAGAGGAGAGTGTGAATAAAGAAATACAAGGCTTACATGTTTTAACAATAAGTAATACATGCTTTGAAACATAAGAACATCTTTAATTGGGATATAAAATCTAGACATTTACAACATTGAACATGACTAAGTTATGTGAACCAACCACTGAGGGAGAAACAGAGAAATACTTGTCACCTGATAAGATTAAAAGGTGATTAATTACCCTACAATATAAAGTCTTGTGCCATAAACTCTGAAATGCAACAATTAAGTACTGATTAAGGTTAACTAGCCTTAAGTTAGAACATTCTGATGTGCTGTCAAAGTCAGGTGACATTGTATTAAGGGCAAAAAGGTGGGGTGGATGGATGGCTCAAACAGACACAGGACTTTCACCCAGGAGGCGAGGGTTTGTGTCCCATGTGAAACCAAGAAATTTGCACTGAGTTCTAATTAACTTAAGGTATGTCAGCTACATATATTACAAAAGTTGCGTATCATAACTTTCATAAATTCTGTTATGTATATGAAGTTATGGAACTGACATACTTATTTTAACCCAAACCACAACCTTTAAACCTAAATAGTTTTTGTGTCTTAATTCTGACAGTCTACCTGGATGCTGCATATTTATTATTGCTAACTTGGCCGCAGACCCCTGCATTTGCAAAACTGATGAGGTACCTACAGTGTCATAGTTTGAAGTGTAAGGCCACTGACCAAGTTGCTGTGTTTGACAAGGTGGGACTAAGAACATGTTGAACATAGGCAGACCAAGAGTCCACAGCCATACTAGTGGCAATGCTAACATGCTCAAAATGACAATGTTCTGAGCAGGGGTAATGGTTACCATCATTAGCATGTAAGCGTACTAACATCTCCTAAATAGTAGTAAACACAAAGTACGTCTGATAACAGTGTCAATAACTTTGTGAAAATTAGATGTTAAAACATAGAATCAGACAAATTACAATGTGATAGTAGATAAAAAGTCATGGGATCGCATCATTTGGGAACTATGAATGTTCATACCAAATTTTGCACTTATCTATCCTGTACTAAGTGCAGGGTAAAGACTGACATGTCATTGGCTAAGTGAAAACTTTGACCTGCTGGTGGGTGGAAATCAAAATCCAACTTTCAAGTAGCACAAGAGGATATGGTTACCTTAATTAAGTCTGAACTGAAGAGGTGGACTGACATTTCCATCCCTAAAACATTGCTTTAAGAACGCTGATAAGGAGAACTATGGAAGAGCTAATTTTCAAAATGTAACGACAATGCTTACATGAGAAAAAAGAATGGAAAATCAATAGCAAATTGTAGAGCTTTTTGTATCCTGGAACAATGTTTCCCTGTCTTATTGTCTTAAGTTAGCATCACTGGACCTTGTTTGCTCTGATTGCTGTGTGGTTGTTTTCCACTGGTCACTGTACTTGTACTGTCTTTTACATCTCCAAGGCCTATCATGGTCTATGTTCTTATTTGTGCTCTGGCTCTTAAAAAAATCGGTGTCTACATTCACAGAGATAGTTTTTATTCTTTTTACACAAGAAGCAAAAACTGCATTAAAATCAAACTGTCTGTCAAGGACTCCACTCCATCTGTCTGGACCTTCCGAACTCTGGAGTTGAACATATTGATATTACTGTATATGTTTAGCTAGATTCAGTTAGAAGATGTCTTGCTTGCTTCTGATCCTTTGCTCCTGGACTGTGTATACTCAGTTTCATCAAGTAGTCTTCTTCCATTCTTTGCAAGTGAAATAAAAGTTATATCTTATTTTGCTGAAACAAACTGAGGTGGTAGGAGGTTTAATTATATTAAGACCTTAACAAATAAGTCTTAATCTAAGCCATTGTCTCCCAATTTTTGCATAATCTGCAAATCCAGCTGCCTTGCAAAGTAGCATAGTTTGGGCAGCAAGACTGCTTACCACATTCTCATGTGACATGAGCGCAACAGTTGGTGGTGATAATGCACCTCTAAACTGATTTGCCAACTTAGTGGAGCATTTAAGAGCTAAACAATGAGATTGCTCACTACCCCCAGCAGTTGTTTGAGACCAAAATCAAAGCTAAAAGAGAGTGTGTATTTGTACATATGTATGTAATATGAAATTTTGATGTGTCTTTAGCGATCCCAACAACATATTTTTGTTCATGCCAATAAAGCTATTTGATTTGATTGATTTGATTTGAGTGAATATTGAAGTTACATTCATCAAGTGTGTCACAAACAAGCTCCAAATGAATGCTAATATTGTTCTGTAACTACTGGATGTGTCAACAAGCAGCTGTTTGCTGTATTCATTTATTTGAATTGCCTCTTGAAAGTATTCTTTTTTGAGGAATTTCTCTCTCACGGACTGGTGTCTCTCTTTTGGCCTGCTCTGCAGGTGTAAAGTTAGACACTTCTCTGTGGCACTAGCAGGCCTTTCAACTGAGGACCTCCTGAAGCTAACTGAAGCAGACATCAAGGTAACTGAAGTCGAAGCCCAGAAATTCAGAGGTAAGTTTAAATTCAAACTGGATTACAGATAACATTAGGAGTGCCCCCAAAATGTTTGCATTAGCTGATGCAAAATTCTGGTTGTTTTCCGCCATGAACTAACATAGCTAACTTTAATATGGCTTATCAACATCAGCTAATGTAAAATGGTGCATGTAGCTCACCGGTTTAAGTTTTTGTCTGACTTACCTGGCAGACATTAGAAATTTTTTCCTCCTCCAACTAACATTTGGTGTCTATAGCTAGATAACTACTGTAGGTCCCAACATATAGTTTGTTGGTTAACATCTTAAGAATCAGATAGCCTACTACCCTCAGGAGCTGGTTGAGACCAAAAACAGAGCTAAAAGAGAGTGAATCTTGAACTTACATCCATCACAAACAAGCCCTAAGTTAAATGAATGTTGCTCTGTAACTACTGGATGTAACAAAAGGCAACTGTTTGCTAACAGTTTCAGGCTTTCACTCCGATTTCCAGGTTTAAAAACCCATGCAAATGCATTCTGTATTCATATCTTGCAATTGCTTAAGTATTATTTTTTGTAAAATTTAATTTAAACGTGTATGCCCTTTTAGATTGTGAGTCCCTGTAAATTTATCACAATGTGGTTAGAGTGCTGCTATATTTTATTTTAGATCACAAGAAACAAATCTCGTGAAAACACTGAAATGCTTCTTTATTTAAAACCTCAGTGCTTCCGTGTTGCCGTCATAAGTCGTCTCTTTTGTCAAACAAATAGGAAGAGGCGCAGGAGTCATTCACACAAAGAAAGACATGATATAATACAGCAGCACCACGAAAGTAAGCTTGACATCAATACAGCAGCAGTACTGTTGTAACAAAAATAACCACTCAATCATAACAGCGTGTTATGGACAGAGACGGAACAAGGCTGGGAGTCGCTGAAAGGGAGAGGGACTGAAAAGGGAACAAGAGAGGAGAGATTAAAATTGAAAGCATGGGTGACTTTGCTTCGATGGTGTACAAGTTTGCCAAATTTGATGGACCATATGCTGTCGAAAATCCCCCAGACCATTACAATGAGTGTTTTCAACAATCAATCATCCATGGTGTCTGTGACCTGTGGACAAACCTGATTTTTATTTTCAGACAAAATTGAGAACGAGGGAGAGGTGATCAATGATTGAGGACACTATCCAAGGTAGGGGGAAGATTACAGATGTCTTTCATCACTCTTAGTTAGACATCAGCTGAGATGGCCGAGAAATGCTGACTCTCTATTATGGGTCTTCCTTGCCCTGTTTTTCAATCTTCTATCTCAATGTTGATAGTCAGCAGCAACTCAACCACATCATCATAAACACCAATGTAGGACACTAAAGTCTAGTGCCAGTGTTGTGTCCAAAAACTGCAGTGACAATAACACACCATATACTCTTGCTACAGTTTTTCCACACATGCTGCAGCTGTTTAACTTGTTCAGTGGTTGTATAGGTTACTAATAAAGAGAGAAGTGCAACGGTTCCATTGACGTCTAATCTTTGTCCATCAAATATACTAAATATGAATCATGACTAGCCACATATTAATGCTGAATAAACATTACCTAACCATAATAACTATTAATACTAATGTGACGTGGTGCCAGTTATCATAACTTGCCTTGCTTGTATTGTTTTTACCTGAGTTTACATATTTTAACCACCAAATTTAGGGGCTTAGGGCCTGTGGGGCTTAAAATATTAACATCTATCTCTGTATATAAAGAAGTTCTCCATGTACCTAGCAGCCTACCGGTATAGCCACAGACAAGACATGCCCTCATGAATCAAATATAATTTGTAAATTTAGTCTTTTGGGGTATTTCTTTTTAATCCAAAGAGAATGCAGGGCAAGATCTGTATGAGGTGCTAAAAACTAAAATTTTACTTTCTGTTGAATATGGAACTCTGAAATTTTACAATTTGGTATTATACCTAAAAATCATTTGAGAAAGGATGTGAACATTGTCTTTGTGTCCCTCATGCATCATTGACTCTGGTGCACCCTACTCACCATTTTGATTGACAGAAGTCTACTAGCATAAAACCAAAACTGAGCTTCAAATTACCATATTGGCTTGTTGATTTGTGCCATCCATCTATTCATCCATCTCACGCTCTATATCTTTGTCCAGGTGGTGGTGGCAGCGGGTACCTTGGATGTCCTTTTTCATAGCCAGCTTTGACAGCGCCTTTTGGGTAATCCTGACATGTTCCCAGGTAAGGTGAGTCCAGTGTGTTATGGGTCTCCCCTGGGATTTCCTTTTAGTTGGCACAAAGGAGATGCATCAACTGCCTTCTCTCAGGACCTAATAACACCTGGTATTAACATGTGCTGTATCTGGACATGTTATATGGATAACGACATCTGATACATGGGTGTTTACAATTGCTCCTGTTATTTAAATGCATCCATCTTGTGATTAGATCTCAATTTGCACATTAGTTTGGGTGGCTGGTAAATATAAACTACCATAAATGAAACCACATGCACTAAATGATTCTCAAGTTTCTATCCAAATGTAGCACAAAATTTTAACCAAATTTCCAGAAAATCAGCAAAAGAATGTGCATCAGGGTGTGTTAGGTGCCATTAAACCATTGCAGAAGAAAAGGGCTCAACAAGATGATAAAAGACCACTGACCAGACCTTTATGGTGGAAAGCCTTGTGGAGCCTTGTCTCCAGATCTGATGTTTTCAATCATACCTGAGTGATGCATGGCAGCCATTTTTTTCAGATTACTTAGGAATAGAGTGTAGACTGCCTCCTACTGGCCCACCAAAACCATTTCCAGCAGCAACTTAGTTTTCCCAAGAGGTCCATAAAGGTACTAACCAAGCCCAGCCCTGCTTAGCTTCAGCCATTCAGCAGAAACAGGGTACATGTTGGTGTGTAACATTTTAATGTGAAAAGTAACTAGTAACCAACACTGTCATATAAATGTTGTGGAGTAAAAATAGCCTCCAAATTGACCCTTTGTTAAGCCCCTGTCCAAGCAACCGTCCAATCATAGAGTTGCAACTGTAACTAGGGAGTCACAGGCCTGTCAAGCTTTGCATTCCTCTACATGTTGAAGCAGTGTGCCTGGGGATCTAAGAGGAGTAATACTGTGTCTGATGCATGTGGACCATGGCATCTGTTTCTGTAGTCTTTCAAAAGCATGAAACACAAGAGCAAACGTGTGGGGTATGGATATAACTTTGTCTTTATCTGCTCTAATGTACGCTGCAAGCATTAGCATGTCCGGATAACTAACACTAGCTTACTAGCTGTAGTGACACCACCTCCAGCCAAACTTGTTAGATACCACTGAGTCTGCATTTGTTATGTGGGCGGTTTGAGGAGGAGGGTTGTTCCAGAATCAAAGTAGGCTAATGACGATTCATCTCTCTGGCGTGCCCTCTTAGGTCTAAGCAGGGTTAGCTTAGCTCTTATCTTTGCTCTTTATCATATACATTCTATGTCTTCTGAGGCCTGAGGTCAAAGACAAACTCGATCCCCTGCAGTTTGCCTACAAAGAACACATTGGAGTGAATGATGCAGTACTCTACATGCTCCACCGTTCCCTCTCTCATTTGGAAGAATCTGGAGCTTATGTAAGAACTATGTTTTTTGACTTTTCAAGCGCATTTAATACCATCCAACCCAACATACTCAAAAACAAGCTCATAGAGATGGGAGTGGTTTCTTCCTTTGTCTCCTGGATCACGGATTACCTGACAGAAAGGCCACAGTTTGTCAGGTTAGGGAACTGTTTTTCTGGGACATTAATGAGCAGCACAGGGGCTCCACAAGGGACTGTCCTGGCTCCATTCCTGTTCACATTGTATACAGCAGACTTTAAATATAACTCTGAGTCCTGCCACATCCAGAACCAGATGACACTGCTATTGTAGCTTGTATAAGGAATGGACAGGAATCTGAATATAGGGATTTGATAAAATCCTTCAGTGACTGGAGTCATAAAAACTGCCTCATACTAAACACATCAAAGACAAAGGAAATGGTCATTGATTTCCATAGATCCAAGCCTCCTCTTCAGCCTGTGAACACTTGTGGAGTGAACATCGAGGTGGTAACAAACTATAAATATCTTGGTGTACACCTGGATAACAAGCTGGACTGGTCCCTTAACACAGATGCACTCTACAAAAAGGGGCAGAGCCGCCTCTTTTTCCTAAGGAAGCTCAGATCTCTAAACATCTGCAGTAAGATGCTGCAGATGTTTTATCATTCTATTGTGGCAAGTGTTTTATTTTATGCTGCAGTCTGCTGGGGAGGAAGTTTGGGAAAAAAGCAAGCAAGGAGGCTGGATAAGCTTGTGAAAAAGGCTGGCTCTGTGATCGGAGTAAGGATGGACTCTCTGGAGGAAGTTGTGGAGAGAGACACAATGAGGACGGTGGAGGCCATCCTAAACAACATGGATCATCCACTGCATAACACCTTGATGGACCAAAGAAATAATCGTGGTGGAAGGCTTCTCTCTCTTCATTGTAGGACAGAGAGATACAGAAGATCTTTCATACCAACTGCCATCAGACTCTATAATTCTTATACAAAAAGATGAGACTACAGACAAATGAATTTCCCCTTGGGGATCAATAAAGTATTTCGTATTCGTATTCGTATTCGTATACGTATATGTCTCGTATTTCACCATCCAACCAATGTTTGCTGGGAGCCAGCTTTAGCCTCATTCTTTTAGTATTAACACTATATTACGTATACCGTTGTTAAGTAACTTTACATATTTAATACACTTTAAGAGGCTTCCTGTTTTAAAATATGTAAGATGGAAACATGTAAAAGTCAGCTGGAGAGGGACTTCTCAGCTGACTCAAGTTTCAAGCATTGCATTAGCTTAAATTATCCAGTTACATGTAAAATCTGCTTGTAAGAGTCATCATTTTAGCTGACATAAAGCTGCTTTTGTTTACTTTAAGCAGTGTTGTGTGCAGTGTGAGAATAGAAAGCCTGACAGTTACAGCAACAGTAACTATGTAGTGCGGGGTTTAGCAAAGGGTCAGTTGTACTGGAATAGAAGAATAAAATGTTATCGCTGACTCATTTTTAATATCATCACTCACAGTTGACACATTTTATTCATCACTGCACTTTGAGACAAACCTACTTTTGTTTTTAAATTTGTTCCTATTTCTCACCAAAAAACATGTTGCAGGTGATTGGATGAGCCATGTCTCTATCACATGTATCAGGGGCTAACTTTAACCAGTCAGATCGAACTCTTGTTGAAGCTGGCCAGGAGAAAAATTAAAACATCTTCTGCATGGAGAAAAGCCTTCAGTGCTGTTCTTTTCTCTTCTTTCAATAAAGAAATACTCTCCAGTTCTGATATAACTGATCACAGTATCTATGTTAACTTCTTCAGGAGTTGCCGTTGTTTGTTCGAGACGAATCGCTTCCATGGATGCTTCTCACTGTCATCACACCTAAAACCACACCCATAGTCGCTCTTATAACGCTAATTGGCTGCACCACTTTTGGTGCAGACACAAACAGATAACTTGAAGCCTGGCAAGATGGATTCTTGTGTGATCTTGCGAATCCAGTTTTCTTGCAAGATAAAGTGAATTTAGGACCCTTGTGTAATTCCTATTTGCCCATATGTTGTATGTATTTTTTTTTTTTTTTTTTTTTGTATTAATGTATTTGTGCATGAATGGCATGAATAAAAAGTGAAAATATACAGAGATAATGCTGGTTACTTTGGTTGTACGAGGGTTGTTTAACCTCTTCTTCCTGGTCGCTTTGGGAAAAATAGTTTTTATAGACTGTTCTGATATGAGCAGGATCTTTACGACAGCTGAAAATTGGCTCATTTAGAGCATTTCCTGGATGATTAAACTGATTTTGTGCATATGAAATACACTTAAAACTGACCAGGGTGCTTACTCAGACATGAGACTGACTTGTTGAATTACCCTCACATTATCGTAAAGGGCTGCATGTCTGAAAGGGGCTAATGATCTACCAGACACATGAATAATAACTAACTGTTTTTTCTATCACTTAAATGATGACCAATGGTTTAAAGCCAAAGAAATGCTAGTGAAACCTATCAATTTAAACTAAATAAATGTGCATGTGGTCCCATAATGGTGTGGGTGTGTAGCCACAATGGAAGTTTTAAATTTTGAATCGAGTAAATGGTGAAATTAATGTAGGCAGGTCCATTAGAGAGCAGAAATTAAATCTACACCCAAATTAACAAGTGGTTTTATTCCAATATATTGTACTCAGCTAATGGGATTATTTCCCATATCTTTAAAATTTAATTTCACACCAGTGTATTATTGCTATAATATGCATGGGCTCCTCAGATGTGGGCTGTTAGGTTAAACATAAGAGTAGAGACATTAATCTTAAAAGTAATTAGCTAATCAATCATCCGCTAGAGGGAAAAGGGGAAGAAGGCTTAACGATGGGGCACGACCCCGAAAGGGCTGCACCACAGGGTGTGTGGTAGTCTGTATGTGTGTATATGAGAGCACCGTATACCCATGGGGAGTACAAGTTGAGAGAAATATGGCTGCCCCAATAATGTAGGCTGCAGCTAATTTAATGATTGTGTAGAGTTCAGCCACCCTATGCCGGGAACTGGAGAATTTTTTTGCTTTGATGCTGTTGAAGCTACATTGCATGTAGTTTGTGTGTGTGTGTGTGTGTGTGTGTGTGTAAGTGTTAGGAGGGGGGTTGTGTGGGGGCTTGTTTTACTGTATTAATTGGGTATGGCATTTGCAACTGGGGACAAAAGTCATGTCCCCAATTGGGAATAGACAGAATTTTGGGTCAGTGGTTAGGGTTAGGGTTAGTGTGTGTGTGCGTGTGTGTATGGACGTGTATTACACAAATTGTGGGGACAAATTCTGTGGGCGGTTCCTATAAACATAATTGTTATATAGTCATTATTAAAGTTAGCACACAGTAATCTCACATTGTGGGGACTCGCCATCCTTATGTGGACAAAACATTAATCCCCATGATATAAATCAGTAAACACTAGGGTGAGGGTTAGGATTAGGTTTGGAGTTTGGGTAGGGTTAGGTTAAGGTTTGGTTAAAGGTTAGGCAAGGTATGGGACATAAGTGTGTTTACACACTCACATTGTGGGGACAAACTGTAACTCCCCATAATGTAAATCATTTAATTTTATGGTGAAGACTTGGGTCATGGGTAGGATTAGGGTAAGTCTCCAGGAAATGAATGTAAGTCAGTGTAATGTCCTCTAAAGTGATGGAAGCACAACTACTTGTGCGTGTGTTACTGCAGGTCCTGATGGTTCATGAACACCGGGCATTTTTGCTTGTGTCGGTGTTAAAACTAAATCAAACTTATTGCTGGCATCTTATTTAACTAACTAACAGAGGTGACTTTTGCAATTGTGCTTTAGTAGCACAACATTATGCTGCGTCACAGGCTTCTGGCTATTGTGTGTATGTTTGTGTGCGTGTGTTTGCTGAAATGAATTCCCATTTTCATTTTCCCCTCATAATAAACAATAATAAGCTTTCATAATCTCCACTGCCCCAGCCCATGTTACTCTCTGACCTCCAACTTCACAACACACACATATACACACCATAGGTGGCAGCAATAAAATGGCCTAATTGTCAGCAATAACATTAAGAATGTGCAGATGATTAATAAATAAATGTATATATATGGAGAGACAAACTAAACATCTGGATGACACTGAGCTAATGTCACTTAATAATACACACACACACACACACACACACACACACACCTGAGGTTTCTCTCTGTATAGGGTATAAAAGTTTAAACCCTGAATTGAAGAGACAGATTAAAAAAATCATATTTTAAGATGGTGTCAAAGTTGTTTGAACAATCGGACAACCTCCCTTTGGTCCCAGAATTTCTGTGGGCCACACAAACTCATATGGTTTCTGGCAATTTAATCAAAAAGTTGTTTAATATACATAACTAACAGGGATGGAAGAAATATTCAAAATTGTTAAGTAAAAGTAGCAGAACACCAAATACTGTACATTACAGGTACAAGTACTCTTTCTGCATTAAAACACACTGATTGTTGGTTACACTGATGCATTACTAACTCTGCAGCATTTTGCTGTTGCAGATGTTGAGCTGGAGTTTAAACTACTTTATAAACGGTACATTTGCATTATTTATTTATTTATATGACGCAAAGTTCACCAATTTGTGGACACCTGTGGGGCTAAATAGTTCAACAGCTTAGGAGCAGCATTTCTCAACACAAAACTGCAAAGAATTTAGGGATTTCATGAGATTCAGACAATCAGGAGATTCTAAAATGTAATTTGTGGTTTGCAATGCAGTTTTTACTGCATTAATAACCCACATAATTATATAAAGAATTCCACATGGGCTCAGGAACATTTTGGAAAACTGTTAACGGTGCATTTACAAGTTAAGATTTGACCATGCAAGCAGAAAGTCAATTATCAACAACATCCAGAAATGCCGCTGACTTCTGTGAGCCCAAGCTCATCTGAAGTGGACTGACACAAAGTGGAAAAGTGAGCTGTTGTTGTTGGAAATCATGGACATTATAACCTTCGGGCTAAAGAGGAAAAGGACCGTCCAGATTGTTACCAGTGCTAACTTCAAAAGCCAGCATCTGTGATGGTATGAGGCTAACTGTCACATCTGTGAAGGCACCATTAATGCTGCAGTGGTCTGACGGGGGATGCTCGGGGTGCCAGTTACGCCAGAGCCGAACAATAACTTCATCAGTGCTGTGAGTCAGTATATTTTTTTAAATTAGTCAACCATGCATAAGGCTCAAAATCAGAGCATGTTAGAGAAAAAACAAAGCTCCTTTCTTGGACCTGTAGGAGCACACATCCAAAGTAAACAAAGCCAACAAACAACACAATACCACAGCAGATAGCTTTCAGTTCAAATAAATGTGCTGAGGTACATCATAGGCAGAACAGACCAGAACAACAAAAGAGAATTCAGTCCCTTCCAGAAAACCCAAAGTCCAGCCAGTGTGACTTCATAGTAAAACAATTCTACAGCATCTTTGCATTGGAAAGGCCCATCCCTCAAAACCTATAGATGGATCAAACTTGCAGGTCAATAGGACCTTCCTATCAAAAGTTATTTGACTTCGATCAGATTGATCAGTGATCAGTTTTGGTTATTACCCCTAACCCTAATCCTAACCCTTACCCAAGTCTTCACCCTAAAACATCTTCACCCTTTGTGCAAATCATTGCATCGTGTTTTATTTATGTTTTGCACAACATCCCAACTGTTTTGGAACTGCAGCTCTACTTTTTACCTTGTAGACTAGGTGTGTGCTCTCTGAATAATTGTAAAATATCACAACCGAATATCACGCTCTGGCTAACCTTCACCTTCAGGGACATATTACAGACAAAAGACCACTTAATTGGAGATGGCTGGAGCGATTAAGGACAAAAGCCATGTCCCCACTTCGAAAAAAGGATCATGTTTGGGTCAGTGGTTAAGGTTAGAGTGTGTGTGTGTCCAGAATTCATCTTAAACAGCCATCTGAATTGAAGTGTCAGTGTCTGTTTCTTATCCAACACATTGGCCCAGATAGTTCTTTTTTTTTTTCCTATGGGGCTGGATGACTCACTGCTGTGACGAATGCTGCCTGTGTGTGTGCATGTGTGTGAAGTTAGCAGAAACCCAAACATAAGTCAGCCCAAAATATGTGTTATGCTGCCAAGTATTATATGATTATATAAATGTAAATCATATACACATGTTTGTGTGTTTAACACAAGATTTTCCACTTTCATCTGCTGTCAACACATGGTGAGTTTTAGTTGCATTTTGAGAATAATAAGTTTTTAAGCTTTATTTATATACCACTTTTTAAAATAGCAGTTACAAAGTGCTCTACAGTTAATAAAGGGAAGCAGTTCCATAGTGTCAGAAGTTGGCTGATGCAACAGACTTGCTTTTCACTTCACTTTTAAGCAACACTGCTTTCTACATTGGCTGCATGAAGACAGTGGCTTTTTTAGGGTAACTGCAACCTGAAGTGCTCATAATTGATTGTGTATTGGTCTGTTTTTAAAATGGGTTAGGCAGATTATTTTTGGCCCCAATGGGCAAAAGTTCCATAATAACTTTGAATCATTATTGTAATTGAAGTAGTCTGAGAGAAAACTAGACTTCTGCTCCTCATCTTGGCTGTTAAAAAGCTCTAGAAAATCTAGCCAAGACTTTGGCCAATCACGTCACTAAAATACTTGATAAAGACTTATTCCCAGAACATCAGTATTTGATGATCCAAGAATGAGACTGAAGAGTCAGTTATCTTTCTCCAGAATAACATACTGCACCTTCAGTCTTTTGGACCAAGTCTAAGTCAGGTCAGTCTGTAATGGGCAATCCAAGGCAAGTCTCAAGTAAAGAGTTTATCTCGGTTTTTATTAGGTTTCATGAATCATGTTTTTTTTAGGCAATCTAGGGAATATCGTTCAAACTCATGTTTAAATTAGTACAACAAAATACAAGTAACATACAATATTAAACTTTTTTTCAATACGTTTTTAATTTAAATATTTTGGCAAAAGCACTGAACTCTATCAGTCATTATAATAATCACTTTTCATATCCACCACAGTTGACTGGAATTTGTTGTTAATGCAGTGCCACCTGAGGGCTCAAAAGTCAGAGGAAGTCAATGTTGATTTTCAGCCCTTAATATGCAGAGATTTCTCTGGATTCTCTGAAACTTTTGATTATATTATTGATTGTAGATGGTGAAATCCCTAAATTCCTGCAGTTTTGTGCTGAGAAACATTTTTATTAAACTATTGGACTATTTGGCCACAGTTTTTTTTTCACAAAGTGGTAAACCTCACATCATCCATGCTTGTGAATGACTGAGCCTTTTGAGGATGTCCTTTTAATAACCAATCACGACTCTGTCACAAGCTGTTTCAATTAATGAACTGCCACAATGGTGTCCCAGACAAGCCACAATCCACAATCTTTGGCAAGTGCACTCAAGAAATGTCTTTGGGAACTGCACTAAATACGCCACAACAATTTTACAATATTTCATTTAGTATTCTTCAGTGTAATGCAGCAGTTAGTAGTTTTCTATATTTCACAGTATTCAGTGTTTAAGTGCTCCACTGTATTTTTTAAGATTCAGATATGCTCACTGCCCACATCAGCACATGCATCCTCAGAAACATTGCAGACTGTTTGATTAACCCCTAGTTCACCAAGCTAAACTGGCCTCAGCGATGTCATGTGATTGACAGGAAGAACAGTGTTCCCTGTAAACATGGATGTTTCCATGTTTGCACACAATTTCCAAGTATTCGAACCGTAGTAATAAAGGAGTTTTCCTGATCTTGTGGCCCAAACGACCAAATAAATGGTCCGAGAACAAGAAACTATGGCCGTGCATTGGAAAGGTAAAGTTTATCCTCAAGTTGGAGTTTCCACTCCCTTGGGGCAAAAAACATCGATAAAACATTAATGTTCCTGTTTTGCCCATAGCAGAAATAAGAGAAAAGCCTCAAGGTCTCAAGCTCTCTGCCCACCACCAGTGCTGAAATAAATATTACAAAGCAGAGGCCACCATGTTGCTGTGGTTCGTGGTCTGATTCTCTAACCATGTTTCTCTCATTCTGACCATGGTTGCAGTGGCAAGCAGCAACAAAAATATACCGGTACAGCTGTCATGAACAAGAAGGTCTAGGAAACTGGTGACCAGAGCTGGGAAATCCTGCTTTAGGGTCCTCAGAGGCAGCCAATCTCTCCAACTTCTGGTTTAAAACAGGGTGACTGGCATAAAAATATACTATTTCAAATAATTAATACATTACATAAATCCAAAAGTATTTTTATCCATCTTAAACATTTAATGAAAATGAAAAAGAGCTCTTTTGATAACTGTAAGTTGGAATTAGCACATAAATAAGTGATTTGTGCATCAGAATCATCAAAAAATAGACAATATGCTTTCATAATTAAAAGCCAATTTCTCTCTTTTGATTTTAGAGTTTTATCCATTTTATTCTGGTGCCAGGAGCTGCAAGTGAAAGTGTGCACTGGGTTATGGAGATATTATGCTATTAATTATTGGTGACAATTTGGCAGAATTCAAAAAGACCAAACTACATTCAGTTGAGCATTTTATAATATTTATAGCACCAAGTCATATTAGTTAGTTCCAAAAACTTCTTTTTTTATTCAGTATTATGTTCACTATAGGCACTGTTATGTTCTCTGTCTGTTCTGTCTGACCCCACAGAGCCACCGTAGGTTAGAAGTGAACTGAAGCTCACAAATAAATCACGTTTAATACAGTGTGGAAGGCAGCTCTGTATTAACTGCAAGTTGAAAATATTTAACATTTGTGAAAGGTTTGTATGTATTGCTTAGCAGAGCGTAGAGTGGAGAGACAGAGCCACCGCTTGCCAACAGACAGCTGCTGAGCTCCGGGGAGTTCTGGAGGAGAGAGGCACGGGCAGAGCGGAGCTTCTCGATGAATTAACACCGCAAGTCACATTGGATTCTGTTTTGATCCAATGTACTTTGCTTTGTGAATGCACAGATGTACACCATGGAGAGGGAGAAAAAGAAAAAAGACTGGAGGAGAACAACAAACAACTGGAGTTGAATGAGTGCGCTGCGCAGCTCAGAGGCTGCACTGAGCCTGGGTGCTGCGCGAGGTGGAAATTCACTTTGGTTTCTGTGCGAACACACCAATATTGACCCACAACAAGTACCAAACTTTGGCAAATTCTAATACTGGACTAATACCATCACTTCTCTTACACATTTTACTAACATGCATTTTTTTTCTCATTAAATTAAGACATCCTTTGCATTGTAATACCTCCAACGCGAACATGTGCCTCCACCCGTCTGCACATGGAACTAAATAAGTCTGTCTCTCCGGTTGCCTCTCACTCTCAGGTGAGCCTGCTCACATGCTTCCTGTCCCGACGCCTGTGCTTAGATTCCTTTGACACCTGCAATATTTAACACACACTTTTCTCCATCTCAATATTTGATGTCTCCTTGATGCCCCTTGTTGATGTGAGCTTTCAGAAGTTGCCAGGTAATTTGCTAAGCGGCTGTGAATAATTGACAAAGGAGGGTCCAAATTAAGTCCCACTTTACTTTTTTCTTTTGTTCCTTCTGTTATCATTAAAGTGCTGCTCAGAGTACCACACCTCCTCTGTAGACACACAAAGTTGTTTTATACAGTTACAACTTTTGTTCTGCAGTTCACCTTTATATCACTCATTCTTGAGAATTTGGACAAAACTGTATTTTGAGGGGGTTTTGATTTTTACTCTTCCTTATGCTGGGAAAATATATTTTAAAAAATCAAACTGAAACACCCTTGACCATTGTCTGGGGCAAGAAAGTTTAGCTTGCTAACCAGGAACAGTTAAATGCAGCGGTTATTATTTACTACTTTTATATGCAGTATAGCAATGATACATGCAATGATAGTATATTGACAGTATTGAATCAGGAGATAAGTGCATTGTCCCAGTCCTACAGTTTATAAAATTGATATACCAAATTTGTTTTAGCAAACAGTTGCCTACTTAGAGACATGAAGCAGCATTAGCAATCTTTTGGAGTTGTGTTTGTGTCCACCTGATAAATTCGAGTCTAATATTTACTTTTTTTTTTTCGCTCGATTTAGGCTCCACCAGCTCCTGAGGGGAATATTGAGCTTTTAAACTGCTAAAATGTTCCATCTTTATTTAAATTGGTATAGAATTAAACCCAAAACATTAAGCTGTAAAAAGCTAAAAGACTCTGTAGAACGAAGGGAAAGTGTTGGAGTTGGTGATAATTCTCTGTAGCTTCATCACCAAGAGTAACCCAGTTTAATTTTACATAGTCATTTCACCTATTAATATAAAAATATTCATCTTTAAAGAGGAGAATCACAATAGCTTATTTTACTTACAGGTTGATGACAGCTGACATGCTGTAGGTCAGAATTATCTTTAAGAATACCTCCCACTGGAGTACAAGTCACTTCATGTTGTTGTAATATTCTGTGCATTTTGAATTCCGGTAGATTATTACAGGCATTCACTCTTTAGTTTCAATTTCAACCCTAACCCCTATCACAATCTCCACAACAAAAAATATTATTTGAATTAAAAATTGTTAAATAATTCAGTTAACATTCACAAAGTAGGATCCCTCCTGTGGATTCTTCCCTCTCTTATTTCAGAAAAAGAACAATATGTTCAGACGTTTTCCAGCTCACTCTGATATTAAAGACGTCTCCCTGCTGGTTCTATGAATCTGCTTTACTCACCTCTCTCTGCTCCCCTCTTTCAAATCTAATCACATTTTGTCTAACCAAGTTTTGTCCTTGAATATTACTTTAAGCAGAGTGCACTAACATTATTAACCTTCCCTGTGCCCCTATTAACCATTTCCTTTAAATCCACGTCTCCTAAATACATGGTTCATGGAGGTCAGGGGTCAACCTCCTCTGGATTCTGACATGATAAAGCTAATTATAGTTCTGCGTGCGGAGAGGAGAAGAGACAGAAGGCGATCATTTTTAAACACCTGCTTCACATACAGTAGCTGCATTTTCACCTTTCACCATGAAAAAAAATCATGGACAATTCATGGTAAGAAGTACTTTCTCAAATTTCAAACCAAATAATATCACTAAAATGGAAACCTTGACTGCAACAACATTATCACTTCAGAAAAAAAGGTTTGTCTGGATTTTAAAGATGGTGTCACTGATCATAGAGCGTCATTTTTTACTGATTTACTGTGCTTAACTGTGCATTTTCACCATAGTTAGGAACTGTTATGAAAATCAAAGTTAAGTCTAGTACAAACTGAAAAAAGAAAACTCATAACTAGTTAACTGAAACAATTAGTTAAATAAGTTGATCAAGTCATTGATAGCAGGCACATAGATAGACAGACAGACAGACAGACAGACAGACAGACAGACAGACGGATAATTTGGCAACTGGCAAAAATTACAGAGTTGTTTTGGTTTTAGCTTTTATCTGTTTTATATGATTGGAAATTGAGGATTTGTGATTTGTGGTCCTAGTCAATCACAAAGTAGTGATAAAAGTAAAATTTGTAAAATGGTGTGAGAATTTTGCCTGTGTGCACTCCAATCAGGTGAAATGTAATTGGTAAAGCATTTCTATACAATGACACCTGTATATTAAAGCCACTGGAAACTCAAGTTAACCCATAGATTAGCTTCTAACTATGTAATTTAGGGTTATTTTGCATAATACTAAGCATTTAAAAAGTATTAGAAATTAATTGTAAACCAAATTCTAAATAATGTCATTTGTTTTAAGTTTTGGTATATTTTTCCTGCTATTAGGTTTGAATTGGTCATTGCCTAAATGTTTTCGGAAGCATATTTTAGTGCAACCTTTAGCAATAATGTGAAAAAACTTGAAACCTGGTGACCACCATTTTGTACCCTTCTTGGAAATGGACCAAGCACTGCTACGTACACGTTTCATTGCTCTGATTGGTTGTAAGTCTATCATATTGCAACAAAAGACATTTTGGCCTGCATGTGTTGATAACCACCATGGAAACTGAAAATGAACTGAGAGCTTCCAATGCTAAGTTATGCTCTAAGTCAAATTTCAGGAGGTTATAAGTTATCCTTGTGCCACCCAATTATGTGCAAGGGCACTCATCATAATGTGTCTGGTGCTACTGATTACAACTAACTTTTTTTTTTCTGTTTTTTTTTTTTTTTTTTTTTTTTTTTTTTTTTTCTTGATAAATCACAACTACTAATAATTTGATGCAGAATCTGGATTGAAATAACTGGTCTACTTGCCAACAAGTTACTACTAGTTAAAATAACATTACAGGCAAACATGCAGGTTTCAGGCATGAATTGGAAATTGAGTGTATGAGTCTCCCACTGCAGGAAGTGTTAAGTATGTTAAAGGGATGTGTTTTAATTGCTTTTTGGGTCCAGAAACTGGAGACTGGTGTTTGTGTCAGAGAGCAGCGCCGCCTCTAACCTCAAGCTCAACGGCTCAATATGCCACAGGGTTTTGAAAGCAATCAATCACCATGGCGGTAACAAGAAAAACATGACCCAGGTTAGAAAAAAAGCCTGAATTATGCTTTGAGGCAAAGAACGCTTCTTTTGTACTCAGAGTGTGCCCTGGTGTTACCCCTGCTTTCTGCCTGCGTTTGTCTAATAAATGTCACCAAAATAGTGAACAAAGCCTGACGGGTCGATACACTTTGAAAAATGGCCTTCAATCTCTCAGCTAGTATCTCAATGACTTTGAATTTTCCTCCACTTTCTCAGAGGGCTTGTGTTGTAAGTGTGCGTTTTGTATCCCGGTGTGCATGCCGTGGCTGTGAATGAAGACGTACGCTTAGAGAGCCGATACACCACTCTGTACTCCTGTCTTGTTTGGTTGGATGAGTACAGCTGAGGACACAAAAGACTTGTAATGCTCCACGTCGGATATCATAAGCCATAACACAAAGCTGTGCAGAGGCAGAGAGGTGGGGGTAGAGGGAAGGTCGGGGTGAATTTTAAGCAGCGTTTTGAGTGTGAAACCCAAACGACCTGCCCTTGGTTTGAACTGTTCGATGGAACGATGTGCCGGCAACAATTAATCTCTGTGTGAGATCATTAGGACAACACTGAGAGGCGTCCCAGTGCAAATTTCTGTAATGAGCTGGTCCTCCAAATCTGCACTCCCTGTCCTCCTGTGCATTCGCTGCACACAAAAGCCACAGCAGCAAAAAAGTCTGTCTTTGCAGGGCAGAGGAGTGGTGGCTGATTCAAAGAAGGGGGATCAGGAAAAGGGCATACAGCTGTTGTGAGCCTTGAGGGCACTTGTAGCCTATTAGTAGTTCAGAAGTCCAACAGTGTTTTGTGGCCAGTTCCATCTGTGTTAAAGGCTCTACAGGGAACAAACAAGGCTGACCATTTGGAGTGTTGGAGGTGTCGGAAAACCCAGATAGTTTTTCTGCCATGTAAAAATAATTAGCATACTATTCAGGCTTGTTTTGACTTGATGGCACTGGTTTTGTGCTGTAACACAGTGTTCTTTTCTTTGTAGAGTCACTGTTCATGTACACATTTGTTCAACTTATTTGTAATATTTTGAAAGAAGTTTGAATACTTTGTTTTTATAAGTGCTCTATAAGCGTAACTGTCTCTAAACACTTTGCTCACTGAGGACAGTCTTGAGCTTTCATTGGTAAAATTGGGTGGAAACACCATCATCATTTATCATATAATCGGCATAGGTTTGTTAGCGGCCATTCTCGCCACCATCCAAGCAACTGAGAGTTAGACACAAACACCCAATTATTTTATTGCTTTATTTTGTGATTGGTCAGTTACAGTATTCTAAGGTCTATTATTTCTGTATAGCAGGGCGTTGCTATGTATAACAGATGTCGCTATGGACACAGTTCTGATCATAGACCCCAAAGGAACATTCAAATGAATATTTTTGACATTTTTTGTACATAACCATGTAACAAGCAGGATAATGTACAGCAGGCAAGTCACTACTGCAAAATAAAGCCATAAAATCATTTTAAAATTAATATTTTGTCACATAAATGAGTGCCAAAATATTTTGATTTTTCGGTAAGTTACCATGTAATAAAAATTTTAAAAAAGCTCAATCAACTTGCAAACAACAGATTCATGGTGCCCACAGGAAAAAAAACATCTTTAATTTAGTGAATTTGTAACCTGTTCTTAAGACTCATCTCCAGGTTAAACTGCATGGCGACAAAGCTAAAATATCAAACCATAAGCCTAACTCTTTCATATTGTAGTGTGTAAACATTCTTGTCTTTTTGGGCTTATAAACTGGGCTTAATCCTTTCAGCCTTTTTACAAAAATATACTTAAATTTTGTGTTTCAACCAGCTGTTTCAGAGTGGAGATTACTTTATTCTATCCAAATAATCGCTCTGGAATCACTTCCTGCAATCACTGATTGGGCCACTGATGAGGCACAAGATTACAGCATTTTGCTACTTGAAATGTGAAAATTACCAAGAAATGTGTGCATGTGTGTGTGTTGTGTCTGCACACTCCCATTTCCATGAATATAAATGCCTAATATTATCTATTTTCATACAGTATGTATGTATAGTTCTATTTTTAATGTCTGCTTGTGTGTAAATGAGCATGCGTGCAAACACCCACGTGCATGTGAATCCTTTTGTGTGTGTGTGTGTATGTGTGTCAGTCAGGACCTGTGGTAATTCACAGTGCATGAATGAATGATAATCAGCATACTAATTCATCATGTTGCCCTTTACCAGAGTAAAGTCCCATCGCTGTGTTCCCAGCGTCACCACCATGTCAGCAGACTGCACACTGATGTACAACAGGCTCAACATACTCATTGTGGTACTTGTCATTTATTCAAAATATTATGGTCCAGTGTGCATGCTGACAAGCTTGCTAGTTTTGACAACTTTATTTTTCCTATGTCTACATTTGTTTTCACTGAAATGGTGTACAACAACAATGAACAAAATAGTGCTTGTAGTAAATGGAACAATAGAGAGAAAAATAGAAGTATAGTCACTGCTTCATCAAGCCTTTAGAACCAAATATTCTGCTTTAACACATTTTGGTGTGATCGGACCTCAAAGGACCAGTGTGAAGGATTTAGTGGCATCTAGCACTGAAATAAGAGATTGCACCCAACCCACCTGCCAAGCGACAAGAACATACGAGGCCTCGAAAACTCATCTAGATCAAAGTTTGTCGATAGCCAGTGTCACTGACCATTCTTGGCTACTTGTAAACATGGCAGACTCTGTGAAAGAGGAATCAGGGTTTATGTAGATAAAAAAGAATCATTCTAAGGAACAAAAAACACAACTATTCTTATCTTCAGGTGATTATATAGTTACTTATGAAGATTGTTTTCCATTTTTGGCAATAGATCATATTCAAAGTGACACACTTTTTTATTTATAAGCAAGTCATTAAAAACAAATTCTTATCTACAATGGTGGCCTGGCAAAAGGCAAGAGCCTCTTGAGGAAAAGGGGGCAGTATAAAACACAGCCACAGGCATGTGGCTAACAGACAGCAGCGTCAGGTAGTACAGCAGCAACAAAGCAGCATACACATGCAGCAACCTTAACCTAACCTAACCTTAACCTTTACAGGACTGGTGTGTATGATTTAGTGCCATATAGTGGTAAGGTTGTAGATTGCAACCAACTGAATACCACTCACCCCTCCCTTCCCCTCCAAGCATGTAGTAGAAACTATGCTGACTGTGAAACTTGTGAAAATGTGATCTCAGGAAAAGATTAAAACGAAAGCAACTGGACTTGTTTAAAAGTCTTATTGAAGACGTTTCGCTTTCATCCAAGAAGCTTCATCAGTTCATGCCTGTCAGACTAGTCAGAGCTAGTCTAACTAAATGGTGGGAACCCCAGGTATTTAACCTCTGTGGATGTGTTCAAATTCATGAGTGCTCCAATCAGATTGACAACAGTCGTTTGGAGTCGTTGATCACTGGGTGTGACCCGAAACCAGGTATGAGTGTCAGTCGTTAGAGAAAAAGGACTGTGGACCCCAGTCGTTAGAGTTACATGAACTCCATGCTGTATGTTTTTGCCCGAACTTGCTGTTTTGTTATCACCCCTGGAGTCAGAGTCCTGGTTGGAACCACTATGATGTTAAATCACCTAGGTGTATTCCCGGTCATCAAAGTGGCCTCCATTGGTCTTGTCCTAGTCTTATAGGACTGCTGACTGAGCTAACTAGCTAATGGC
The DNA here is from genome assembly GCA_034769285.1 of Lutjanus argentimaculatus. NCBI lineage: Eukaryota > Metazoa > Chordata > Actinopteri > Lutjaniformes > Lutjanidae > Lutjanus > Lutjanus argentimaculatus. The sequence continues at coordinate 37,692,549 of JAWZSL010000006.1, forward strand.
TTAGGAAAAGGACAATGCTGCAAATAATAGGAGTGTGAGATCGACAGGCAGCTTTGTGCAGCATCAGCAGTGATGCAGGTATCATACCGGACTGTCATGGTGAAGAGAGAGTTGAGCTAGAAGGCAAAGCTCTGAATCTACCTATCGCTCTATCCAACCCCACCTACAGTATGGACATGCACTTTAGGCAGTGACTGAAAGAATATGATTGCAAATACAAGCGGCCAAAATGATTTTCCCTTGTAGGGTGGCTGGCTCAGCCTTAGAGATAGGGTGAGGACATCTGGGAGGGGCTCGGAGAAGAGCTGCTGCTCCTTTGCGTTAAGAGGAGCCAGTTGATCTGGTTCAGACATCTGATTAGGATGCCTCCTGGATGACTTCCTTTGGAGGTTTTTCGGGCACATCCCACTGGGAATAGATGCCGAGGTAAAAACAGAACTCACTGGAGGGATTAACATATCTCATCTGGCCAGGGAATGTCTTGGGATCCCTCAAGAGATGCCAAAAAGCATGGCTGGGGAGACAAACATCTGGAATACCCTGCTTGGCCTGCTGCCATCGTGACCTGACCCTGGATGCCAATAACCCCTGTAAATTGTAAAGGGATCACCACAATGATTATAATTCATCCTGAAGGAGACATGAATGTATAAAATTTCAAGGCAATCTATCCAATACTTTCAACCTCGACAAAAGAGTTTCAACTGTTGCTTCTGCTGGTGGCACAGAATTAAAAATCTGAGCATCAGATTAGGTTAGGATTCATGCTTCGGGATCATGAATGCCTTGAGCATATTTAATGGTATCCAATAGTTATCGAGATTTTTCACTCAAGACTAAAGTGGTGGACCAACCAACAAACATGCCATCAGAACAATCACCAGTGTAATGCCGCTTATTTTAGAGAGAGCTCCAGTATTTAAATAGGGTGGCACAATGGCGATTATACGTGGAATTTACATGTTCTCCCTGTGCTTGTGTTCCTCCAGGCACTCCATCAAAAACATGTATGATCATCAGTACTTCAGTCAGTACCTTGGACCAAGGTGCTGGCACAAAAATGAAGTCCCAGGGCGCTCCAGCCCCAGGGCGCTGAACAATTGTATGAGACGATAAAGTTGACCTTTACTCCTTGGGGTGTGTTCGACTGTGTTGCACTTCCCATCTTATCTTTCACCAACAGGCTGCCATTGCTGGAGAAAAAGGGAACATTCTGGTAACTACGTGTACTACAAGTCCTTTATAACTGTGTTGCGTGAGTCATTTGGGTTAAAGAAAATCGATTTTACAGTTTGTACGCGTCAGAAACTCTTATACTACTGGACATTACAAGGACATTATAAGGTCTGAAAGCTGTTGTCTGTGATGTGGATATGGACAAACCTTTAGGCCACTTACACCTTTGGGTTGAATCACTACACACTCACACACCCATATACAGTATATACTGTAGTCTTTCTTACATATACACACACTTGCGCACACACACACACCACTTGAGAGTCTTTTTAAATCACCAAGCTGGTAAATTGAATTCCATAGAGTCACTGAATGAGTTTCTCTCTCCAAACTCGAACCCTGGGGCCAGCCATTACAGAGCAAATTGTTTCTTTCTCTCTCCTACTATTCCTGATTTTTCTCCTTTTGTTTTTTTCTCTCCTCCTTTTCTCTAACAAGTCATCACCTTGGGTTTTCTTTTATTCTCAGTACTCTTTCGTACCTCAAATTGCTCTTTTCTCTATGGAGTATCTGTAGGTTTCAGAAAGTCAGGTTTCAAACTTAAAAATATGGATATAAATGGATGGCAAAGGCAGTGTAATTCAAGCTAAATGTATTGGTAATAAAGGTCAAAATGTAAATAAATTATAGATGTGTGTATCTCATTGTCCACAATTCATACATGATTACAGCATAAACAATACGGACACATTTAGAACAAGAAAATGTGATTCACAACCAATTGCAGAATTTCAGAAGATATATACATACATACATATGTATATATATATTTTTTTCTTTTATGAGACGATTGACTGAACAAAATTAAAAATACTGCTTCTCCAGGGTGTTTTATATCTTTAATAACCTATAGTAGAGATATGATGGGGAATGTGTAGCAAGAGAGATCGAGAATGATACAAAGTACCACAGCCAGGCGTGAACTGGGGACATTGTGAGTCATGTCTGACGTCCTTTGGGCCTGCAGGGAACCCCAAAATAGTAGGATACTTATTTTAAGTGCTAAATACAAAACGCCCTCGACACTACTGCCATACCATCAAAGTAAACAGGGGCAGAGAAGTACTCAGTAACTTTTTGGAAACAGCCTGAAGAATGAAACTGAAATTATTGGCTTCAACCAGCTGCTGCTGCTGCTGTTGATAACTTTACAATCAATTTATATGACAGCCCCTTATCCCAAAAACAAATGCCCATTGCGCTAAAGGCCCATTGTTCCAAAAAATACACACTCTTCCTACAGTTTTTAGTTTCATGACAGCTGGCCCTGTCCATGGTGCTAAATCGGCAACAGACAATCTTTCTGGTCTTACATGAACAACATTTCAAACAATTGTGTAACGGACAAATTTCTGAATCATATTCTTCTGCAAGCTGAGTGTGTTTTTTCAGAGCAATGGGCCTTCGGAGCAATGGGCATTTGTTTTGGGAAAACTGGCTGTTGGACAAATGCACTTTTGGTCCAATGGGACATTTTTCAGAATGATGGGCTACAGGAACAAAGGGCAGTTTCCAGTGGGGAACATACTAGATTGTGTGTATCTATCCTTCTCACACAATTGTATATGTATAGATGAAAAAATTTGTAATAACACAATAAATCTGCTGCAGGGTGTCACCCCTCTGAAGATGATCTATATGGATACATAAAACAGCTCAGATTCAGTGAGCTGATAATAATTCAGAAGTTATTATCTGCTGTATGATAGCATGACTAATCTCTGGGTGAGTGTTCCTGTTGTAACTTTACCTTGTTTTCTTAAATTAGTTCAAATGGAATAAGTGTTACATTTGAGCCTTTATGCGTTTTGCAGATTCTGAATGTAAAGATTTTAACCAGTGTTGTACATGGTAAAATGTGACATTTGCTGCCTTGAAATGCTGTTGTGTTTACCGTGTTCACTGTGTTGAAGATTGCAGAAGTGGAAATTTTCTGTTTGCTGACATTTTCAGAAATGATGGAGGCCATGGAAGTTCATTTTTCAATGCTTTTCAAATTGGGCTTTTATTCATAATTTTATGTGCAAGAAAATTGTGTTTCCAACAGCATTATCTTTTTATAATGCGTTGAATTTCCCGTGTTACATTACCGGCTTGCTAAATTGTTCGGTGGGTTCAAGACACCAACAATTTTGATATCCATGTTGCTGTTGCCTAGCAGCAGTGCACACACCAAGCACGTTGTTTACGCAACCTCCATATTGTAACCACAAGTCATGAATTCCATCTGAAGGCAGCAACTGTCTTCCATTTAGGAAGATACTTCGAGATGGTTGGCTATTAGCAACTTTAGCTAGCTAGCAGGAAACTCTTTGTTGTCTTGTGTCAGTTTTTTGATGCTTCTTAGTTCATCTTTACACCTAAAATAAAAGAGCAGACCGAATAAGAAAAGGACGTCCTATAATTAAATGTCAGGGGACATACCATAATAACGCTAATGTGTTTTAATCTACATGAATGCATTAGCCAAACTAAAGTGGACAAGTTTAATGTGTGATAACACTGCATTGAACACACACATACAAAGCTGCCAGCCCCGTTCAGATCTGTTGGAGAAATCACTGCACACAGTTCATTTGCATTTGCCTTATTTCATCTACTTGAATGTTCCAACTGTGGCCAGAGTGTCACTGAAAATAAAGCAGATAACACAGTGAAAAGTTTAAGAATTCTCTTTAATGGACCATCACATTTTTAATGCTTAAATGTAGGTAATTCCAGCTTTCCTGGCCTACATTTTCTATTTTTCATCGCCTCTTCCACGCTATCTGTCTCTTTCTCTCTTTTAAAGTCGAATCTCTCCATCTCTCCTGCTCAATTTCACCATCTCTCCATCCCTCTGCCTTTCTGTGTGTGGACTAACTGGGAGCAGTGTGGTAAGTGAATAAAGTGAGCAACAGAGAGCATTGTGGGAGGAATACTGATCATGGTGAAATGAGGCGAGAGCAGGAGGACAGAGAGGATGTTCCGTTTGTGACTGCCAAGGAAGGAGCATGTAGACAGAATGCTCAACCTTCTTCCTCCTCCTCTCCTCTCATCACTGTTTTCTCCTCTCATCCAACCGCACCTACTCCTCTCACTTCCTCCACTTAATCATATTTATTTACTCATATAATCATCTTGATTCAACTCCTGTTCTCCTCTATACTTGTTTTCTCTCTCTGCTCCTTGCTTTGTCTCTCCTTGCCTTTTTTCTACTCCCATTGTTTCATCTTGTCTCCCTCCTCATTCCTCTTTCTTTCTCCTTTTCTTCCCATACTCTTCCCCTTCCCTCTTCCCATTCCATCATGTATTTTCTCTCCTTTTCCCTTTATTTTTGTCCTCTCCTCTTTTCTGTCCTCTTTTCTCTTGTTCTCACCTCTCTCCACCTCCTTTCTCCTGTCTTTAATTCTAATGTCTTGCCCTCTAGTCAGTTACTCGCTCCTGTCTCATCTCCTTGTTTCTTCTCTCATTCTCTCCTCTCTTCTCTTTACGTCAATGCCATGTTTTTTTCCTCTGCACTTTCTTCCTCTCCTCTTTTTGTCCTCTCCACTAGCAGTCTACATGGACACAACTGAACATTAGCAGTGTTATACAAAAGTTCAAAAGGGCACAGTTGACGTTATCATTATTATGCTTTATACAATAAAACTACACAGTGATCCGTTTGTCATCCATCACTGTGACAGCAAGTGAACTTTGAAGCTGAAATAATGAGTGGATTAGCCGTGCTGTTTCAATCAGCATCAGAGGAAGAACAGAAAACCTGTTTTTTTTTATCAGCTTTCTTTACAGGAAGATGGAATGTGCATCACAGCCTGCCAATGCTACATTAAGCTGATCATACACTTTATGATTTTAGAAATGTTGTTTAATTCCAACTCGTACTGTAGGCCAATGAGTTAATCGCCTGGGATGCAGAGCCAAAGTTCCCACTCGTACGTATAAAATATAAAATATAAAATATTAAATATAAAGGCCTGTTGGCCCCTGTGGACTGTCCTGGATATTGACAATTATCAACTAGAAGAGAGCACTCAGCTGGAGTGCAGATCCCTGCCAGGCATCAGATGGTAAAGCATATTGCAATGTCACCACAACCGCCAGCAGCAACCAGCAGAGATTTGAAAAGTTCCAACGACATTAACATGACCTCCACATACATTGTCTTGGGCTGATTCAAGATTTCAAACTGGAGCAGTTGCTGATCACTTGTGGCCCCTAGTGGCCAGTTAAGACGTGTGAGAAATCAGCTGTCAATGGTCATAGTCAAAAAATAGAATTGCTGCATCATAGTTGTATGTCTCCACTAACCAGTCAAGTTACAGTTTACATCCATGTCTGTCCAGACTCATATAATGTATGTAGTGAAGACTTTGAGGAATTTAATATGGAACATACCACTATGACTTGTAACTTTGAAGGAATTTACTTGGTACTAAGGTATTTTTTGGCAAAATGGAAGTTCTCACTATACATGTGTGATTCCATGCTGTCTTCACTTAGAGACTATTTTTACTATCTCATCATTTTATCGTATTAGGCATTTGTGTGTAATTGTGTTTAGGAAGGTCACAGTGACATTGGCCTTTGACCTTCAACCACCAAAATCTAAAAAGTTTATTTGAGTCAAAGTGGACAGTCGTGTCAAGTTTGAAGAAATTCTCACAAGGCGCTCTTGAGATGTCATGTTCACAAGAATGGGATGACCTGAAAACATAATGCCTCTGACCGTAAAATCATAAAGACATAAAAGTCATAAAAATAGGATTTTCAAAAACTGTGAATCACAGAGGTCCTTCAGCGTGCAGTCACATATGTGCACAAAAAGATTAGTCTGATCAGTCCAGTAGTATTTGAGATAAGCTGCAAACAAGCTCCAGGTGATCACACATACACTTACACACATGCAGACACACATGGGTGCACTTTCATGATGCCCTCCAGGTTTTTGCCTGGCGGCAATAGTAAAGATTCATTTGGAAACTCCAATGCAGGTAGAAGTGTGTTTGCAAACAATAATGCTGACAAGGTTGCCTTGATCAGATCAAACAAGCACAGGACTTTCACTCAGGACACCAGGGTTCCAAACCAGTGTGGAACATTAAACCAACATAGAGTAATAGAAGTTAAGTTCTGAGTAACTTAAAATATCAATATGTACATATTGCATAGTTATTTTAATACATGCCACAATCTTTTCCTAAACCTAACCAAGTAGTTTTTTGTGCCTAAACCTAACCAAACTGCAGCCATTATTCAACAAAAACCACGTGTGTAATTTCACGTCAGGTGTGTCACATGACCTTTGTAATGTAGTTAAGGTCCGGTAATTTCTTGGTTCTGCACGGGTCCAGGTCCAAGCTTTCAAATAATAGAAGTGCCTGGTTTGGTCCCAGGTAGTACATTTCTGAGTCTTTTTCAGGTTTGGGCACAATTTTTTGGTTTCACTGTGTCCTTGTTTCCTCTCCTCACATCATTTTCTCTTCATTTGTCTACTCTATGTACTTCCCCTCTCTTCTCTGATCGCCTCCTCATCTTCTCTGATCGCCTCCTCTTCTCATGTCCTCTCCTCTTTTCTCCTCTTGTCCCTTTTGCTTTTTTCCTCCCCTTGTTTCATCTCTCTTCTCACCTCTCCCTGGCTCGTATTTTGTCTTCTCTTGCATTCCTGTTTACTTCCTTCCCCTCTTCTCCCATTATTTTCTCTTTTTTTGGTCTACCCTCCTGTCCTCACTTTATCTCATCTCTTCTCTTCTCCCTTCTCCTCCCTCATTTCATCTTCTCTTTATCAAATCTTTTCTTGTCCACTCTTCTCTTCCTTGCATCTTTCCTTTTCTTGAGTATTCCCTCCTCTCCACAGCTTTCTTTCTCTCTTCTTTTACTTCTCTTTCTTGACCTCTGCTACTCCCTCCCTCCTTTCTCTTCTCTCGATTCCCTCTTCACTTTTCTCCTCTTACCTCCCGTTACCTTTTGTCTTGTCTCCTCTCTTCTCCTCTTCCTCCCTCCTGTTTTCTTCTTTTCCCCAGTCTTCCTTCTCTTCTTTTTCCCCTTTTCTCTCCTATTTTCTCTCCCCCTGCATCAGTTCAGATCCTCAGCTCTCCTCCTCTGTCTTGCCTCCTTTCTTCTCCTTGGTTCTTTTTCTAGTGTTTTCGCTCTCAAATCCTTGTCACCTCTCTTCTTGTTTTCTCTCCTCCTCCCTGCTCTGAAAATTTTCCTCTTTTCTTCTATCCTCTCTTTCTTTCCTCTCCTCTCCTCTGACAGTGTAAACAGTGTTTAGGTGCGACAGATAGGCTGACTGGTGCTGAACGTTCCAAAGAAAAGTCTCCGGCTGAGACGGGAAAGGTCATCACAAATCTGTTGAGTGTTGGTGTGCTGATGTGTCGTCAGGTGGAATAATGGACTGACAACTTGAGTTAGCACTTGTCTTTTTTATATATTGTTGCCCTCTGAAGTTAAAGGAGAAGGGCCAACCTGCAGCAGTCACACTCATACAGTATGTGAGTGTGTGTGTCTGTGTGTGTGTTAGCTAGATCAATTCAAGAGCTAAGACCACATTCAAATAAAATGATAATTTATTGGATCCATATGGCATGACTTCACAGAGGCTCTGTATAAAATCAGCACTTTTACCGCTCTTCTTCCCTTTCTTGTCCACCACTGTCCTCTCTGTTTTATTCCCTCCTTTCCTTCTCTTTCTCCCTCCACATTTCCCATCTCTCCTCTGGCTTGATTTAGTGGTAGAGGCCAATAGCATTACCCTGAGTTAGCACCCAATTTAATCCATCCCTTTTGCTGCCCATATCTCCTACCGTTTATTTCTTCTACACACTTTTCTGCCCCCCTCAAACTTTGCTCTCATCTCCCGCCAACACCCCACTGTAACCTCCATCCCCTGAGTCCAAAAACAAGCTGCCCACACCCTTTGGCAGTGATAGAGATAACAGAGAGGTACAAAGAAGCACAAAGGCAATTACAGACGATACTGTTCAGTCTACCTGGGCAGCCCATTCTGACTCAAAAACAGCAGCTTGGTCAGTGCCCTTATCTTCAAACCATGATGATGTGGGTACCCCTCTAGAATTGTTTGATGTGCCATCAAAGTCATATGATGACATAAAGAGTAAGAAAGTCTGCATATTAAGGAGATGGAGGGGATAGATGAGTGAAACAAACCTAGGACCGTCACCCAGGAGACTGGGGCTCATGGCACATGCAAAACCAAAAGTCAGTGTTGATTTCTTTTTAACTCATGTGACTTACTTGTGAAAGTCTGCTTTCAATGTTAAAACTGGTAGAAATTATTAGAGCTTAAAATCCACCTCCAGTCATGTTTTTAACAAAATAAAATGCTCTGCAAGAAGAGATACATTGTATTTGATGTTTTTTTCTTTGCAAAATTAGTTCAAATTCCTCATTAAAATGGCTTACACATAGCTCTACATCTTGCCTTCATTTAGTTTTCACAGACCATGAATATGCAAATGACCCCCACCTTCTCCACCTCGCCTGTCTCTAAGTAGCTGCACCTGGCTTCTAATTTGTTTTGCTAGCCAGAAAAACTACATCTGGCTTCTCCTGTGGGCTGGGCATTGCCACTAATGATATGTATAGAACCACCCCCTCGATTAACAGAATTGGTCTTTTTGGTTTATGATGTCATATACCCAGCCTGACCGAATCCATTGTTTTGAGATTGCCCTTGCTCACTTCAGGATTAAAGCAAGAAATGCTCAAACATGGCATTTACTGCTTATTTCGCTTCTGATATGTCTCATATCACATGAAAAATACCATACAGACATGTTAACAAGGTCAAAAACCTGATTTTCTGTGGAGGGGGCCACTGCCAAAGCTGCCATGTTTGACAAGTTGGGAGTGACAACCAAGGGGCAACCTCAGTAGCTGAAAAATGAAGCCAATACAGAAATGCCAAAAGCTTCACTTCCTCAAATGCCAACTTAAGGATGGCTCTAAAAGCCAGTCAATCCCAGTAGACCCCAATATTAAAATGCCCAACGGTTTGGTCGCTTTGAGTGTCAGTTGGGTGCCTTCACAGATGGCTAGCCACTAGTTAGCTGCTTCGTTCGGCTGCCTCACCTCCACCCACATTTCACCTCTTTGCCCATTTTTTGGTTAGCCATGAGTCAGGCGAGTCAGGCACTGCCAAGATGGTGAAAGCCAGAGCCAACACACTGAGAGCTTCACAATGGCTCTTCAGAAACCTTTGCGTGATGTCACAGACGTGCTATTTATTACACAGTCTACAGTACTAACCAAGGTCCCAGACCAGATATCTCCTCCAATAACTGGGAAGGGTTAATCTGAAATAAGTCAGCCCCAAAAATGGATTAAAAAAGGTACAATGAAGAACAAAGGCATTGATAATACTATCTGGTCCACCAAGGTCACAGCACTTGAGAGATTCTTGTGTTCAGCTCATCAAGCTGGTCGGCATAAGAGAAATATGACACTTCCTTCCTCCCTAGCCTGTCAGTCTCCTTTCTTTTTTTTCTTCCCTGTCATTGATGAGGTCGTTTTTTATTGCGTTGTCATAGAAAGTGATTTCAAACAGAATACAGAAATGTACAATTTCAGCTATATTTTGGGCTATGAAAAAAGTAGTAAAGAATAATGTTGCAATTAGAAGAATCAACACAAATTCAAATGTTCACACAATGTTTATGAGAGCTTGCAATTGTTTTCCTAGAAGGCCTGCAGTTGTTCCGCAAATAATGGTCATACTTGAAGAATGACAGTCAATTTTGAACAAGGCCATTTTCTGCATCAACATTTACCATTTCTCAAACAGTTTTGCTGGACAAAATCAAATCAGGCCTAGACCACAATTTCAATAAACCATTTTGTTGTAACTACAGTGAAAAGAATCTCTTTCTACCAAAACTTCAGAGGGATATTTCATGCTTTGATTGAGGGGAATGATTCAAATTCAGCGAGGGATGCACCATCCAGTATTCTTTCTCAATCCCATTTGTCAGACTTCACAACCGAATTCACAACATAATTAACTGATGATGCACCACCTAAAAATATGGGCTGAGATTCATCACAAGCTCCACTGATCGACCATTTTAAACTCAAACCATCTCTAATTTAATGCTTAAAACAAACAATTTGGTTTAAGAGCTTATAAGCAATACTAAATAAATGACATGGCAGGAAACACTAAGGTTACTTTATAGATTAGTTTAACTGATCAAAACTGTTACAAGTTGCTCTTGATATCAACTCTCCGTCTCAAATATGGCAGCTTGGTCTACGCTTCAAACAATAACTCTGCAGTTTCCTCTCTAGCGTCAGTTTTGCAGGGCCCTGCTGTCAAGTTAGCAATAATAAATATGCAACATCAGGGTAGACTTTCAAAATGAAACTTGCTAACAGACATTTCACATTTTAAGAATTTTGGATGTGCAGGAAAGGACGAAATCAGGTGACCTTTGTTGCCATGTTAGCAATAATACAGTTTTTCACAACTGCTAAAACACTAAACCCCATTCTCTGAACCAGATTTTCAGTGGCCTAAACTCATTTTTCGAATCAAACACTCTTTTGGTCAAACCTTAAACACTGTTCAGGTACTTAGACTCAATTTGCAAAACTCATCTGCTCTTTTTTGCTAAACCTTAAACACATTCTCAGTCACTAAACACATTTCACACTGTGATACACTTGTGTTGCAAAATTGTAAACACTGGCAGCAAAATGTCAATATAACTCCAACACAGCTGTCATCTTTTACACACAACAACTCAAAATTGAACACTCATGTTTCTAATGATGTGATCAGACCAGTTGGGCAGGATAAAGGTCAGTTCAGAGGGCACAGGTGGCACATGTGCTTTCATCTACAATGGACAGAAACATACAGAGAGACACAGGAGGAAGAGTTCATATGAGAGGTGGTGGACGAGGAGGAAGGGGATGAGGAAGAGGCCGAGGAGGACCAAGAACAATCATTACTGATGAAATTGGGCAACTATTGTACATCATGTCCTTGTTCATGGGATGACAATGAGAGAAGCAGGACAAAGAGTCCAACCCAATTTGAGCAGATTCTCTGCAGCCACATCATCAGGACATTCAGAGAAGAGAGCAGGTAATTGTTTCTTGTTGTACAACATTTGACGTACAGAATACTCTACTGTAAGTACTGTAATGTTCATTACAATACTATTTTTACTGGCTGTATACGTTTGTAAGTGCATTTTCCCCTTTGCATTTTTGAAAGTCGACCAAATGAGGGTGGAAAGACTGATCTTTTCTCCCAACAACAAGAAGCACTCATTGTTGACATGGAGTCTTGTCAAGGCTGGGTTTGCACACCAGAGGGTTTTTCCCCCGTTGTCTGGCAGGGGAAAATATTGCCTGTGATGTGGATGAAGTCGTCTGGCCGGACCCCGCACAAAGACATGATGTTGGAGAATGAATTTCAGTGACTTTGATTGTGCAGTAATGTGCTTTTCATTAATTTTTTTATTTTTTGTTATGAAAGTGCCGAATGTAGATATCATTTTGACTATATATTTTTGCTAAACACATTTACAATAAACATTTTCTGTTAACTACATGCCCTGGATGCTGTGTCCTAAATTATTTTATTTAGTGTCTAACGAATGCTCTGTGGTGAATATGTTTTTACTTGCTGTGTGTATGATCTGAACACATTGTTTGGTTTTGAACACAGGATAACTGGTTTTGAGGAGATAGTTTGATTGTGATAGAAAAGTCTGGGGTTTTGTGAATGTAGTTTGACTTTTTGGATTTGTGTTTAAGGTTTTGAGAAAATAGGTGGAGGTTTCAAGAAATGTGTTTTAGCAATCGTGAAAAAACTGTAAACTACTTTTTATCTATTTTTATAGAGTGTTTGAACTGGATTCCATGGAAAGGCCCCATGAATACATTTTCATAGATGAAGCAGGGTTCAATCTGTGAAAAGGAGGCGGAGAGGCAGGAACATAATTGGTCAATGTGTCATTGTGGAAGTCCCTGGCCGACGTGGTGGCAGTGTCACCCTTTGTGCAGCCATAAGTAACTGGGGGGGTCCCCACTGTCATGCAAACCTGGGGCCATATAACACTGAACATCTCCTTACATTTCTGGGTGGTCTACAGGATATTATGGCTGTGCGTGAGCAGCTGGATCAGCAAGCAGTGCATCCTGTATATGTGAGCTTTCTCCGTGCTGTCCTGATACTTGAGTGGTTCACCAACAGCCAGTGCTTCATCAAGGTTTTCCTTCCACCTTACAGCCCCTTCCTGAATCCAATAGAGGAGTTTTTTCTCTGTGGCGGTGGAAGGTCTATGACCGACAGCCCTACACCAGGGAAACTTTATTGGAGACAATGGAACAGGCCTGTGATGATATAACTGTGGAGTCTTGTCAAGGCTGGGTTCAGCACACCAGAGGGTTTTTCCCCCATTGTCTGGAAAGGAAAAATATTGCCTGGATCAGGACAGCTCTGCAGCACTACAGTACTTCATTATAATGCTGTTGTGTAACACATATTTCCTCTATCATAAACCTACAGGGTTCTGCAATTTGGATATTGCACATGGTGATATTGCAATCAAGTCAAACCTGAGCCAGGCAGGGGACACAGAAGTGATCAGCACCGACTTCACAGCATTAACAAGTTAATGTTCATTTACGAGTTGTCAAAAACTTGTGTCTACTCATGAACATTGAAAACCCTTTTCCGAGCTGATCATACACAAATATCATCCTCCGCCAAGCAGCTGGTAAATATATCAAGTTTTTTGCTGATTGAACAGCATGGCTAATCCACAGCTAAAAGTCCACTTGCTGGCAAAGATGGCAAATGCAACTTATTTAGAGTCAACTTTTGTTGCATCAAGCATAATAAGCTGCTAATGTTAGCATTGCTAATCTGTGCTCTCTGAGACGAATCTAACCACACAGTCATTTGCCATCATCTTGTAGCCCGGATCAGGTCTCAGGTCCTTGGGTTTGGGTAGACCTGTGAAGACCTCTAATGTGAAACGGTTGCTTTTTGGTTAAGCTTAGGCACCAAAATAACTGGTTATGTTTAGGTAAAAATCATGGTTTGGGTTAAAATAAGTATGCAACTTGCACATGTTGCATGACATAAAAAATGTTGACTAGTTTCACACCGAACACAAACCCTGGTCTCCTGGGTGAAAGTCCTGTGTTTATTTGGTCCATCCATCGACCCCAACTCCTCTATACAATGACTTTCTTACTCTTTAAACTATGACACCTGATTTCCACATCAAAACATTATGCACCTGTCTCATAAAGTTGGGTTGATTTGAAAGGGGCAGTCATACTTTGAAGAGACAAAAAATCATTGTGGTGCTTTAATGTAATTTCACTCAGTTGCTGCTGTCTGCGGTGTTTGGATATTGAGACATTACGCTTGAAGCACAGCTCATAGATGAATAGCATCAACTGCAGTGTCCTGCTGCCAGCTTCCACCTGCTTGTATATTGTATATTCATCATGTCCTGTAGGCTACTGTGTCCAGGACAGGTCACAGACTAATTTAGCTCCTCCTTGAAGTTCTCAATAATCAGCTGACTATACAAGCCACTCCCCCTGCAGGTAACTCCAGCACTTTACCTTTGGCTTCATGTTATTGAAAGTGTTATTGAGACTGTGGACTGTTCTGATGTGAAGCTGGTTTATTATCAGATTATGTTGTTAACTCTGTAAAATAGGAGTGAAAAAGACTACTGGATGTGAATCATTACTCCCTGTGAATAAGTCCTCTAAAATATTTCTAAATAACTTTGTTATGTGTATAAACATGTCATTCAAATTGCTTTTATGTATATGTTATATTTTGAGTAATATTTAAGTATTTTTTCAGTTATGACAGTAATTATTTCATTTCAAAGAAAATTATTTATTTTATCTACTTTGTAATTCTTGTAACAAATCCAGAATTTTGATTTCACATAATTATCATGCATTAATTGGTAGACAAATTAGATTTTCTGCAAAAAATGCAAAAAAATCCCAAAATAAATTAAAATTTTAATTTGCAGTGCAAAATATCAGATTTGCACTGGATAAAAGCACATATTATTTAGGTTTTGAATTCAATAATACCAAACATTTGATATGCCCCCCTGTAGTTTTTGAGATACAGCCTATATCTGTAACATACTATTTTTAGTCAGTCACATAAGGGTACTCATTTTGTCATTTTTCACAAAGACACTGATGGAAATACAGGTTCCTCTGATCACAAGTTCGAAAGCATGTATGCACTTAATGATCAGATAGACTCAAGTGAAATGAATCATAAAAAGAGTTTCCATGCATTTCTATGGGGTTTGCAAATAGGGATGGATAGCTCGCTAAGTGAGATTTGGCAAATTTTCAAAAAAGATTCAATGTTCAAGAGGTGATTGAATTAGCAACATCGATCTGATCCTGCGAGAGCAGATGATTTTATTGGCACTCCAGACTGTGAAAGTGGTGACAGTGCAGAGGACAGTGGAGATGAGGAGATGGGTGGAAGTCTGAACAACTTGTCAGGTCATCAGGTAAATGCTGGAGCAGATGTAATCCTCTAAAAAAACTGAAAAAGGACAAGATCACTGAAGATGTGAATGATGATAATGACGATGTGATGAACTAGACCAGTACCAGTGGCAACATAAAAAATGCAGTAACTTGAGCTACAACCAATAAAGGTAAAAAAACAAAAAAAAAAAACAAAAAAAAAACATGACACCGAAGAGATCTTCTCATCGGAGTCAGGGAAATATCTGCATGGAATAAAGCCCAAGAGCTGAGCTGTAGATTGAGAGGGAGCCATATTTATGGTTTGAGGAGTTTTTTGACGAAGAGCTCATTGTTTATCTGAGTGAACAGAGCAGTTTGTTTGCACCATAGAAGAGAAAGCATGACCACAATTTGTGTCCACCTAAAATAAGAGTGTTCTTGGCAGTGCTGCTGATTAACAGATACAGCCCAGTCCCACGGCATCGCTTGATGTGGGAAGATAATGATGACTGCCGTAATGCTGCTGTGTCCCAGCTATTGACGAGGAAGGGATTCAAGGAAATCCTCAAGTTTCTGCGCTTGGCAGACAATTACAATCCGGGGATAAACTTGGCAAGATTAGACCACTGGTGGATATGATGAATCAGAGCTTTGCCAAAGGTTTGCCAAAGCAGCATCTCTGTGGGGATGAGGCAATGATCCCTTACTTTGGCAAACTCTCTGCCAAACAGTTCATCAAGGGGAAACCAATACGGTTTGGATATAAGATGTGTTGCCTCAACACAAGTCAGGGGTACCTTGTCCAGTGCCAACCCTACAATGGGAATTGTGCCATACTGCTGGATATTGGACTTGGCGGCACTGTGGTTTTGCAGCTTTTAGATTCACTGCCAGGGGATGTAAGACTCCAGGTCACTTTTGACAATGTCATCACATCCCTCCTCTTGCTCCAGGCCCTTGGTGAGACGGGAATTGTGCCACAAGAACCTGGAGGACCAACCATGTGAAGAACTACCCACTTGAAGATCCAAAGACCATGAAAAAAGAAGCCCAAGGGAAACTATGTTTCAAGGTAGTTGTCACACAGTGGCACGGCAACAGCATGGTGACAATGGGTTCAAACTGTCAGTCTGTGTGTTGCCCATGAATGTTTCTCACTATTCAGTCAACCTCAGATTGTGAGTTACTACAACAGAAACATGCGAATTGTTGATAGAATGGATCAAAACATCAGCAGCTACCACATCAGTATCCATTCAAGAAGGTAGTGGGCACCATTCTTCAGGTTCATGCCAGAATGCAAGATTTCTCTACTGGAAGTCCTACAGGAACAGAGAGAAGCAAATGGATCTCCTTGCTTTCAGAACAGATGTGGTTAGGGTTTACCGAATTAACTACTCCAGACAGCCACCTCCATACACAACACCCTGCCCACCAGTAGTACCACACAGCCATAGGAGACAAAGTGACAGAAGCCATTTCCTATGATGAGCGAGGCCACTACCCAGGATGAGGACTGCTGCAATGGGTCTGCTGTCATTGTGGAAAGAGGGCAACACTGATGCGTGTAAAATGCCAGGCCGCACTTCACATCTACTGTTTTGAAGGATTCCATGAGAAGTGATAGAAAGCTACATGAAGCCAATGAATAGGTAAAGCACCTCATCACATACTGATTATTTCTGGTGTTTATCATTTACAGTGGTATAGAATGCATTTATTTATTGATATCATAAAATTATGGCATTTTTTCCCACTTCAGAACAACTATGTCAGTGTGTGACTTATGAGCAAAACCAAGAGAGGATTCAACCACAGGATTAGGAGCTATCACCAAGCAAATAATTGTTGAGCACTGTTAAAAATTGTAAATGAAATAGTTTTGAAGTTAAATAT